>JALPQD010000060.1:1800000-2362500 GCA_023101885.1 Typhlomys cinereus | reverse complement strand
ATCACAAAATAATCCTGCTTGCTTCCCTGAGATGATATGTACAGTTGTTCCATGAAAGCATTCCTTTAACAAACATAATTTTGTCATCCGTTAGCACCTGCAATAAGTGTGCTTGTTATTATTTTAGTAAATCATTCATCGTTTGAATAATACTAATTATTCCTGAATTTTAATTTCTAAGCCTCAATCCTAACTCACAATTTCTATTTTTAATACAATATATTGAGTTCAGCATGGTAGATACTGATTTCTTTAACACACTATTCAAAATTCTAATATCTATTTAAACTCACTGATATACATTAAAAGTTTGGGAAGGGGGTCTGGAGAGGTGGCTCAGGGGTTAAGCCTCTGTCTTGCAGGCCAAAGGTCCTGAGTTCAGATCCTAGATCCCACGTATAGACGCCCCGCAGAAATGGGGGCAGCCTGCATTTCTGGTCCTGGTAGGGTGGAGCCTGTGAATCCTGGGACAGAGTAAACAAGGAGGAGGTGGAGGCGTCCATGGTGGTTCCCGAATTCGTCCGTGATTCTACACACACACATACACATACACAACGCACACACACACATACACACACAATTGAATAAATAATAAAAATTTTTTAAAAAAAGTTTGGGAACGGTGAACTATTGTATTTAGCAACCCAGAAATTAATTCAAGTACAACACCCCTCCTAAGTGTGTGTTGGATGAACAGCTCAGTTAAAAATGAGAATATTCAGATGAATTAGTATAGGTAGAACAAACATTAAATTGCTTCTGGGAGCAAAGCCACAACTTAGCATTAATTGTCAATAGTTAAGAATCAGAAAGGTAAGCAACCAATTGAGATGAACACTCTGTCCTTAATCTTCTGTAGACATCTTTCATGACTGAAATAGCAGAAAAACTAAAGCTATACAGGGCATGCACTCCTCCGAACATATTTTATCCTTAAAGCCAAAGAGACATAAAATCTATTACAATAAATTGAATGATATATGCAAAACTGGTTCTTTGCTTTAAAGCAATCCCCATCTGAGTTCCTAATTATCCCTAAAGTTTGACTGAAGTATAAGGAACTTCAAAACAATCTGTGTAGTTATTAGTTTTTCAGCCTTCAGGGTAGGACAAATGATGATGAGCTCTGAGTATCTGCTAAAACGAAAACTTCTCACAAACTCATGATTGTATTGTAAAGTGATGGTACTTACAAAACTGGTCAAATATGATGATGATTCAGTATCTCTTTATATAAAAAGAGAGGTTATTCACATTTTGCTGATAAATTGAGTCAGTTTCACATCAACCTCACAGCTAAGCCACAATATAAATTGCAAGTAAATCATAGGCAGTGATTTAAGAAAGATATAAGATATAAGAAAGAAAGTAAAAATCTGATTAATGTCATAAGAGATTGCTGATTAATATTTCTCATGCATGCTAGGAAACTCACAATGGCACCCAGAAAGAAATACAAAGTACAAAACATATTATGCACATAATTTAGGTGCATGAACATAAGGAATTTCACGCTCAGATTTAGTTACACAACTCAAAATGGTTTGCATTTGTGACAGCAGGAAAATATCTTCTCAATCAGTCCACTAACATATAATTTAAGCACTTAACAGAATATGATATCAGTTATAGTATCATCATTTTTTCTCTGTTAACTTGGTTCCTCTTATGTATTTGCCTCAACACAAAACACTTGGTAATTTATCCATTATCAGTTTTAAAAATGTAAAAGAAAAAATGAAAAGAATAAAATAGAATATTTTCATTGTCTTGGTAAATGAGAGACACTCATTTATGCCTTTTCATTTTCCAAAAACACTTTCTCCTGTATTTGTAATTTCAATTGTGTTTGAACAGCAATGTGTCTTGTCCTTGAACATGATGTTATATCACAACTGGTATTAACCAATCATCTAATAGCACTTTAGTAATCTTATACTCCTTTACATGATAGCCATGTTATACAGACCCATACAATAGACCACAACCAGAAATTTCATGCTTATCCAATGTCAATATATAATAGAACTGAGACTGTTATTAGCGCTTCATCTTGACCTAAATTTAATGTGATGTTAACAGATGCATCATAAGTCTTCTAGAAATATGATGCAATCATCATGAAAGCCCAAAAACTAAAAAGAAGAAAGAAAATAACACAGATCCCTGCCCTGCCATCATTAAACTTCTAAACTCAAAGTCTTGAGACATCTATACTCAAAAGATTTTTTCTTTTATTTTATAAAAAATAACCTATGCATGTTTTAGTTATTTTTATAGAATTTAAAAGAATTCTGTGTGTTTACAGATAATATATGAACCACTGAAGAATTTTTGTTTAGGTTTCATCAAATATTACAAATACAATGATGGTATATTCACTTAACAATTTTTTTAATTTCTATTTTTCTTCCAAGAATTGTTATAAGTTGAAGAATATACTTCAGTTACTGCAACAGAAACACCAGAGTAATAGATCAGTATGCAAAGTATTTTTATTCAATCCTAAGGACCCATGTCAAAACCCAAAATCTACATATACACAGGAAGAGAAGTGACTCCATATACTTGTCCTTTGTGCATAAACGCATCCTCTAAATATGCACAAAGTGGGATTTTTTTTTTTAAAAGGAATATATGGATTAGAAAGTTGGCTCATGAGTTAAGACTCTCACTCACCACCACAACAACCTTAGTTCAGATCCTAAATCCCATGTAAAAACTTCTGTCTCTATAAGGTAAACCCAGGTAAACCCAGAACAAAGCAGAAAAGGAGAAAGAACAATCCAGGATTAATCCTGACGTCAGCCGTGTGTCTCCCCTGGCACACATAGTGCCTTCTGAAACAGAGCCACAGCCACAGCCACAAAAATTAAAAATTAAAAAAGAAAATATCTTCTTGGCTGCTCAATTTTTTAAATGCCTACCTTTGAGAGTACCTGTTTTATTTTTAATATCTTTGAAATTTTCCATCAGTATTCCCTGAGTGATACTCTTTGAAGGAGATAATTATCTGAGATAGCAATTGGCATGTCACATACACATAAACTCATTCAAAATGCATTGAAAATTATTTGATAAGATAAAAGGGAACTATTAAAACATATACTTTGAGAGTCCATACCAAAATCAAGGGTTATGATGATCGATTATATGTCACTATTCTTAGAATGTTCATAAACTCATTCAAAATGCATTGAAAATTATTTGATAAGATAAAAGGGAACTATTAAAACATATACTTTGAGAGTCCATACCAAAATCAAGGGTTATGATGATCGATTATATGTCACTATTCTTAGAATGTTCATTTTTGTGTACTTTAATAACAGTTTTATATTATAACTTTTCATAGCCTGTGCTTCTTTCATGTACAGTGTTATGTCAAAATAATCTATATCACTTTCTACCGTAGAAAACTCTTATAATTAGGCTTAAATGATGGCTCAGATGTTAAGCCTTTTCTCACAAGCAATAAGATCTGAGTTCAGATCAAAGTTTCCCTGTAAAAATTCCAGAGGGAAATGTTAGCAACCTGTACTGGAAAGCAGAGCATGAGATATTTCAGAGGGAAACAATAATGTAGAACAATTCAGGATCATTCCTGAAGTCACCCCTGGGCTTTTGCACACAAACACACATATTGTCATATTCTACACCCACACACACACATACATATTAGTACCTATACACACACATACGTGAAAAAAAAGTTTTAAAAAGAAAAAACAAAATTACACACTCTCCATGATTAGATCAGTATCATAACAAAAGATAATCGCATTGTGTGTTGGTCACATATGTTCTCTATCTCTTTCGGCCTTTAATTTATATCTGAAATATCTCTCCAAAATTTGTGTTCATAACTTAGTTTCCATCTGTTCAATAATGGAAAGTCGCAAAAAATTAAAGAAGTAATGTCTAGAGGGAGATTTTCTAGTCACAAACATGTACCATAAAAAGGAATCGATGTGATGGTTAATCCTCATTTTAAACAACTGAATTTAGAATCACATTGAAACTCAACTTGTAGTATCTTCACAACACTATTTCCAGAAAGACTGAGCTAAGGATTGAGAGAATACTCCACCTGAATGGAGCAGCATGATTCTTTGAACTGAGGCACTAGATTGAATAAAAAGGAGAAAGTAAATTAAACACGTTCATCTTTTTTTGCAATGGAATATGGAGGTATTATCACTAGATGTTTTTGACTGATGCACAACCATTCCAGAAACCTAGTAAGGACATTCAATCTATGGGAATGACATTATCAGACTTCAAGAGGTTCTTGAGTGAAGATGTGAAGATGAAACCCTAAAATATTGGAGATAAAATGACTATGGGATGTACATCATAAAACTGAAATTACTGAGTATAGCTTCACATTTAGAAAGGTTATATGTGCTTAAAATGACAGAACTAAAGGGACAGGATGATTCAGTAAGAAACTTCAGATTCCAGAGTGGCAGGTTTTATCAATTGATCTTCTGGATATGGTTCTTGTTTTTGTCCATTTTTTATTTATTATGAGCCATTCCTCTCTTATTGAATAGGAATGTTAGTTCTGTACAACTCTAAAATAGATATGTAATATATATTTGTTTTTGTTTATTAAGTTTTATTTATGCAACTATATCCAGCTAAGAGATTTTGCCTGTATTTGAAATTGAACAGTGTTGTCCTTGCTAAAGACTATGGGATATTTTGAGATGGACAAAATGCATTTTTCACTATTAGATGAGAGACTTTAGGGATCACAATGAATGTTATAACTTTAACTGATATATTTAGACTTCAAGGACAAAAATGGAAGAGTTTTAATAGTCATTCTCATTGTCACTTGCATGGGTTTAAAATCCCAATAAAATTCACCTTTGGTTGGATCTATGATGTTACTTCAAGAAATAATTAAATGAGGGTGAACTGCCGCCCTGAAGGTGGGTGAAACCATCCCATGGAATGAGGGATTCCATAAATCAAAAGAGAAAAGCAATTGTAGCGCTAGAATTCATCTATGTTTTCTGACTATAAGAACAATGTATCCAGATCTTCCAACTCTTGTCACCATGAATCCACTTTCATGATAGATTGCATTATCCAACTATGAGCCAAAATGTTCCCGTCCTTCTTTTAAGTGATTCATATGAAGCATTTGTTCCTAGCAACTAAAAAATTAACTAATACATTATGACTCTGTTTCCTTTCTTCTTTGGCCTTGTGCTATGAGTGACTTATCTGCTCTTCTGCATCCTCCATGATGTGCCTCATCCTTAGGTTCTGAAGCTATGAAACTCTGAACCAATATATGTAGATTGTTTAAGATATTTGTTAAAGTAATCCAAAGCTAATGTCTTCCCTCATTATTGCTTTTCATTTTTTCATAAGTTAGTAGTTCTATTTCCTCAAATTAGAATCCCTTGCAAAACTTGAAGAAATGTAATTACATTGTCTCCTCCTGAAACTTCCAAAATAGGCAATACTGTGGTGCATGTGTCACTGAATTTTAGAATGCAATCATCTTCTTACCTACCATGAAATTTCTATATTTAATTGATGTTAGAGAACATTAGAACAGGACTATTCTTCAGTTCAATCAGATTAATATGCACAACACAGCTGGAATGTAATGTCAATGCCAAAGTTCAGTAACTTTCTAAAAGCTAACTTTGATCTTCTTAGCAATTTCATACAGTGACTGACTCATATCCAGTACACAAACCTATTTTGAGTACTTCTCTTTTAGCAAGAACCTTTAAAAGGATAGAAATAATAATTCTGAAATATTGCTTGAAATTATACATCCCTAGGATCTGAAGTATTCTAATATAAATTCTTCAGTAACTTTGACCCAGTGTGTTTATAGGCCCAGACAAAGTATATTAAGCTGTGTTCTTAGTTTGTCTGTGACTGAGTGATTCAAAGCAGATTACAATATCCATTGTAGTTAGTTGTAAATGCAATATTTAGAAAATTATATATCAGAATTATATCATGGTGTTCTTCTTTGCAGCATTTCTTTTTCATTATAAAGCATTGTCTTGCAAACGCTTCTCTTCCCATTCAAGAGAATGGTTTAGAATCATAGCAGGTAAGGAAAAGGCAAAAGAGCACAAGCAGGAAAACAGCTTTCTTTTTAAGTATCTGACTTGCATAGTAATTGCTTTTCAATGAGAATTGCTGTTAAGAAAGGAAAAGGAAAAGGAAGAAAAGGAAAGGAGTAGTGACAGAGGAGAACTGCACATTTTGATACTATGGTTCCTTTCCTTAGCTCTCTACAATGCATAATAATCTATCAAAAGGAAATTAGTTCTGCGTGTTTTAAATTTTAATATTATTATGAAAGGCATTCTTTAGTACCCCAACAAGATTAAGATTAAGCTTTGTTTCTTTTAAACTTTGTTATCAGGAAAAAAAAAGAACAAAACATTAAAAACTGTTTCCCAGAAAACAGAGATTTCCTGCAGGGAACAGGAGCTATGAACCTAGAAACTGATTCTATAAATTTTCTGTGACAGTGCTTCAGCTAATCACTAACAGAGTTCCTATGCTTTTTTACATAACTATTAATATTATTATTATATAACTTAAAGTATATGATTTTAAAAGTGTATGGATGGTGCTTTCTTTGAAAAAATTATTTGCATAACTGTAATATAAATTAACTGCAAAACTGAACACACTTTGCGAAATGAGATCTCAAGCATGATGGTGTTTTCAGAAGCTTCAGTATCATGTACTCATGACACTTTGACAACTACTCATAAAGTTAATGAGCTGTTTACAAGTTAAATATGTAGTATTACAACTTACTAGACTATGCACAAGTCAAATATCTAGTTCAAATAATTGGACTGCATATAGAGAAAATTCTTTACAAACTGGATTACTACAATTAATCTCACAGAATTATTTTGAGAATTAAAGGAAATTATGTGAAAGTTATAAATTTCCATCTGTCCTATTTAGAAAATAGTTATCTCAAGTAACTTTTTATATCTTAGTGTCATCAGATTTCAACCCATTGCTATTTCTATACATTTGTCACTATGATAAACTAATTTAAAGTGTTCTTTTATCTGGAAGATAGCTAATTAACAGAAATGATCAAAGCCAGATTTTGAAAGATTACTGTCTCCCATATGAATTTATGTTTCTGTCCTATTCTGGCAAAATAGTAGATAGTGCACATTTTCCTGCATTTTTTCTGTTCAATATTAAGAATTCATTCTATATTGTAATCTAAAATGCTTCATAATGTATGTGACAGTGAATGTAATCCAGGAAATTTACAATAAATGAAAGAGTAAATCCTTTTATTCCAAAGAAATTTAAGCGATTAAGAAACAGATGTTTTATATTGCTTTAATATATGTAAGATGAAGTCATGCTTAATGAAGTCATGCTTAAAGGAGAAAACATACTTTATAATAGCTCAAAGTGCATGAATTTTTATAAATTACCTTAAGAAAGTAAGCACATAAAGTAGGAGTTGATTCAGTAACCAAAAGGCATTGACCAGAAAATACTTAATAATATACATTTAATACATTAGATTCCATTGTATCTTCCTTATCACTGAAGTATTAGGTGATCACAAATGAATTATTATTTAACACATTTCTTGGTATCAGTTTTGTTTCAGCTGATCAATCTGGGACTTTTTAGTTGCTCTTTTGTCAGGTGGTATGAAGTCACATTCTAATTTTATTAGTTATGTATGTTTGAAAAGAGCTATTTTGGCTGCATCAGCAATAGAATGTGAGGTGAGACAGGGTGTGGCTAAAGGAGTGACTTTAAATCCACTTTAAAGAAGTTACTTCATCACATGTGTTCATCAAACATGAATTTATAGGCCAAAATGTACTACGCTAATGCTCCATCTGGAGAATTAAGCTTTGGATGTGACTCTCAAAGCTTCCAGGCAGGCAATGTTTTCTTCATGCTGATGCATTTAACAAATGCAAAAGACCAAGATATTCTGCTGGCAGTTTGGATGGAATTATATCACTTTGGTTGGCAAATCATACTTCATTTGTTACTACTGAAAGCCCAGTTCAGAAAAGAACTATTTCTCTGATAATTCTTTACTTTTTTTTTTTTTTTTTTTTTCTTTCGGTGCTGGGGACCGAACCCAGGGCCTCGCGCTTGCTAGGCAAGCACTCTACCACTGAGCTAAATCCCCAACCCCGATAATTCTTTACTTTTTATAGGGTCTCTATTGTGATGAAACATCTGAAATGTAAAAGTGAAATTTCATCTTCACCTGAGAGACTACATCTGGAACACAAATGGGCATGCAAGCCTGTGGAAAAGTCTGTACAAACCTAGAATAAAGATCAAGATGAAATCAGCAATGGGAAGAGGTGACTGAACTGAGAGTCCAGCTGTAGAGAGAACAGTCCTGTACCTCAGAACCCTTCAGCATTCTCTGCCACAGAGAACTGGCAGAAGCCTTGAGTAGGAGTAAAACAGCCTGATTTCTGTATTCAGGCTCAAGAAGTTTAGATTGTGATGCAAGGGCACTGGAGGGCCATCAAAGACTTTCACCCAGGGAGTAAATAAGGGCTGTTCGAGCTACTGAGCAGGAGTCAAGTGCTTTTCTTCTGGTATTTCCATTTACAATAAATATTAAACAGAACTCACTAACTGGTACAGAAAATTAGACCTTGCCAAATGTCAGTGTCCCAGAGTATAGTATTTGGCACACGTTATGTTTAAACTGTCATTTTTCTAGCTATGAATTTAACAAAGTTTTTTAAAGATGTAAATTCACTGGGATCCCTTGCCTCCAAGGCACTAGGATCCTTGCAGGCAAGGGATTGACAGCCACAGTAGTGTTCCTATGCTTAAGGGGAACACAGGAAAGGGTTCTGGGAAATGCCACTGGGTCCTTGCACCTCATGGGAGAGCAGGACCCAGAGGAGAGTTCGGCATGCACATTAAAAAATGCTCCGGGGATGGGAGGGGGCGGCACTGGGGGATGGGGAGAGAGGGGGGAGGAGAGGGGGTCACAGGGCAGTGGGAGTTTGGAGGGAGGGGACCGGTGTACCTGTTAAGTTTATATGAGTGGAAATAAAAAAAAATGTAAATTCAAACTTTATAATCCTAAACTGTATTGCAAATACATTGCCCTTTACAAACCAAAAAAACAAAAACAAAAAACAAAAAATATAGGTACAGGTTTTTCTGGTTTGTGTAGTTCACATGGCTTCATGTGATTCAAATAAAATCTGGAGCCCAAATCCTGAAATACACTGCATGACATCTCTCAGGTGTGGTACTAGTGGGAGGTCGGAAAAAAACCTTACTTTTGATACTAGTTACCATATTTTTTAAATTTTTGCATGTGTGTTTCTGTCTCTGTGTACATCAGAGGGCCCTGTGTGTACTTCTGGAGGCCCAACGGTGACTTTGGGAATCATCCTGGATTGCTTCTATACCTCCTATTTCCTTTGTTCTGGAATTTCCCAGGCTCCACCTTGCAGAAATGGAACTACAGGTCTAAGCCCAGAGTTTTGTTTTGTTTTGTTATGTTTTTTACATAGGATCTGGGATATGAACTCAGGACCTTCTTGTGAGTCAGAGACTTAATTTTAGAGCCATCTCTCCAGCCCTGTTGCTATTTTTAATTAGATGATATTTTTCTAATTTAAGCTTCTTAATTCATAACAATGCATTTCTCTAATAATTCCTATAAGGCTACTTGATGAAAATTGTTTGGAAAATGAAATTTCATCATGACAAACTTAAAAGTGATCCTAAAACATTTAGCCTCCTCCTATATGTAAATTAGAAGTTTGAAACTTTTAAAACAATCCTGTATATGAATGGGAAGAAAACATGCCCTTACATAGATGTTTGCTTTGTGATGGTGAAGACATAAATTGAATACATCCCTTATCTCATGAAACAGAACTCTGTTTGAAAATGTGAATTCATCACAAATTTGAATAAAACTCTATTTTCATAATCTCCTTCATTCTTAATAGAGAAAGGAGTAGTGTTTAGCAATGGATAGATGGCAGCACTTGGGAAAAAGATTATTAATAAGATTGTTGTCATCCAAAGCAAGATTCAAATTCTACTCATGGGTATGGACTGAGGCCTGGATCATTCATATTCTAGATTATTAGAAATTGTTAAGCTAAAAAGAAAGAAATATTATGCAAGAAGTCATGCTCATGGGACATTAAACAATGGAGAGGGAAGATGTTTCAAGTGGATAAACCAATGTGTAAAAGAAAATTATCAGCAGCTGATCAAGTTCTTTAGACAGGAAGAAAATTTGTTTTTTTTTTTTGAGTGGCTTAAGTAATAGAACTATATTTCGTGTATTGGACTCTACAAGCCCAAGTCTCAAGTACTGCTAGGAAAGAAAAATCTGAGTTTTAAGTGAGCATGAGAAAGAATGCATTTGAAACTCCAAATGGGTTTTTTGATATTCCTGGACTACAACTATTATTGTCTGAGGAATAATTTGTTATTTGAATGGGTAAAAATATAGATAGTAATCTTCCCTTATATAATAGAGTTGCTTAGAGATATACTTGAGCTACACTGCCTAAGTTTCAACAGGGATCTACCATCTTCAGATACTTAAACCAAGGAAGGGTCTTAAAGGACATAATAACTCACATTCTTCCTTTGTGAAATAGAATGAGTATGGTGATGTTCATATTCTAAGCTTGTTGAGAGGAAAACAAATGAATACATATGTAAATCACTTAGAACAATGGCACACAAAAATCAATAGTGAATGCTTGCTGTTATGATTGCATACAATGTATGCATTCATGGGTATTCAAATTTAGATTTACAAACAAATCTGAACAATGTACTCCAAACTCTTATAGTTGTTTATAGTGTCCTCTGTAAAAAAGAGAAGGCTTCAGGTACTTATATTAAAACCTTTCTGAAAATATAAAAAGCTCACTTATAGTTTGAAGTCCTATCTTTAATGTGCATATGCTGAGCAGATCAGTGTTCTGGAAAAATGAACATTGCAATTTATATATCTCAAGCTAAAAACAGCAGTGTCAGATTATACTCTCAGGAATCTATTTCCAGAAACTTTAAAAATCCACTCTACTATCCATTTTCAGCATTATTTGAAGGATCATTTTAGGACTATTTCTATGCTAGAGAGCCATTATATAATATACATGTTCAAGGTTTATGTATTGAGGTAAAGCCTATAACATGCTTAATATGTTATTTTCATATATTTTCAAAATACTCAAAGACTTCTCTTGACATATTTTGTGGCTAATAAAATGCATCGGTACTCTATCTTTCAGATGAACAGTGAGGCAACATACAACATTTATGACCCATGAACCTTATGCAGATGACTTTTCTTTATTTCTTAGTGAAATCCAAAAAAATATCATTAATGATGATAAGGAAAACTAGAAGAAAAATACTGCATGTATGACTGATTTTTATTTGGAACAGCTGTATGTAATCAAAGAAGATGATGACTTGGTAACTGTGAAATCATATCTCAAATGTCCTACATGCCTCATTGGAAGAACATTTGTTGAGTACCCACGTAGCTCTCAGGTTTTTACTACATAACATTGACCATTTTATTTCCTTTTAATAACTCTGTGTGAGAGCTCACCATTTTTTCTAAGCAGATCTTAAGGTGAAAGATGCAAGACTTGTCTTAGTCACTTTTTCTGTTACTTGGATAAAATACCCTGACAAAAATAAATTAAGGGAAAGCAAGTTTATCTAGGCTCACAATTCAATGGTATATACAATCACTGTGGGATACTAGGAGATAAAAGCAACCCATCTCTTGGTACCAACAGTCACAAAGCAGGGAGTCAGTCATGTATGAAATTATGCTTCTCCTTTGGCTTTTCCATTTATAAAGTCTAGGGCTTTACAGCCAGATCATGATGCTGCCACATTTCCACCTCAATTTGGATAAACAAGATAACCCTCCACTGCTATACGCAGGGTATTTCTCAGGTATTTGTGGGTCACATCAAGTTGACAATTGATGTTAACTATCCCAAGACCATACCCATAATACCGAGCCAAGCTGAAATGTAATATCTGCATTTGCAATTCCTTTTATTGGATTATCTACCAGTACAATATTGTTAACTAGTTTACCACATGCAACCCTCTTCTGAAGTTAATTAAAATTTGGGAACAAGGTCCTAAATCACATGGGCCATTTCCATGCCAAGGAGACATTAGCAATGCTTGCCAAGAACCATGATTTTGTAAAACTTAAAAAAAGTTAAAAGGTGTTTTTTTTTTCTTTTAAGTTTACTTATAATACTATCTAGCAAAAGACATACCCGAGAATTTACTCAATTTCACACTTAAGTTCCCCTGGTCCCCTAACACTTGCACGTCTGCGCATTCTATCAAAGTTTTTTGCTCTATCAGAAACTTTTTAGTTGTATTTGTCCTCTACCACAGTATGTGAAATATGCCATATTATTGCTAACCACTATTGGCAGAAGAACTTAATCTAAAAAGATAAAAATGAGTATCTAAAGAATTTAGTTAGTAATGGAGACCGGGATAAACAAGATAAAGTTTTATTTGTAATTTTACATCTGGAATTTGTGTGTTTGTGTGTGTGTGTGTGTGTGTGTGTGTGTGTGTGTGTGTGTGTGTGTTTGTATGTCCATGTCTGTGTGTCTGTGTATCTGTGTATAGAAGGCACTCTGTATAAAGGGCCCAAGGCTGACTTCAGGAATTACCTGGGATTGCTTCTACCTCCTATTTGCCTTGCTCTGAAGTTTCTCAGACTCTGCCTTCCAGGACCAAAAGTACAGGCTGCTGCCATTTCTGTTTGGCATTCTTACATGGGATGTGGGCTCTGAACTCAGGACCTTCTGCTTTGGAGGCTGAACCCCTGAGCCCCCAAATCTGGAATTTTGGATATTTTGTTTTTCTGATTTTTCTATGGTTCCACAGCACGTACTTTTTTAAATGTTTTGTTTTACAGGCTTAACTCTAAATCTGAGGCCCAAATCCACAATATTAAGGGTTCTTAAGTTTTGTTGCAACTCTGTAACAACAAAACGAAATCAAGTATTTGATGCTTTAAAAGAACAATTTTCTAGTATAAACGTGACTCAGAAGGTTGGTTGCAGATCTTTTCAGGAGACTGGTTACATCATTTTCCCAGTGTCTCCAATGAAACCATGTATGAGAAGAAGGTTCATTGTCATCTTCCATAGAGCTGGGCAGCTTGCCCCACCTTTGCAGTTACTACAGGCAAGAAGGGCTTTGGATGAAAGCTAAACTTGGCTCACACAAAACTCCTGCTGGGGACTACAGGGGCTGAACTGGAGCCAGCTGGATCTACCTGCTGAGCTTGTCTTTCTGCAGAGAAGACATTAGCACATTCTAGAACTGCTAATCAATGCAAGGTAAGTGAGCTGTCTTCTAAGAAAGGAAGCTGAAAGGGGCATCCTCAGTGCTTGCACTTCTGTTTCAGGAATTACACAGGCATCAGATGATTGAGCTTATTACAATTTTCTGTTTAGAGACAAATCATCCTACCTTTCATTTAAGAAAAACATATGGTCTTCAAAAGCTCAATTTGAAATTTTGAGTTTCTTAGGAGTATGGGGCACATGTTTCATGGATTCTTGCTTCTCTAATTTGTGCTGTTTCCCTGGGGGAGGCAAACATGAGGTGTAGAGATGTGAGAGATGAAAATAAGACTGTGAAATAATTATGAGGAAAAAGACAGCACCCATCCTTGAGTAAAAGAACAGATTGTATTTTCAACAAATCTTCCAATACTTAGCCTGAAACATGTTTCCAAGTAGGAACATTTTCTCACAAAGCATATGCACAATATTTCAACCTTCAGCTTTTGGCTCTGTGGGATTTTTTTAAGCCAGAATCATTTACTTAGAGCTGTGGTCCAGTTTATTTATAACTGAAGTCAAACTAATAGATGGAGAAGATGCCCTGGGAAATAGTCCAGCAACAGAAATATAATTATAATGATCACAGCACTTTAATCCCAATTATTTCATCTGTAGGGTGTCTAATGCCACAAGTGTTTGGCATGACTCACTAAAACAGCAGGTCTCACAAAAAAGTACTAGAAGAAATATGAATCTCTAAAGATGGGAATTAATATGAACTAAAAAGCTCTTTTTCCTCATCATACTGTAGTTTGTGTATTCAGTCATAGCAAACCAAATATAAGGCAAAAATATTTAAAAGTGTACATTTCATGGTCTTAACAAAGGCAGAATTATAAGAGCCAAACGCTCTTGTGAATATTGAAATTGGTGTGTATCATATTTATATTCTCTCACCCTTCCTTCCAGTGTTACTACCACCATTCCATACAACTTAAACATGTACATGGCACATTCTCCCACATCCTAGCCAAGTTATTGTATAATGTGAAGTGAATGCACAATATTAAGGCATGAACACTCAGCCACTAGGAGAATGCAGAGAAAAAAAAAGGCATGACCTAGATATGTCTTTCATTCAGCAGAGTGTATGGCCTCCCATTGTATGAGGAATAATTTAAGTGGTATTAATAAATGAATTCCTAAGGTGATGAGAGACTAAATAGGAAAGGAAGTGTTGCAGTAAAGTTTAATTATGAACAGAACCTCAAGTTTTTATTTAAATGGAATGAAACTAGTGCTCTAAAAGCAAAATTTACAATCCTGTTTTCAAAGGATTTTCACTTATATGCTATCTTTGTAGTTTATCAAATCACTAAGATAAAAATAATTTCAAAAAGTTAAATTAAGATTCATTTGCAATTAGTAAATGCCATCATCCCAGTAAATACCATGGATATTTTAAAAATGTCTGGCAGGATACCTACTAACAATTAAAATCTTTTGGTATATAAAGTGTGAGATTCTCATTAAGAGTATTTAACGAAATTTTAAACATTTAGAAAAATAAAATACTACATAATTTTAAGATAATTAGTCAGATATAATTCAAATACTTCATAATTTAAATTGTTTTCCATTATATTCATTTATTTCTCCTTACACTAATACATTATGTGTGGTATTCATTCATGAAATTCTAAAAGAATGGAAAAACTACTATGATTACTCAGTAAGAATTATGTTTAAACTCATTCAATTCCATATGTCCTGTAAATATAATATGAACTTTAAGTTAGAAAAAATTGATTGGAGTGGACATTGTCTGAATGTGAAATATCTGTAACAGATACAAATGCTCAAGTTTGAATATTGCATTTTGATTAGAGCTTCAAATGAGCTTTTTTGATTCTCAAAAATATCTGTACCATTTGTAACTTGATGTTTATATATATTTGAACGTACCATCTATGATATAGATGACAGTATTGATAGTATCTAAAACAGTCATTGCACAGGTTAGCAAATGGAACAATATGCTCATCCAACATTGAAAATTCTTACATTGTAATCTGGTTTTGTCTCATTCATGAAGTTACGATCTACTTGATCGATTCTGAAATCTTAGAAAAAATAAGAAGCTCAAAATATAAAGCTTAACCTAAATAGTTAAAAGTAATCGTATGTGCAACAGAGAGGCATTTTATTATGTAAATATGATATAAACTTTTTGGAAGTTTAAAAATCAATTACCTAAAGTAAATCATTTATATTTTAATTATGCATGCTTATTAAAACCAACAATTCAGACAAGAATTTCACAGTGAGTATTTCAACTTTCTTACATCATTAAAACAATGCAAAGGTTTTGCAAAGCTACTTGTAGCACAAAATTCATGCACTGCTTTAACATTTTTACAAATATTCAGGAAATCTCTATGTATTTAATTTTCCATGACCAATGCATTTAATTGGATAAGTGCATTTTCCTGGTCATTTAAAATACATATATTATGAGGCTTTTTGTAAAAGAATAATTTCAATTTGTTTACAAAGTATTTAACACTGAATAATAATCTCTAGTTTTTTTTATCAACCATAGAAACATACACATGTTATATTTAGTTACATAAGAACTGTACAGCTAATTGAACACATGATATTTTTAGACCTATGAACTGTTGTACTGCATGTTGATTTGCATACACTAGATGATAGTGAATATAATATTGATGACAGTGAATTTATTAAGGTAACAAAGCAGTACTTCCAGCAGTAATTCTGTCTTCTTGAAAGATACTTATGCTGCATAGCACAACACTAATTAACATACTACATATCTGCAGTTTCCATTTGTAGCTTTTGCATTGCATTGATATTTACAATTTGCCCTTTGGAAATAGAAAATGCCAAATACTGCATTTTTGCAATTCTAAATCTGGATAGTCAGGCTTCAGTTACTTCTGATACTTTAGAAAAATTGTGAAATTATACTAAGAATATCAGAAATGCCCTAGTAATAGTCAAATGATTAAATGACTGCTCACTGAAACTAAACTTTGTATTCATTAAATGCCAATTTAAATTGAAAAATTATTATAAGAAGTCATTAACACATTTCTTCAGGTATCAACAGTATATTTTCTTTAAGAATTAGACATGTCTACCCTTAGTTAATACAATCATGCACCATTATAATTTGTATTGGCAGGCTAAGCCAGGAATATATCTTTCAAATGTAAGAGAAATTCATTAGCTATGCAATCAAATCTATAGAACAGTACTGCAAGCAACAGACAAACCACTGGTAACTTCAAACATGAAAAACACATTGGAAAGAAGAGAAGCATAGTGCTTTGCATGTCACTTGCAATGCTGGATAAAACATTCAATATCATCATTTGGGAATGTTGTCGATAAATAAAACTTTTCATTTTGATATTTTATGTGCTCATACCATTTATTTTAAATAACGGTCACATATTACAAAAATGTATTATATACACACATTTGATAAACAGTGCATTTTGTATTAACAAAAAGTGAGCACTCAGTCTAGCTCAGTGGTAGAGTTCCTTCTTGTAATGACTTTGGTCTGATATCCAAGCAGAAAAGCAAACTGACTAACCAAACAAGAAAATAAATAAGAACTCTCCCCCGTATATATGTAGAATTATACTACAAATGAGCACACACACACACACACACACACACACACACACACACACACACAAAATCCATGCACCATTTTCTAATACCAGTTATATTCTACACCTGATGAAATAAAGGATCTTTTCAAGTCATAAAATTTCCAATTCAAGTGAAATCTGTATTACATTGAATTTCAGGAATTGTATATACTTTTTCCTTGTTGTTGTTGTTTTACATGAGGAATTGAAATCCTCTCACCTGTCACCCTGACACCAAGAAAAAGCTTAAAATGTTAAGATTCCCAACCCTACCTTCATGGTTTATTAAGCAGAAAAACAAAACGCTCCATGATCCCTTCTGGTTCCAACATTCTATGATTCAAAGAGAGGTAATGACTCCCTTTTCTTGTTCAGTAGCTTCCTGGTGAGGGAATGATTTTACTGTCCTTTTTCTGTGGGGTCCTGCCAGTTAATCTAAAAGGAAATGAGTTACAGCAGGAGGACAGGGCCACAAATAAAGCTATTTAGTTTTACAAATCTATTATGTCCTTCAATATGTTTTATGGGCCTGGTCCTATTATAAGCCAAGAAAAAAAAATCTTTAAACAAACTTTTCTTTCTATCTCTTCCCAGTGAAAACAAAATTTTACGATTGTCTTTCAAAGCATTTACCCTGCTCTCTTATGTGTTTCTTTTTCCAGAGGCTTCCGTCTTTCTTTCTGAAACATACAAAACATTCAGAGACAAGAAACTGGACTTTTCAAATACAAACTGTTGACAACTGTCAGAAGCACTTTACTGGGACATTACTGACTGCAGCTTCAATGAATTAAGCTTGATTCACTGCGGGTGAATCATTTTCAATGCAGAGCTGTTCAGCAGTAATTGGCCAAGATTCCCCGCTGAGAAAAGCACTTGTCAAATAATGCTTGTTTACAAATATATCTCCAGACAGCAAAAAAGTGGCAGCTACTGAATAAGTTCAGGGCCACCTCCAAAAATTCATAACAGTTGGCAGGCAAAGTCCCTTCACTTATTAAATTTCTTCAGAATTTCACTTGTTGATACACTTGCTGATGCTGGATCATTCTGAGATGAGAGATTTCTGCTAAAATTCCTTCTAAATATTTTATAATAAAAGTTTTGTATGTTTCAATGGGAGTGGTTTCCTATCTTGTGCTTAATGACTATATAAGACAAAGGAGAATTATTTATCCTGAAGTTTGCTTAAAATGTAGATTACAGAAAAATTCTCTCTCTCTTACTGTCTGTAAATAAATACACTCTATCATTGCAAATAAATAAATTTCATATCAACATGAGATTCTAGATACCTTTGCAATTTTGGGCTATGTTTTTGCTTTTTATTAAAGTAAAATTTTCATAATGACTAGAAAACAAGTATGCATGAAAACTCATATTTCCTTATTTCTAAGTTTTTTTTCCTAATACAAGCAAGGCATTCATGTTGTGCAAACATACAGGCAGACATGTTTGGGAAATCACTAAAAATTTATGTTAAGTTGCAGATAGCAAATTGCATGAAAGAGATTTATTAATGAATTTATCATGTACATCAAACCTTTCCGCACTTAATCTTTCAAATTTATAACAGAAACAAATCTCCTTCCCCCAAAAAAAACTCTAATCTGAATCACTAAATAATAAAAACATTAACATTATGAACGTTTTAATGAATAGGAGAGAAACATGTAGATTTCAAAAAACTGAAATAAATACTTGTTATGACACTAAACGTGAAAATTGTTTGGTATACCAGAATGAATTGGATAAAACTGCTAATAAAATTAAAATTTAATACTATGAAAAAATATATGTTACTAAATGTGACTACACAGCAAACACTCTTTCATAAAAGATATCCTCAGGGATTGGGGCATAGCTCATTTTTTATCAGACCCCATGTTGCCAAGTTTGCTTTTTTTTTAACCAGAGGGGGTGAACATGTATAAGCTGTGGGTATTGAAGCTCATAACATGATCTGAGTTCCACAGGACACTTGCACCTTTGGAGACAATGCTGTGACCTGCTTCCAGCTATTTCCTTTTGCCAGCTTTCCTTCTCCTCCCTCCTGTCCCTTGCTTGGTCAGTTCTCCACCTCATTTCCTTCTCCCATCACACATTGAAACAAGAATTGAAATTATCATGAAGACAGCAAAGGATGAATGATGTTACAGCTGAATCGCTTTCAGCTCAATCAGGATGGCCCTTGGGGTGAAATAAACCCGTTAAAAGGCCCCGTAGCCCTCATACAATCTTTTGAACCTCGAGTCTAATGGACCTAACATAAACCATTAGTAAAATGTCTAGGACTTCAGAAAACACTTTTCCCCCAACTTTATCAACCAAGGCAAATACATATTTTTTAGCTCAAGCATGGGCGATTGTATATACAATTGCATAAATACAATTGCGTAAATGCAACTGATAAATGTTGACAGATACACATATTCCTTTGAACTGATGTTTAATAATAACGTTGGACAGTGAGGCGGGATGCAAATCTCCATCTGGCCTCCTTCGCGGGGTTCCTGGGGAGCTGGCGGCCCTGGAGCAGAAGCTCAAAATCTTCTACAGTAGACACAGGACCCACGGCAGTCACGAGGTCTCACACCTCTCAGCTGCCGGTACTTCAGTACTTCATCTCCTGGCCAGCGTTTCCTCCTCCCAGAGTGGAAGGAATTTAAAGCTCTGGTTCTCCACCTTAGGAGTCGTATCCACAACGCTAAATCTAGCCCTGGGTCTTCTGGCCAAGGGGATTGGGTTCACATGCTTTCTTAGTGGAGAAGGCAGCTTGTGGCAGCCCGACTCTGGGCAGCGATGCTGAGCCGAGCTTTCCCACACTCCACCCGTCCTCCTCCTGCGCTAAGATTGAGATCTACAGCTGAGCCCTAAAGTGGTCGAGTGTGAAAGACAAGTGGATCAAAGCAGCTGGAGAGCAACCCTTGGTGAGGCCTGAACTGGACTGAGACCCGGTAGCAGGGGCTCAGCCCTGCTTAGGGATGCAGAGAACACAGGTGTAGCTCTGGGGCGCAGATCTTAGTCTCCCAGAGAAAAACCAACAGAGGACAGTGCCTCTGTGGCGCTCAGTCAATACATTGAGGTCGGGTCGGATAGTCCAGCAAGGGCGCGGACTGGGAAGGATCCAGTTAACCACAGGAGGCTTCAAGAGCAACTTCCTTGCTTCTAGCCAGTCTCCCGCATCAGCTCCTGTTCCCGCCTTCCTCCACCTTCGCTTGATTGTGTCACTGAGACCCCCAAATAGAAAGGCACCCACCAGTGGGGGCGCCTTCTGCCCTTCGTCATCAGCTTCCCTTAAGAAATTTACCACCCACCTCAGAATAGCCACCGGCGATGCCCTAAATAACAGCTCCCAGCAGGCACTCCTCCTCCCCCCATAAGAGTACTAACAACCCCCAAATCCCTTCCCGTCGCCAACATCAAATACGGTTTTCTGAAAGCTTCACGGCCCCTAAACCCTTAGAGCTAGCTCTCCTTTCAGCGCGGCGCGCCACTTCCCTAAGCGACCCGGACCAAGCCTCCTTCAGGCTCCCCCCCAGCAGGGTTCAGACCCCTTTCCTCTGCTTCCAACTTCCCAGCCCCCAACCGGCCTCTGTCCACCCGCAGGTCTCTCGCCCAGCAAGCGCTTTGCAGTTCATGTCCAAACAATGCCACCCACGGCCGCGGAAAGACGCCGCAAGCAGCCCAGTGAAAGCGGACCCCCTTGGGTTCCCAAAAAGGCGAGAGGTTTGCAGCCTCGCATCAGCTTCCGAAGCTCAGCCACTGGCTCTCAGGCCCCGCCTCGCCCCCCTCCGCAGGTCTCCACGGTCCCCACCCCCACCGCCCTACCTTCATTGCTGGGGCTGGCCACCAGGGTCCGGAGCGCAGCGCACAGGAGAAGGCACGTCCAGAGGGGGGCCCTGCGAGGTGCGGAGTAGCAGCCAGCTAGAGAAGCTGGGGTGCGGGGGGTGTTGCCGCCGCCACCGTCGCCGCCGCCGCCTCCCGGAGTCCGCCGGCGTCCCGCACCCCGGGGCCCATAGCCCCGCATTTTCTCCTACCCTGTTAAGGGATTTCCGTCCCGCGTGGCTTAAGCTAAGATTTGGGGTTCGAGATAGAGAGCTAGGCGCTCTTCCGTGTCCAGGTGCGGTCTGATGCCTTCTAGCAGGGAGGTCCTCCCAGTGAGGGAATCGCGGAGCCACGGAGACCGCCGAAGTTTGCTTCTCCGCGGTCCTCGGTCCCCTTGCGTGCAACCAGAGGAATCAGTAGTTCGGATCGCTAGTGCAGCTCCGAGCTGGGCTGCAGCGAGGGTGTCCGACGGCTCTGGCGTCCAGTTTCTTGGCCTCTTAAGACTTTTTTTATTTCTTTAATTTTCTGTAAGGATGCGATTTTGAATGCCATCAGGGGGAAAAGGTGAAGGATCTTTCTGGTGTCCAATGCTGAGATGCTCTTGGCTAAGATAGACAAGTCATCTGAAGTCACGATATTATTTTCCATATAAAAAGAAAAGGAAAGAATATATCAAGCAGGCTGGCTAAGGATCTAGGGTGAGGAGTTGAAGAACCGCGAGGTGGGAAACGAGGAGGAGAGGCGAGCGGAGGCGGCGGTCCAGAGAGTTGGAAGAGGCGGACGGCGGAGACTCGGCGCGGCGCTGCTGGGCCGGAGCGGGCCGGGGCCGCTGCGGTGCCCGCGGCTGGGCGCGGAGGCGGCGTGTGCGGAGAGGGCGAGCTGGAGACTGCGCCGCCACGGCGCAATCCTGCTGTGTCTGGAGCTCCAGCGATTCCCCGGCCGCCGAGCTGCGCCCCCTCCCTCCGCCCTCCTCCCTCCGCCCGCTCGCGCTCCTCCCCCGCCCTCGCGGCCTCGCGGGCGAGGAGCTACTGTAAGTGTGACTTGCTTAGACGGAGTCACACACCCACGGAGGGAAGTAATCTGCAGGCTGCCGTGGTGAGTGTTGCCTAGCGGTCTCCGGGAAAGGCGCTCTTCCTCCCCGGATAATTAGCGGAAAGGATCCTCCCGCTGATCCCTGTGAGGACCACAGCTCCCGGGAGGCAAAAGGGAAGCCAGCCTCTCAGCTCAGTCCGCAATCTGAGGAGCCTTGGGGCCCTGGGTCTGGTAAAGCACCGCTGCCCCTCGCCAGCGGTGGCACCAACCACCCTGCAGTCACATAGCAGTGCATTCGCCGGATCTGGCTGTTCCGTGGCTAGTTTTTTAAACACCCATATCCCTCACTGCCACTGACCCCTTCTTTTATTCTGCAATGGAAAAAATTGTCCAATATCCCTCCAGAAGTAAATGGCAGTATGTCTAAATATAGAAGCGGCAGGTCGATTGGGATTGCAGGTAGTCCCGTATATGACTACTGAGCTGTGTACTGTGCCAGGTAGGTTCGAGTGCTAGGACTTAATTTATTTACTACAGTAATAGAAGATTTTAGGTTATAAGACATTATGTAATCTGAAAACACATGCCTTTAATTCCAATGAAATTAGCATGGGTCAAATAAAGTTGAGGTCCTAAAATTTTTAATTATCATGTCTGCTCTCTATTACACTGAAAGACTTGCAAAATCTATTAAGAAGCTATGTCAGACTATCATCTTTCTGTGCTTTGCCTCTGTTAGGACTTTTATATGGCCCTCAATTTATGCATTTGTTGTTCAAAGAGAAACAGGAGGAAGGGGGACATTTTAACTTGTTAAAACTTTTTTAAAAGACTACAAAAATGTGTCCCACAAAATTTTTGATTTTGAAAGAAATGTATTTTATTTTATTTTGAGTTGGTAACTTCAAACCTGGGCATTTATTCACACCTAATAAAGGTGAATCTGTCCACCAACGTGTTGTCTCCAGACCCTTGGGGTTGCCTTCACAATACGTTGATCACAATCTGTAGCTGATGGCATTTTTTATTCAAATATCTGCAAAAAATGGTGAAAGAATAAAGGAGCGGTGTGAAAATGTTTTAGAGAAGCAGAAGCTCATTTTTATTTTATTTTTTCCTGAGATATTTTGGCAAGGGAGATCTGAAGGCAGCTTCATTCTCTCATAAGGGCTCCAAATGAATGAAGCAGATAGAGACCCATGGCAGTGAATCAATCTTCCAGTATGGCAAAAAGCCTCACCGTGAGATGGAAACTTAAAATTTATGTGTCTATTTCAAAACCATTCAAATTGCAATCCTCTTCCCCACCCTGTTTATACTTGGTTACTTAAGAAGTTCTGCAGGGAATACTAACTAAGATATCTGAAGCCTAGGAATGCATAATAAAGCTAATGCCAGGTATACACAGTTTACTGGGCTTGAAGCAGATGTTTTAACCCTTTGGACTTCTCTAAACTTCTGTAAACTCATTATAAGGGCAGAAATTCAGAGTACACCTTTCACGCCCCTCTCTGTTGCATTCTTTGTACACTATGATATCACTTCAAAGAGCAAATCTGTAGTTATTTACTATTGACTACAATACTTTAGTCAGGATGCAAACCCTGGTACTATAAAAGACTTCAACAAACTTTCTTTGTTACTGTTCACTGAAGTTTTGAATTCAAAGATTTCTTCCTCTGGATTTCCATGCGTCACTCTGTTTATATGTCAACTGCCCCACAGAAATGTTCACTCCCCAAATATATAACACCATCCCCAATGCTCCTATTCCTTTGTAATATGACCCAGTGTTGATGGAGGATCAGTCTTCCAAGCCTGATTCTACTTACACAGGCAATGAGTTGGTTCATCTCTTGAAAGTATCCATAGTTAGAGATCTATGCCAATCAGAAAAATACTAATATTTTCTGAATTTTGGGGAAGAAGTGGCAGGAATGAAAGGACAATATGAGGATCATGGGAAAAGTAATTAGAAAGCAATATATACATATATGGTTAAATAAAAATGCTTCATTAAAACTGTCTGCTGACAAATATAGCATAACAGAGAAAAGAGACAGAATGTAAACCAGGTATATCTGAGAAAACTTTAGTCACTGGTCATTATGGCCAGAAATGTGATTTTTCTAACTAAAATAGCTATTGTTAGTGAGTCAGAATATGCACACAATCTCTTCTTTTGCTCAATTAATTGCTTAATAATGCTTAATAATGTGTAAGAATGTGTGATATATGTGCTTGTGTTTATATGTGTTATCATGCAAGGGCAAGTATGTGTGTGCTTGCACGTGCTCATATGTGTGCATATAGCTCATATATTTGAAACAAGTAACAACTGTAAAATGAATTTCAAGATGCAATGATCTGAATTAGCCTTTGATCAAAAGATAATTTGTCAGAGAATATATTGTTGGCAGTTTGGTTTAGGCCTCAGTTTTAATAAACTTGCATATTGCTTTCTCGGAAGTAATTGCTTTTAGGACACTTACCTAGGATCATTGTATTGCATGGAAATGAAACATTTTTTTCTCATCTCATACTGTTTGCACAACAAGAAGTTAGGACAAATTGTTCAGATGTTATATTATGTGCATTTCAAATTACAAAACATTTGTCAAAATGCAAAACTAACCAATGACTTCTTAGACGCTATTTCTAAGTGTAACAACATAAGAGCAACATAGCATAACTTACATTAATGCTGACTTTTCTTTTTTTGAAAGGATGTGTGGAATAATCTTGACAGGAAATCTTGAAAGTTGATTATTTTCATAGTTTCAATATTATAATTGAAGGAAGTGCATTAAGAAATACCTTTTCACATTCAAAATAGAACAAAGCAATTTTGGAGCAATACAAAGTTGTGATAGAACTTACAGAAATTTTATTACATGAACTATGATGTGATGTTTTTATATTACAGCATCAGTCATGATTCAGATATAATTACTTCCCCCATGTTTATGAGAAAACTAAAAAAATGTTTAGGTTACCTAAGTAGTCACATAGTTGGTGAGACACATAAATGTTAGCACATGAAACTGACTCTGGACAGGAAAATTGCAATGTAACAAAAAGAAAGAATAAATTTGACATATAGTTGGCCAAAAAGAACTTAAATAGTAAGTCAAAAGTCACATAAGTGAATAAAGGAAACAAGAGAAGAGTTATACAAGTAACTATTATTTGGAGACAAAGACTGGCTAAAGTGGAAGCATGCATTTTTTTTATTTGTGTGTGTATACAATTGATAAAAAAATCCAAATCAATATTAAGATCTATCATTAGTTAACATTAACACAAATAAAACTTAACTCCAAATAGCCGTTCATGAATCATAGTAGAAATCATGTACAATAATACTCAAATGCAAATATTTTTACACAACTGAAATATCCCCTTGATGTAAAAGAACTGGCTGAAAAATCAAAACAAAAGAACCTACAATATTGTCTCATGAAGCTAGAAGTTGTCCTAATGCAGCCAATTTTTGAGTTTATTTGCTGAAAAAGGATAGTTATGCAGTCATGTAAATGATATTGATCTGAAAGGTAACTGTTGGCTGAACATTTAAGGAATCAATAACTTTTGAAGTTCACTACAGAATAACATTGTATATATGTTTTATATGTTACATTTTAATTTAATGAATGTAAAATGGAATTTTACATTTTTCAATTTTTACTCAGAGATGGTTGTTTTGAAAATCTTTTCCTAAAATTCTATATTTCTTTCTCTACTAATGATCCACATTTTCACTTGTTAATGGAAGATAACATTTTCTTAAAAACTATTTGCCTATAGGTTGCGTGCATAGGTTAGCAATAGTGAAACATTATATTTTAAGAAATTATTATGGTTTTATGAAGAAATTATTTAATTATTTTAAAATTGAATTATTAAAATAAGAAATTTAGTATACTAAACATTTGTATCATAAGTATTACACCTATTTCCTTTTGGTACGACTATTGATAACACATATGGCAATTAATATGAAGTTCTGCACTGTCAAAAAAGTCAAGACTTTAAATAAATAGACTGAGAAATACAGTGAATGGTGTGGGTATTTAATTATTTAGTCATCTCTTTATCACAGTTCAAAACAGTTGAAAATGAAGCACAAAACAAAAACAAGATGGCTATAGTCTATGATGAACCCGAATGGCTTATCAGGGAGTTTTGATGTTTGTTGATCTCCAGCTCACCTTGGATATCTGGCAATGGTTTATCAGGGAGTTTTGGTGTTTATCAATCTCCAGCTCACCTTGGATATCTGGCATTCTGTAAAAAAGAGAACACAATAATGGGGGTTCTTGAGATTGAAGAAGTTGGGAAAGCATGAGGTAAGATGTTGTAATGCCACACCAAACTCTAACCCATCTTCTGAGCTCCAAAAGTAACTATGAACTTGTAAATAATAAACTGCAATGCTTCTTATTCTGAGTCTAGAATATTACACTCAATGCTATTTGGACTTAAAAACTTGCAATCAACCCAGTTAAAACCCCTGTTATTAATATTAGTAGATGTACTTTGCTAGGGCAGAATCTAATAAATTGGCTCATTGTCCTAAGGAACAAGAAATACACATGTGGCTATATTTTGATGCCATTGACTATCTATGGAAAAAGATTATAGGCAAAATTTAGCAATGATAGTATCTTGTATTTTGATACTAGGAACTTCTTTGGTAGAACATTTTGCAATATGTCTTCAGAATATGGCTAGTGTCAGATTCAGCAATTCTTTCCAGGCTAGCAATTCTTCTCAGTAAGACAGTCAAAAATGGTTAATCTAGGTAATATTAAATTGGTAAAATGATACTGTTTCAAATAAGATACAGTTATATTATGTAGTAAATTGGTATTGTCCAACATCAAGAAACCATTTAAATTTTTAATGAAAGTTTGCCTACTTTGGAAGATAGTTATAAAATATCAAATTATAAAGACAACAGTATGAAAATTTTGCTATTTTGCATCTGTATGTGACCAGTATAGTTACATGGATTCACTTATAATTCTTAAGTTATAAATTTTCTACAATTAGTATTTATTACATGTAAATCATATAATAAGAGTAGTTAAGAAACTCTACGGGAAAATGTACACACACACAGAGAGGAAAAGAAAGCAAATAAAAAGAAGGGGTAAAAATGAAAGTAATGATAATAGTGACTTTGTATTACTACAAAATAGTAAAATAAAATGTAAATAATTATGTGTTCACATTTTACATACAGAGGAAATTACTGGCTTCATTTTATTGTAACCCTAGAATATTTCTAAATATTCCAAAAATCAGTACAAACGTCTTTTGTTGAATACTTCATTCTTCAGAATATGCTCCCCAAATCCTCTACCACCCTATCTTTATTGAATGCATTTCTTCTTTTTTTTTTTTTTTAAAGAAGTAAGATGCAGTTTTTTTTTGAAGTCAAATATGAGTGACCATGGCCTGGAAATACAGACTTAGGTTGCTCCAATCCCCATGTTACCCTGTGTTTCCTTGGATTTTTATATCTGTGTTACAAAAAAGTCACAATGTCATTGGTCACATATTTTGTCTTTTTCTTTTCCACACTAGGTTTCCTCATAATTTTCACCTTCTCTTATATTGAAAGCATGCTGTTTATGAACAGCTAATATTCTTCAGAATGAAAAGCAAAGGAAATCTTCATGCAATAGTCAAATATGTATATTTATGATTGTGTGGTAAACAGAAAATTATATGTAAGTACATAAATATTAATTATATAAATTGTAGTAAATGTCAGGATGCAAGCCCTATCTTTAATGGAATGACTTGGCCAGCTGTAGACCTCCCCACCTTTAGTCTCTTACAATCTTGCTACCCTTTTCCCCCCAAGAATTCCTTGAGCCTTAAGATGGAAAGAGGTTTGAATGGCCTGATTCGAGACTGCAGTTTAGGGCCACCAGTACTCTGCAGTCTGGTTATTCATTGTCTATTTCACTACTCTTCCATTCCAATAGGCTATGTCTTGTTTGGGTATTAAAACATTTTCTTTTGTTTGTGGATATTGTAAGAGATTTTGTTTGATTACATAAAACTGAGTGCTTTATGCTAGGATTGGTTTGTAAGGGAGAACATACAGCATCTCTTTCTATGGCTGGAATATTTCATTCAGTATGATGTCTTCCAGTTCCATTCATTTATTAGTGAAATTCTTTAGTTCATCTTTCCTGACAGCTGAATAGTATTCCATTTCATATATGTCTCGCATTTTCATTAACCATTTGTAAACTGTTGGACATCTAGGCTTATTCAAAATTTTCAAAAAATAAAAAAAAATCAAAAAAGCTGAAGGGCAAAGCAAAGTGCCTTCAATGGTCAGAACAAGCAAACAAATAAACCATAGTCGACTTGCAAGCTCCTGATGGCTTTCCTACCTCTCCTGCAATCTTATACAGGAACATCCCATTGGAAGTTAGCAGAAGTAGAACTTCAAAACCCTGGATATGTGCTGAGGTTAACAATGCAGACTTCAGCAGCATCACGTTTTCCCTTAAGGTTTTCCTTGTCAAAATAATTTTACTTCAAGTGAGATTTTTTTGTAAACATTTTGCTTTGAGTTAATTATAGATTCAGAAGATGTGCAAAGAAATATAAAAGGAAATCCCATGTGCCATTTCCCAAATCTTGCCCTATCGTAACATAATGCACATTTGTAATGCAAAATCATAACAAAGAAATGGATCTTGGCAAAAAACTGGTAAAGACAGTCAGATTTCAAAATAAACTCACATAATCACTTTTAGGCATATGCAAACATTGTTCTATATAGTTTTATCACACGAGTAACCTCATATGTTATCAGACAAATTATAATACTCAAATATACCATTAGTAAAATATTCCTTCATGTTACACTTTTAAATTCACAGGAGTATTACTCCTGACATTCATTCAATGCAAAAGACTATTTAACCATCAATTAAGTCGTTATGCTCTTTCCCAAGTGGTATATAACTGAAAGTACAGAAAACTTCTTTGTTCAGAATAATATTTGCATTCAGGAAAATTTACTTCACATTTATGGAATAAATTTATTTATATTTATATGTTGCTCCTTCCCATTTATTGCTGAATCATAGTTCATGGTAAAGATGTCATTTTTATCTGACATTTGATTCATTCAAAAATATTTGGATGGTTTAAATTTTTCATTTTACAAAATATTTTTCTATGAAAATTCATGTAGATATTCATGTCTGAAAAACTACATTTCTCAAGTGCAATTGTTATACTGTATAATAGGTCAGTTACATATTTTTCTTTTTCAATTTTGTGTATATGTGTATGTGGTTTGTGCATGTTTGCATGTATGTTGATGCATGTGTTTGTGTGGGTGCATGTGTACATGTATGTACCTGGATGTGGGGGCCCAAGTTTGATATCAACAATAATATTCAAATCATTTTCCACAATATTTTTTGAGACAGTGTCAATAGTCAAATCCAGATCTTGTCATTAAGACTTGGCTGGGTAATCAGTTAGATCTGGCTTTCCTTCCAGTCTTTGCTGGAATTTCCAGCAGGCTGTAATGCCCTGCTGGCATTTTTTTTTTTTTTGCAAGAGACCAAGGGTCTGAACTCTGATCTTATTGTTCATGTGTCCAATGCTTTATGTGCTGAAACATTTTCTCATCCATATCGTGAAATTTCAATAATATTAGCTTTAGGTATACCTAAAACTCCTCCAACTGCACAATTAAAATACAACTACTTAATTATAAATCTCTCTATATATAATACTTTAATATAATGCTACTCCATGATATGGCACTTGTCTAGCATGAAACCGTTGTTTCTATCCCAAATAGTACAAAAAAAGAGGAAAACATTTTATGTTAGAACATGTACAAAGACTCAACATGAATTAGATTCTCCAAAACTCAGTAAATGAGAAAGAAAATGTTAATATAAATATTAGGAACATTGCATAAATGCTCTTAATACATAAAATCTTAATACATAAATAAATAAAACCCAGAATACACACACACACGTACACTTTAAGAACACTCGTAATAAAGAATCATTGTTATGAAGTATTTTTACATAAATATTTACTTGGTTCATTTACTCAAAACAGGTTCTTCACCCATACTTATCTCTGTAAAGATTTTGCTTCAAACTCATAAGCATTATTCTTTGATATTTCAATGAGTAACTCATATCACATGGAACCAAACTGACATTTCAAAGGATGAGTTCAAATACATTTGCAGAGATATTTTTGAGTTCATTCAAGCTGAGCAGTTTTTCTTATCTTTTAAAATGTCAGACAACTGGTTAAAAAAAAATGGGAACAGATCTCTTTTTAAACATCATCACTTATTGTGAGCATGGGTTTATGAATTGATTTCTCAAGACTCACTTACTAATCAACCTGGACTATTTTGTGTCATTACTTTGCTTAAAGTCACATTTTTATATTTTTTGATTTTTGATTTAATGTAAGACATAAAAGGGTTAAGGGATAGTGCATTATTATTCAATCTCAATAAGCTACAAAAATACAAAAGCAATTTGATTTAACCAAATATTTCAATAGAATTTCTGAAAGATACGTATGATGTTATAATATTAAAAGAAAAAAGATCCAAGTAAAGATTTTTGTATGTTTTTAACCCCATATCAACAAATGCTGACTTCCATACTGGAGTAAATTATATGATATAATCATGGATAGTTACAATATGTTTCTTTTGGAAAGCTATTGAAATTTTCTATAACAAATTAAAAAGGAGAATATAAAACATGAAAATTAAGAAGAGCAGGAGAACAGGAAAAATGGAAATGGAGAAATATTATAGAAATGAAAAAGAAATTAATGAATGGCAAATATTAGGTACAAAAATTTTTCTTATATACATGAAACATTATCATGATTTTTTTTAATTTTTTTATTTATTCAATTGTGCGTGTATGCGTGTGTGCGCGTGTGTGTGTGTGTATGTGTGTGTAGAACCACAGACAAAGTCGGGAACCACCATGGACGCCTCCACCTCCTCGTTTACTCTGTCCTGGGGTTCACAGGCTCCACCCTACCAGGACCAGAAGTGCAGGCAGTCCCCGCTTCTCCCTGGCTTGTATACATGGGGTCTAGGATCCGAACTCAGGACCTTTCGCTTGCAAGGCAGAGGCTTAAGCCCTGAGCCACCTCTCCAGCCCCCCATAATCATGATTTTTAACACAAGACCCAAGATGAGTCTGATATTTATGGCACTATAAAATTGTGATGTTGGAAAGATAGAAAAAGAACTGAAATTTTAGATGACATTGGGTTTTCAAAAAATCGCCTTCCCAGTTTTCAGGTCTCCAATTAATACAATTAGTTAAATTGCTCTCTTAAAAGCTAATGTACTGCGCTGGAGAGATGTCTCGGTGTTGAGCTATCTCACAAGCAGAAAGTCCTGAATTCAGATCCTAGGTTCCATGTAAAAATACCAAGCAGAGCCTCTGAAATCCCGGAGATAAGCAAGAAGGAGGTAGAAGCAATCCAGGGAAATTCATGAAGTCACCTTTAGTCCTCTACAGGAACACACAGTGCCTGTTCTCTCTCTCTCTCTCTCTCTCTCTCTCTCTCTCTCTCTCTCTCTCTCTCTCATGCACACACACATACACACACGCATGCACGTGCACACGCACATGCACACATGCACACACACAAAATGACTAAGGTTTTTTTAAAAGCTAATATTGTATTCTCTAAGAAAAGTACACAGAAAATCTCTGTTCAAGATGATATGAGGCAGAATAAAGATAAAAAACAGCATGTCAAATTGCATATGTTATGTTAGTTGCCATTACTATAAAGTAAGTTATCTCAGTCCTTTATTCTGTGACCTTATTGATTCTGTAGGAATAGAAATTGAGCCCTGATTGTGAATTCAGTAGGAGTGATATCATTGTAATACTGAATTGTGAAAGGCTCTGTATTCAAATCCACTCTCTTTAAAATTGACAAGATTCATGTCTCTTTAGGTATTTTGTCAGAAGTTGGCATAGCTCTCTTCAATATTATGTCCAGCTTCATTAGAAGGAGCAAGATAATCTCATAGATAGAAGACTGTTGGAACAAGTCAAGAATTTTAAACTTTTAACATTCTAAATTCAGAATTAATATTTGATCACTTATGCCTATTCCTTTCATTAAAAGGCAGACCCTGCATTGACCAACAGGCAAAAAAGAATTTGTGATTATATTAAGGTCAAGGTGTGAGACTGGACGATACAGAGTCCACAAAATGTTCCCTGTGAACCTTGGGTGTTGTGTTCCAGCCTTCCCTTCCCATTCAACTTGGAATCAATGAAGCAGTATATAGAAATGGAATATTACTAAAGCTGACCTTTTGAAAATTGGAAACATATGAATGAAATGGGAAACTCAATGACATTATTGATTGTGTTTGAAAAAGTGAATGACTGGCACATAATTGGAAAATTAAAGATTGAAAATTGGAAAATAAGACTTTCAGATGTTCATTTGCTCTAAACTTACAATTCCAGAGCAGAGAAAAGAAAGGAGACAAAGATATTCAACAAAGGAAGAGTGAAATATCTGAAAATAAAATACCTATCGAAACTAATTATTACAAATTGAAGTCACCACCCTCATATCCCACTCTCAGCCTGTTAGAAAAAATAAGGGCCTGTGAGTATGTCAAGGATAAATATCAATGCTGAGTGCTAGAAAATTAAGGAGTGATGCATTCAAAATTCAGAAGATATTTCTGAACCTGAATTTTATAAAAAACACTGCAAATAGTTGCAAAGATGGAAAAGATTATATTTTTCCATTTCCCATCAAAGGATACATTTAAAAACACTGGATGATTCAAATTATCAAATATGAATATGATTCAAGAGAAATGTAAAACTGGGGATTCAGAAAATGTTTTTCCATTCCTGAACTATAGCAGAGTTTATCCCAATATGAGATTGGCTCCTATCAAGAGGCTACTCAGTACTTATTGGAGATGTCAGAAACTGTTAGATGTTTCCTTAAATAGAAACATTAATATAATAGAGAATGTAGTTTAATACATAATAAAAAGCTAAGTCGCATAGGTTTATTTTAGTGATATGTAGACAAGAACTATTTTTCAAGGTTTTGACAAAAGAAAAATAATCATAAAATATGTCATGATATATATTCTACATATATATTCCACAGAGAGTTTGGCATGCTCATTAAAGGATGCTTAAGGGATGGGAGGGGGAGGCACTGGGGGATAGGGAGGGAAGGGAGGGTAGGGAGCACAGGGAGATGGGGGGTTGGAGGGAGGGGGTACCGGTATACCTGTTAAGTTTGTATGAGTGGAAATAAAAAAAAGAGTAGATCTAATAAAATTTATACATATGAGTAAGAAGAAGATGGGAAGTAATGATTAAAATAGAATGATGTAGTGTGAAAATATCATCGTCATTATTGAAAAATCAATGTATAAGAATAAACCTTCAAAAGAACAGAATGCTAAAGTTTTTATATACTACCAAGAGACTCATAATTATATACAAAGTCATTCAGTTAAAATGAATGATGTTGGAGATAGTGTACTTTACTTTTAAAACAATTAATCATTGCTACAGATAAGGAATAGGAATGCTTGCATTTTTATCATATATAATATTTATGAAAATATAACTAAAATAAAAATATACTTAAAAATATTCATAAATTATTACTCCTATATGACATTATTCAGGTTGTCTTTGTGTACCATTTTATTTTCAACTTCTATTTACATCTGTAAATACATGTTTCAATTATTTGCTTAGTCTCACATATTTTTATAACTGAATTACTGTACAATATAATTATTCAATTTTCTTTTGATAGTAGTATAATGAAGACCCTTGAAAGCATTTTGAGAATTCTGTTATGCTAAGATACTTAGAAATGGAAGAACTCCAAGTATAGAAATGATTCTTATCTAGATGTTGCCTAATAATGTTTTCAAATATTTTCAAAATCTTTCCACTGAAATAGTTACTCATATTGGGAAGAGATAAACAAGAATGCAGTAATCAGGTGTGTATACACTCACAACACTTCCTGTACAAAAAATGAAGTAGTCACCTGACAAATGGTTCAGAGTAAGCTTCCATTTACTTTCTTGTTACATTTTTATACTTTACTCTCTCTAAGGAGTTCATGGGGTTTCATTTTCTTTTCTGTGTAACAATACATGCAAGAGAATAGTGAAGGAAAGTCAATAGAGGTTTAACTGAAATAATGACTCTGTTTAGAAATGATGTGTGCAGCTAAGTTATTCTTCATGTGTGAAAGAAACAGGTACAGCTCTAAATAATTTCAAACGAATGAAAACCAAATGTGTTTCCCCCCAAAAAAATTCTGGAAAGCTTTCCATATAACCAAAAGATGGGGAGCAAAATGAGCCAAAGGATTGCTCTGAAACTGTCATTGCTAAAATCCTTTTCAACTTTTCCAGCTTTTGTGGAAATTACAAACTAAGAACATTAGTTAGAATTTTAATGCTAAAATCCACATATAAGAAAGAACATATGGCATTTGTTTTGCAATGTATGAAATACTTCACTTAATATTATATTTTGTAGTCCATCCATTTTCTGAAAAATTCTGCACTATAAAACACAAAAATTTTATCTCTGTTATTACTAAACAAACATGAATAACTTTTTATCTTGTATTTTTGTACAATTTCTGATGTAGATTTAGATTTGCTGATTCTGATATCTTTTCCTTCAGTTCACTATACTGTTAGTGAGAGAATGCAGTAATCAGGTGTGTATACACTCACACCATATTAAAGAGCTGAATTAGACTCATTTTCTAAAGGTTCTCTACTCTTTACAAGGAAAGATCTTCTTGTGAGATGTTATATTTTGTAACTTTGCAGAATTATGTTTAGTCTGTATGACACTCAATGTATTGTGAATATTTTCAAGTTCTAAGATCATTTACAATTAGTTTGAGAAAACTGAGAATTTACTCTGACTTTCATGAATCTTTAAATACATAGACTTTAGTTCCTCAGCACAAGAATATATTTAACTAATTCAAGTAAATACATACATCAATCTATTTCTTCCATTCTCTTCCATTTCCTATATTTTCCTAAGCTGTTCTTTAGGGAATCTACTTTTGGAATTAGAACCAAAATTGGTAGATATATTACTTGGAATGAAGTTGTTTAAATCATTTTAGTATAACTTTATACAAAACACAAAGTGTATACTTTGTTTCTAAAGTTTCATGAAGATCATTTATTGGCTTTTTATATACACAGGTAGGATAACATGATCATGTTTTTAAAAGCACTGTGGGAAAGTAACCTACAGACACTTTTCTCTTTCCTCGTCCAGTATACTGCTAAGGATGAAAAAAAAGATTCATGTTCAATCTTCTAGACAGTCTGCTACTAAGGTACTATTTTATGGTGTATAATGAAGCCAATACTACATTTTTCTTTATAACATTTGACGGAGCTTTGGACAAAATTCCAAAAATATGAGTTTATTAATTATGCACTCTTATTTCTTTACTAATATGCTGGCTATATTGCAAATCGACCTGAAAAATAAGGTATAACAGATAATAAAAACATATTCTAAATATTAAGCTCACTAATTCATATTTTAAATGGTATTTTATTCATTTTGAATATTTATTCTTCTTTTGTCATTTCAGTTGGATTTCTAGAGACGACTGAATGAGGGACACATATTTACAATCATAGTGCTAGAGAAGCAGAAATGGTGTGATCCCTGGGGTTCACTGGCCAGACACCCTTGTATGATTGAAGACCTCCAGGCAATAGAAAGACCATGTCTTAGAAAGACAAAGTAGACTACCCTTGGGAAATAGTGCTTACTTGCAATTGACCTCTGGCCTCACTCACAAACAACCCATGGGCACAGAGATACCCCATGTAAATTTATTACCTCTGAAAACCACCCACATAGTCATGCACACATGAACAAAAATATAAACTGAATGATATAGTTACATATAAATAAAAGACATTCATTAATCATTGGCATATTGCATTGACCAAATGGTAGTAATAAATGAAGCTAGAATTTAAGGACATATTTTCCCTTTTTCATTAATAATTTTTATACAAATTTGATAGGTACCCCATTCCCATCCCTCCCTCTACCCCTCCCAAATCCCCTTGCTCCATCCCTCCTATTCCCCTTCCTTTCCCCCCTCCCTCTCTTTCTTCCAGTGCCCCCTCCAGCCCTATTCCTGGTGCATCCTTTAGTGTACATGTCAAAATTCCTCTGGGTCCTCCTCTCTGATGAGAGGTAAGGACTCAGTAGCACTGACTAGAGCTCTTTTTTGTGTTCCCCTTTAGTATAGGAACACTATTGTGGCTGTTAATCCCTTGCCTCTAAGGATTCTAGTGCCTGTGATCCATGCTAGCATTTGGGGGGGTCAATGATATGTTGATAACTCCACAGGTCATTCCAAGTTCTATTATGATTACTTCGGCCCTAACTTGTGTGGAGTATCTTGCATATAGTTGTTCCTCCTCATCTTTAGGCTCTTACAATCTTACTGCCCCCTCTTCCGGAAATTTCCCTGAGTTTTAGGATGGGGAGAGATTAGCCTGGCCTGGTTCCAAGTGATTAACTAGGGTCTCTGATGTTTTGAATTATGGGGTTTTTTTAATCTTCCAGTTTTGCTGTTCCTGCACCGCCCTTGGCTCCATCCTTGATGGGTATTAGATGTTACCTCCTAGCCAAAGATAAAAGGCTGTCAAAATAGAGCCTTATTATAAATGTACATTCAATGGTAGAAGGAATAAGAGTAGGAGACTACAGCGAGGGGGGTCAGTCTCTCATTTGCAGGATGGTTACCTTCTATCTGTCTGATTGGTGAGATCAAACTCCATCAATTGCAAGTGACCAGGAAGGAAAGTCTGTGAGCTTGACCATATGTCTCATTAATTACTTGCAGTACTTGATAGTGGCCTATTTTCTCTGCTGTAGCATGATCCCCTCTATTCTTGTTTCTGCCAGAGTCCTCCTAACCATTCCCTCTTGTTTATAATCTTTGCAATTACTATAAGTATTACAGCAGAGATTTATCTTTGAGTATTCCACTAAGTGTGCCACTTGTTTCTGGCAGGGCCTTCCTAACTCTTCCCTCCTGTTTATAATCTTTGCAATTACTATAGGTATTACAGAAATTTATCTTTGAGTGTGCCACTAAATGGGTTTGGTACTAGGATCCACTTATAATCTTTGCAATTACTATAGGTATTACAGAAATTTATCTTTGAGTGTGCCACTAAATGGGTTTGGTACTACTTATTAGGGCATACATATAGCACTTAATTTTCTGTGTCTGGGATACATCGCTCGATATATTTTTTCTAATTCCATCCATTTCCCAGAAAATTGCATTAATTCATCACTTTTGATGGCTGAATATATTCCATTGTATAAATGTACCACATTTTCCTTATCCACTTGTCAACTGTTGGGCATTTGGGCTGATTCCATGACTTTGTTATTGTAAACAGTGCTGCTATGAACATGGTTGTGTTTGTACTATTGAGGTGAATTTTTGCTGTATGGGAGATTAGTCCCAAAAGTGAAATAGCAGGGTCATATGGCATTTCAATTTTTTAACTTTTTTAAGAATCATGAGATGGCTCACCAGAGTGGTTGTATAAGCCTGTATTCCTACCAGCAATGTAGGTGAGTTCCCTCCTTGCCACATGCTCTCCAGCATTTGGTTTTGTTGTATTGCGGATTTTTGCCATCCGGACCGGGGTGAGATGATATCTCAAGGAGGTCTTGATTTGCATTTCCCTGATGGCTAAGGATGTGGAGCATTTTCTAAGATATTTGTTAGACGTTTCAATTTCATCCCTGGTAAAGTTTCTTTTAAGTTCCAAGGCCCATTTCTTAATTGGGCCATTTGTTTCCTTGGTGTTTAGTTTTCCAAGTTCTTTGTGCACTCTGGATAATAGAGCTCTATCAGATATTATGGTTAGTGAAGATTTTTCTCCCACTCTGTGGGTTGCCTTTGTGCTCAGATTACAATCTCTTTATCTGAACAGAAGCTCTTTAATTTCATAAGATCACGAGTTTTGGTTGTAGTGACTGTGCTATTGGATTTCCATTTAGGAAATGTTGGACTAGTCCAATCAGCTCAAAGGAGTTCCCTACCCTTTCAACTAAGGTTTTTATAGTCTCTGGCCTTATATTGAGGTCCTTTAAGGGCATTTTTTGCCTTAAACTCAAAAATTTATTTAAAAAATCTTGCAACTGAAGGGTGGATATGGCAAGATGTGATTTTACCATTGCATGATATAAACACATGAGAACTGTTATCACTAATTGTATCTTTTAGTGTGAACCATTGATATATTGTACACAGGTATTCAAATTTTAAATAGTAAAAGCATATAACTTATTGTAGAAATAGCAAGGTGATTGAAATCAAAACCAGAATTTTTAGGTAATTTAACATACTATTTCATTTGTTATACTCTGGTTTCTCTGTGTGTCTGTGTGTCTGTCTATCTGTCCCTCTCTCTCTCTCTCTGTCTCTCTGTCTCTGTCTCTCTCTGTGTCTTTCTATCTCTCTCTCTCTCTTTGTCTCTGTATCCCCTTCCCATACACCTTCATAATTTCTCTCTTTCAGGACTCCCATTCACATACTTTATGATTTATAGATGTAGACAATATGGCCCAAAATTGGTGTTTGAAAATTCTAACAGAAATGTAATCCATGACTCTTTATTTCTGATCCTGATCAAGTATTAATTCCAAGTATTAACTGAAATACACACGTAGTGGAACAATGGCAGTGTTTCATGCTCTTTTTACATCAATACAGACAAAAAACTGTGACATACCTTCTTGGTCAGAAGCAAACAGTTTTGAATAAGCTAAATGAATAAATAATTAATTAAGATGATTTTATCTATCATTTCTTTCTTTGAGTGACATACCATGTGCCACACAATGCTGCTCTCTTCACACATTGTGTAGCCTTCACTCATATTTGGACAACTTTTTCTCAAGCAAAATGTTCTCAAATTGTCATCAATCAGGAAGAAGAATAATTTATATCATGGTATTAATTTATGCTGCATTTCTTTAAAAATAAAAAGAAAAAAATTCTCCAAAATTAATGCGGGCTGTGTGCAGGGCCAGCATTAAAATATATTTATGCTGAACCTCAATAGTGTATCCTCTCAGAGACTGGACTGTTTGTGATTTTCTTCTTGTTCAATGAAGCTTTGTTGGCTGAATTGTAGGCATAATTACAAAATGTGTGTGAGATCTATGTTTTCTATTTTTGAGATGGTTTCTTCATTTTTTGAAATAAGCAAATTAATATGTTTTGAACATTCTAGATATTTTCTGACAATCTTTTTATGAAAGAGATAAATGCTTATATAGTTCATTGATTTTTATAGCAAATTGTAAACGTCATTTAATGTACTTTCCAGTTAATTGGAAACTTTTTACCCCAGATTAAATTTTCTAATATAGCATTTTCTTCTGAAAATCCCCACACTTCTACATAAATTGTTCTTTATATGTCCTCACCAGACTACAGTATACAAGTTTCAAATGTTTTTTATTTTATATTTTCATTTTAAGTGTGTGTGAATATGTGTGTATGTGTATGTCTGTGCATATCAGATGGCATGGTGTGTACTTTGGGAGGCTCATGATTAACTTCATTAATCACTATGGATTGTGCAATTTCCTCTTTGCTTTGCTCTAAAGTTTCCCAGGTTCTACCTTCCAGGGTCGGAAGTGCAGGCCCTTGCCATTTCTACATGATATCTGGGATCGGAACTCAGGACTTCCAGTTTGCAAGGAGGAGGATTAACCTTTGAGCCATCTCTCCAGCCCTTAGATGTTTAATAGTCTTACTGTCAACTTTCTTCTCCTATACTAATGAATTCCTCAAAAACACAACTGTTCTAACCTTGATTTCATTATTTTGTTCTTGTTTCCTGGCACAATATTTTGATCAATGAATATTTATAGAATGAATGCATGAGTTGATGGATTCATCACTCAGTTCTAATTTGTTAAGTTTAAGTAGAAGTATTGGGAACACAAATCATAGTAAATACACCAACTTTTAAAAATCTAATAATCTCATGCTGTCTATTAATTGATTTCATGTATGAGATTTAAACTATTACACATGATAGGAAAAAAACACTTGAACAATGATAGGACATTTAATCCAATAATAATTTTCAAATATTTTATTATACAATGTTAATATTATATTATAAATGGAACTCTTTAATATTATATTAAGTTAGAAATCACGATTTTCTCTTGTTCTTTCACATATATTTCTGGCAAAGATGCTTAGGATTCTCATTTAGAAACACTGGCAACTTGTTTTAAAATAGCATGTTTGTTCCTTCCCAGTGAAATGTGCGAGACACAGAAATAGAGCATTGTGTGATGGAGCAGATGCTGCTGCACTGGTGAGTTTATGTGAGGATTCTGGTGACAGATGTCGCCTTACACACTAGCCAATAAGAAAGGTTGGTAGCACTACTTATAATTACTCCAAATGAACTGACTGTGGCTAACTTTGAAGGTATCATCTCACCCTGGCGACTGAAAGTGATCTTGCATTATGATTTAGTATGTATTCCAAGTAATTTTAAACAAAGCTAAAAAAATATTTAACTCAGTGAGCAGGAATCACCTGCCTTGAATTTTCTCATAGATAAATGCTCTATGATGAGGGAAGAAACTAAAGACAAAAGACAACTGTATCCTGAAGTAATTTTGAAATCAAGTATTTGTCCAAGAAACAAAAGAAAGATCATAATAGTGATAAACACATTTACTAGAACAAATTTCTTTAATTTTGAAAACTAACAAAGAAAGACAACTCAAATCATACCAAATCCACTAGAAGCAAATCAGTTACGCTATTGTGAATCTTAATTTCATTCTATATCATTTGACATAGACAGATAATTCATTTACAACATGACTTTTATTTTTTCATGTTACTGGTATTTATTCCAGGATGGTTTTAATCTTTTTTCAAAGTAATCAACGTGGAAACTCATCAACATAATATCATTATTTGTGATGCTTTACATATTCAACTACATACTGAACATCTAAATATTACTAATATAGAGCTTAAGTCATTTTACCATGAAAAGAAATTAAGATATGTATGTTTCTGACAGTTTAATCAGCATGATTTAATGATTTTCCATTGTCTTTATATTTCCAAAAATTATATTATATAATGCAAATATGTAGTTTTTTTTTCATTTTTCAGCTATAACTTCCTATACCATGGAGTAAATACAAATCCTTTAGTATATCTTTATACATATATTTCAGTACTTTTGCAGTGTGCCAGGATTTTATTTGACCAGTTTTTCTGTCTCTACTATTTAGCATTTTAACATCATAGGTGACTTTTTTTTCTATGCTAAATATCAGCAGTCATGATACATATAGAAATGAACACATTGGTAGAAGTAACGTCCATGACAAGTGATCCATGGAGATCCAAGAAAGAAGGCAAGGCCTGGAAGTAAAGCAACTGCCCAGTGTTGATGTTCAATCTGGTAGGGACTTTGGGAAACTAAGAAACAGCCTTAAAAATCATCCCTCCAAAGAGTAACAGCCTACTTATATTCATTGATCTTGCTTCCTCCTTTTTGTTTGGGAATGGTCCTAAGGGATGGTAACATTATAAAAGTCAGTATTTTCCTTTAATCTCAGCTAATACAAGTTTTCTGTATCCTGGTATGTTGCCCAATCCCCATCTGGCCAGCCAGGGGGAAGAGGGGAAACGGCGGACCACGTTGGCCCGATCATGCAGCCAACTCATCTTCTGCCTGCTGCTTCTCACCTTACTCCCGGGGTCTGGGTGGTGACCTCACTGGCACGAGGCGAATGGGTGAGCCAGCGGAGTCACCACCCGAGACCCCGGGAGTAAGGCGAGAAGCAGCAAGCAGAAGATGAGTTGGCTGCAGACTCAGCTTTACTCAGAAAGTGTTTGGGCTTATAAGGGGAGAAGCAGCCACCAATCATTTAGCTGTTTACTAGGTGTCCAGGTTAGATGATTGCTTCCCATTGGTTGTTCATCCCTCCTTCCCATTGGCTGATCATCCCTCTGCCCATTGGTTGTCCATCCCTATGCCCGTAAGGTTCCTTGTTCAGACTTGTCTGTAGCCAGGCCTCTATGGATTTGAGAGCCCAGGTAGGGCCTCCTGAATCGATAGTGCCACTGTTCGTATAGTCCTCAACATCAAGCAGCAGCAAGACAAGGAGATGCAAATAAGAGGCTTGGGAAACATCCCATGAAACCGCTCCTGACTTAGCTGATCTGCAAAGGTATGGGTCAAAGTACCAAGAGCAACTGCTGTCAATTCCATTTCTGTGCAGCATGCACAAAAGTGACATATGAGTAGTATGCTTTGTGTGTGCATGCTAGTGGTATATGTTTTATATAGTTGTAGGTGACCTTTTGCTTTAATACATCAATTTTTTGAAATTTTGAAATCATGTTTAGTGAGATTACTGAAGAGTAAGTGGGTTGTGACTAATGAAACAAGACAATAGCTGTTTATATTTTAATGTTACTTTAGAAATACAATACTTGTATGCGAAAAGGGCTGTCAACAATAAAAGTGTTTGAAATATCATTACTACAGAGAATGGGAATGTTTTCAGTTTGTTCTGTCACCTCATAAATTTCACAAAATGCCTATAAAATTTAGTCACCACAAAGATGAATTTTATTAAATTTATATTAACTTAGCTGCATTGAACTTGAATATCAAATACTAGATTGTTGTTTCTATATACTTTTAGGAATATAATGCTATGTTCCCATACTTTTATGCTACTGGGAATTTATATGAGAAATAATGGAGGAAATAAACTATGAAAAACAACTTATTTATATCTTTGGGAAAAGTAACCAATATTGCTTGAGATGTATCCATCTCATCTTTCTACAGCTTTTAGAATGTTTGTAGTCAAAGCTGATATGAATTTCACTGGGTGAAGTGAAGAGGTTAGAAGAAGCTTGTGACCCCTTTGTTCAAACTCTGCCCATGCTAATGTGTGGAAAGTCCATACCCTAAGGCCCCAGGCTCTTCGTTGCAATTCTCTGCTTCAGTTTCATTCATTTTTAGAGAAATGTTACTTTCTGATATTCTAGGAGGTCAGAGGCAAAGATAAACAGGGAGTGTCCTGGGTCCTTTCCAATAATAGACACAAGATTCCTGTGAAATGAAGGCTTCTTCCCTCCTTCTTTTAAATAAAGTTTTAAGAAGTAATCATAGTCTTTCTATGTTCCTCAGAATGATAAAATAATACCAATGTCTTCCAATCAACAGAACAATGATTATATAGCTTTTGAAAAATATTTGCAAGTATCAACACTTACAAGTGAATTCCTATCTAATAGGTGGCATGAACGTACATTTAACCACTTACCTGTCATCAAAATAAGGTGTGATGGCATATGTATGAATATGCCAACCAAGTAATTAGAACTAGATATTAAATCATGAAATGCAAGACTTTCTACATGAAGCAAGTAGTAAAGAACTGAGGCTTAGCTAGCCAGATTCCTGAGGGTCAAAGTTATAGAAATAAAACACAATACATAGTCCTTAAGGAAGTAGCAGATGTTAAAAAGAAAGTTAGAAAATAATTAGAATAGATCAGGATTAAATTGAATGGCACCTGGACCACGGCCAAGAAGTATTTAAGGAATCTGTCACTTGCTTCTTTTAGTTATTAATGATGCTGATTTGCCACCTTTGCTCAGAGCAACAGAAAATCAGAAGTAGAAAATCTGAAACATTCCAAGTACCCTACAAAAGAATGTGTGGATTTTAGGTATTTGATATTACTTATTAGTTCAGTGAATGAACTTATTCACATTTTCTCTAATGGGAATTCTCTCTGAGCAATTTTAGTTTACTTTTTGGAGGCCTAATTTGGCCTTCTTGAAAGGATCACAGTCAGAAACATGGATTGACAGTGAAGACCACATGGGCTGTTTGTCTTGCTGTTGTTCACAATGCTGAGATCTCCTGCTTATCCCTGGAGGAATGAATTCTATCAAGTTTTTTTTTTCTACAGTGCCATGTCACCATTACTCTCAGGGATGAATAGTCTCTGCTTAGAGATTTTTTATTACACATTGTTTTCAGTGTCCAAGAAAGATTTTTAAGAGCAACAAAGAATTAACATTAGTGCAACCCATGTTTAGATGAAAATTTGAAACTGTAAGCTAAGATTGTTATAGCTCTCATCACCTTTACTTTAAAATCTGAAGTTGTCTTACTTATTAATAAATACTAAGCATCAATGAAGAATGAAAAATCAGATATTTTTGATATTCATATGACAAAAGAAATGATAAACTGACAAATTTTAATGTAGAAGTCTATTTCAATGGGGAAAATTCAATAAAATACATTGGATCACCAAATGTTTAAAGTTTATACTTTAACATATAAAAATAAATCAAAATCGATCACATATCACATTTATCATTGTTAGCTCAATTTTTTGTTATGCTTGACTGTGGTTATGACGCACATTAATTTTGTTCAATGCAAGGGTAAAATCCCTGTGAAGTATTTTAAAGGAATTATCAATGTTATCATTTAAATCAGGAGAAAAGTCTAAGCTGAAAAGAATGAAGTAATGACAGAAAGAAAATTCTATTTCTAAACAGTCTTCATACTTGTTAATCTCTAGATTCACTTTGACATGAAAATGCATTGGAGAACAAGTTACATATGACACATCTGTACTGATTACTTTTCTTGCTGCTGTGACAAAAATCTTGAAAGAAAAGGACCTTAAAGGAAGCATTTATTTTGCTCAAGAGTTTGAAGAAATACTGTCAATCTTAATGTTATGCTCTCAGTCACAATGTTCTGATGTAGCATGACGGTTGAAGAGTAAGACAGCTAGTTAGTGGAGGTGTGTCCATATACAGGAAGCACAGAAAGATGGACACTGGTGGTGAGGTCACTTTGGCCTTTGTACTTAGTCTAGGAACACAGATCATGGGTAGGCACTACATACAATCAAAGTGGCCTTCTCCCTTCTGATAAATGTTTCTGGAAAGAACTGTAGAGACACAATCATAGATGTGTTTCTATAGTGATTCTAAAACATATTAACTTAGCAATCAAGATTAGCCATCCCAAGTCCACCTCATGCCAAACTGACAAGCTTTTCAATAGAGACTAGTAGACAAATATCTGAGAAACTCTGTAAGAACATTTCCAGAAAAACTTAATCTAGTAATGGAGAGCAATACTTACTGTGGTGATTCCTTTCAATGACTGGCCAGATCTAAAGAGATAAAGAAAAAAAAAAAAAACATGCTGATGGCCTGCCTCCATTTTTACTGAGAGAATATTTCAATTCTGCTGCCAATACTATCTTTAATTGACATCAGAATCGAACTTCACTTGCTGTCCATTGGAGACTTAATATCAGCAATAGAATTTTCAATACCTTAGAGCAGAGATTGACTTAATTTAGATATGTTTTTATGTTTTTAGATATATCACTAAATAACATTTCAAGAAAACATTGTATTTGGTAGAATGGCATTTTGACAGTAGTGGATGGGCCTGATAAGCTCAAAATCAGGCTAATTATAGTGTAAAGTCTAAAATTTGCCTTGGATTGTGTCAGTAACTAAGGCAGTGAATATATAGAGATGCATTTTTACAGTGAAAGATGGTTTCAGTTAGGACTATGGCATTTAAATGACCTTTATGAGAGCAAAATGGAGAACCCACACTATAGAGAGAGAATTCAGCATCTGGTACTTTCCAGTAAACACTCCCTAGCAGAGGTGAAATCTCCTTGGGAGGTCGAAACAATGAGAAGACAACCAAAAATGAGACTACAGGGTACAGACTGTCATTATTTGTACTACTGCAATTTAAAATGGGCACAAATTGAGTGCTATCAAAGAAAACAATTTTATTTTTTGAGAGTTTTTAAAAATAAATAAAAAGCCAATATTATGTGTTAAAAAAATCAAGTTTTGTAGGGAGTCAATTCCTTCAACAGTCTTCATCATCATTTAGCATGTTGAAGGCATCAATCCATTGTGCTTCCCCCGACACACTGTCTGATATCCTCTGAGATTACTTTATGCAATTGTATCTGGCTTTATCACCTTTCTCTGAGATTACATAAGCCTTTGCCACATAAATCAGGAAGATATCTATAGCTCCATAATCCCAGATTTAATTGCCCTACAAAACCCTTTATGCTATCCGTGTGTGTATTGCAGCAATTTCTTGGAAAACTCCCATCATTGATACTAAGACACACATCAATACTTGAAATCATAGAAGAAGAGAAATTCTTCATGTACTTTGATAAAGAGACAGTAAATATAGGAAAATAGGAAAGAAATGAAACAAAGAAAAACAAATCAAAGAATAAAATAAGAGATCATGGTTGCCAGATTGGCAAATTCACATTATAATAATTTCATACATTATCACAAGTAGGATGATTCTTATGTTTCCTGATTATATTTGTCATTTCTTTACAAAACTTTTGCACAAATGTGAATTTAGATTTCCCAGTATATTTCACAATTGCTTGAATTTTCGATCAGAATTTCAAGGGTGACCATAGTTTCCTCCTTATGCTCAACATTAGAGCATTACTAACATCCTGAGGCAGTCTTTGCATTCCATTCCAGATTTTACTCAATTATTCAAGTATCTCCATACACATACCAATGAGTATGCATGTAGTCACAAGTGGTATGTAGGTAACATGTTATAAAATAATTTTTAGGTTCAACTGAATCAACTATAATAAAAATACTTTATTAAGTCTCTTGGAGTTTGTATTCTCAACATAAACATTTGAAAAAGCAAAATTATGTATATATATGTATATGAAATTTAATATATTTAGAGAGTATTATTTTTATACTTCTATGAAATTAAAAAAATGATTTGCTGCTGTTCTTAGATATGGCTTATTTTATAAGGATTCATATGCTGGCAGTTTTCTCTTCAGTGCAGAAATATTTGGGAGGCAAATTCTTCAAAGTGAGAATTGTTCAAAGTGAGTGGGCTCAAATAGAGAATCTAGATTAATTTTGTACATGACCTTGAGAGAGATTATTTCTCCTTGGACTCTCACTGTTACAGAAGATTGTTATGAGGGCTTCATCTAGCCCTAGCCATTGTGATTGTCTATTAAAGGTGTAACTCCACACTACCACACATGCTCCCATGTTTCCCATCTGTCATGATGTAAAACAGCCAAGAGGGCTTTTCCTAGAACTGAGTGGAGATTAGCACTAAATCCACAGACACAGCATACCTCCTTTTCTTCAGATGTAATTTTGCCACAGTGATGAAAATATGATCTATATTTATGCCATTCAGTTACTTCATTTTAAGAAGTCACATATTGGGAATCTTAATACTTTCTGGTATTTATGAATGTTGTGGAAAATTATGTATTACTATTTGACAATGTGGATTGTCCAAACTAAGTATAGGAGACCTATGAAACTTCACAAGAAAGTTAGTTTCGTTCTTTTCAAAGGCCTAATGTTTACTGGGCAAGGATGTTGATACTTTTGATTATTTATGATACATGAAATCATACAGAGTTTCCTTCTTATAAACTAAATTAATCATGTTTAGTATATTTTAAGCTGAGACAGAGTATTTTGTTAGGAAATTGTGTTTGTAATCATGGTAATCATGGTGGCTACAAAGTACAAAGAGCATGATAATGCTTTTTGATTGTTGTACCAAAATCACAAACAAATACATCGGAATGTGTGCAAGTGCTCATGGAACAGAGTTGAAGCAAGAGAAAGAAAAAGGAACAGGCATGTTCACTCACAAAAACCTATTCTAGCAACCCCAAATCAATTCCGTCAAAAGGTAATTGTATTCTGACCTTATCAGCTCCCAACAGGCTCAACATCTAAAGCTGAGTCACTGTGAGGCTTCAAGAGGATAGTCTTTTAGCACATAAGGGTTTTGAAGGGAAAAAACCACATAAAATGTATCAAAGTAAAAGAAAATATGTTTATATCATAAAGATTATGTAGACTTATGTATTTTATACAGAAAGATTGGGTCTAAAAGATAAATACATTGTAAATAGTGTTCTGTAATTAGCATTGCTCTATTTTTATGTTGAAGAATATGATAGATGCTCAAAAGTTTATTTAAAATTTAATTTTCTTTCCTCTGATATTTTTGATCTTCACCTATTTTTATAATTTGCTTTAATTCATAATAATTGGGTTTTTAATTTCTTTTTGAGTTTTGTGTTTAATATTTTAAAATGTTTGCATCCAGCCCAATAAAGCTTAGTACTGTTTAAATATGGGTCTCCATACAACTATTTCTATATTTTTGTATATTTATAGAGACTTTGAAAAATGTTCATGAAAGTTCATAGATATAAAACTTTCTATAATTTCATGGGGTAGTCCATGAAAATGGGGAGCTTTTATTTTTTTCAGTATATATTGGATCATCATTTCAGAAGAACTTTTTGTAAGCTTTACCCAAGTTCCACTGACAGTAAAGATGGCAGAGTTTTAAGCATGGAAAGAGCACTCCAGTTATCTGATTTATTCTTCCAGTACTCTATCATGTGCCAGACCCTATGGGGGTGCTTAATATTAATGATGATACTGATTGTGGCAAGACCGTACTGATGATTTATGGACTTTGAAATGTCACCTCTCCTCATTCTTGCATGAATTCTATATTCATCTATTCATAGTATAAAGACATGTTTCCAATCAGTTTTGGAATATATAAAACAAAGTCTCACAGTATTATGATTATAATCGTTATTGCCTCTCTATACAAAAACTGAATCTGCTTATTGTAAATTGATTAAGTAATTTGGAGTTGCACAGTGTTTCATGATAATGTACCAGTGGAGCTGGATTGAAAAATCCAGCTACAAATGGTGTGTAGCATTTATGCACTTACACTGTGAATTCTCAGCTAGAAAGTATAGCATCAGTTTGGGGGCAGTATATAAAAGAGAAATCTAAGACAATAGGTTAATCAAAGACACCAGACTATTGCTGTAAGATTTGCAATACAACATGTCTAATTAATTAAATTTGATTTAGTTTTCAAGATGAAAAAGGTGTGTTTGAGAGAGAGAGAGAGAGAGAGAGAGAGAGAGAGAGAGAGAGCACATAAATATCTTGTGAACTTCAATGTCATTATCTTTCTTGTGCCTAAAAGTGAATAGTAGGGAAATGATTTCATATTGTGTATAAGATGAATTTCCCTGGGAAAGAATGTCAGAGCAATGGGAAGACAGGACAAGAACAAGAGAGGAATGTTTAGAAAAGTGTTGACTATCCTCATCCTTTTTTTGAAAAGGCCATGTCTATTATCCACAACTGTTCAAATAGAAGCTTTAGGGCAAGACTAAGAAATTTTTGTACAAAGAAACAGATGATAATCATCTCTGGATTTTTGGCCCATATGTTGTGTACTGCAACTACTTTAGTCTGCCCTCATGGAATGGAAGCAGCTATAGACCATATGTGAATGAAAGGGTGTGGCTATGTTCCAAAATCAGCACTCAAAAAACAGGGAGGTGCTAGACTTGGCCTTCAGACCTTGTTTGATATTTTTTGTCTTAAATGACAAAGACAAATGCTACCTATGTCTCAAATTGAGGTGAGAGCCAGAATCGCAAGTGAAATGTGCTGAAGCAATCAGATTGCCTAGGCAGTGGTGATCATCAGAATAAGAAAGACCTAGACATGACTCTGGGTACACTGGCAAATTACTGTCAGATGAAAAATTTGTAGTGGGATTTGTGATTAGACTCAGCCTCCACAGGACACAAAATAAGAAAAAAAAAATCCGGTGTCTAGGGCAGATAAGAAGACCACAAACATTAGGATGCACCAAGCCAAGTTGCTCAGAGCAGGAGGCTTTATTTCAGATCAGAAATACTGCCAACCCATATGCTAATCAAACACACTTTATGGGAAACTCGTTTAAGAACTTGGCTGAGCTGAGGTTTATTATTTCTTTAATAACAAGTTAGTTGCTTCTGCATTCTCTGTATTCTGGAACATGGTGTGCTGTTTGTAGTTATCCCTTGAGTCTTAGCACCTGACAATATTATAGATCTTTCAGTAGAAGGTATTACACTTACAGCATATTTTTCTTTATATTTAATCACTTATAATATCATGTCTAAATTTCACTAATAACAACCTAATGGCTGATTCTAGCATCACTTGGATTAAGTCATATAAAATTTCATACTATTATATTTATAATTTAATTCCAATAATAAAAAATATAGATCTAACTGTAGATGAACAAATTAGAATGGTAGATTACTGATTAACATTTTGAAGTAGCAAATATGAATTTGAGAGTATGTTTCCTTCTATAACTTCCTCCTAAAACATTTCAGGATTACCTTTCCTGAAACAACAGTTTGGAATAATCCATTCTTTAAATAGGATTCCATTCAGAGAAGAAGTCAAGAAACCCTATTGAGAGAATTATTGAGGGGCAAACAAAAAACCCTCCAACATTAGAAGCAATTAGTCATTGAAAAATCCAATTCAGAGGAGCATTGTCTCTTAGCATTAGAATAATAAATATTAAACACAAAATAATATAAACAAAGAAGTAAGTCATTTCAGGTAGGGAATGCTAATGTCACTTTATATAGTCTCAATATGATACAAAACATCTGTCTAACATATCTTGTCAAATTATAGCACTTCTGAGAATGGAAGGCTCTCAGTAATAGTATTCATCATTATTTAATGTTGCTAGTTTAGTGTTGAGGAGAGTATAAACACCAATTATAGTCAGCTACTAAATGTATTTAAACTTTCTCAGGATGTTGAGAAAATGACCAACAACCTAATGTAGAATTTCATTTTAATATTTTTGGAACTAGCTAGAGCAAGCTATTTTTTCTATGTGGCATATATTCATCTTCTGTCTTTTCCTCGTCTTTACCACCTGGTAGCAGTGTTTCAGGCAACAAAACAGCAATGTTCTCAGCAGACACTGCAGCTCCCTCCCATACTGCAAGCTCCTCCAAGATGGAACAGTTCAGACAGTGCACAATAAAATAAAAACATTCAAGACCACAACAGATGACTTTATTTCGTTTTCAATTTTCTTCCTCTTTAATGTTTAAACACTGAATTGAAAAGTATGATTGAAAAACCTTATTTGAAGTGTATGTGTGAACCTACAGGCAAATAAATTTAAGACAATTGAATATAACAACTCATTGTATCTTTCTTTTTCAGTTAATCTTTAATGCTACACATTTCCAGAAGCAGTTATCCTACTATATAAACATTAGCCTTCCTTTTTTAGCATTAGTTTATGACTCCTGCTTTCTAATGGTTATTGCCTCCAGTGAACAAATGTTCATGTCTGGTAGGAAACAAATCTCAATAACTACTTTATATTTTTCCTTTTAAATTTCTTTCAGTAATAAGATATTGTGGTAATAGGTGAAAAGTTTTTAAAAAGTAAAAACACCAAGTATTTAATAATGAACATGTTTAAACAACATTTTTTGAGTACTGAATGACTCAGTTCAAGCACAATGTTTATAGTGTCTCCTTAATAGAAAATTATATTCATATTTTTTCTTAGATGTATTCAATGCATTATAGTTCAAAGGAAGGTAAAATCTTATTATTAAGAAGAAGTCTAAGGAAACTTCTGAATCAAACATAAACTAATTTATAATTTATCCTTATAGCACTGAATGACTATGTGATATTAATGATCAAATCGTATTTAAAAACTCAGCCATTACCAATAGCCATATATCATCAATAAAGCAAATGTGCTGAAGTGAAGAGATGGCTTGAGGATAAATACTTTCCCTTGCAAGTAGAAGGTCTGAGTTTGGATCCCATATTCTAAGGAAAAACACCAGGGAGAAACTGATGGCTTGCAATTCTGGTCTTGGTAGGAAGAGCCAGAGTGAAGCAAAAAGTAGGTTGTTGCAGTTCACCTGCATGGTTGTTAGTAAATAACCATCCAACGACTTAAGGGAACAAGGGTTTTATTTCCTTATGACAGCCCAGTAATAGTCCATAGTCCAGCTTAATGGGAGAGCACGCACAAACACCAAGGTGAGGGAACTGGCCACACCATCTCTACATAATGGCTGAGAGAGGGACGATCCTTACTTGCCAGACCAGCATGTCTGGCCAAGTGTAGAAAAGGCTGCTGCCTTCCTCAACTGACTCTCAATATTTTATTCATCTGTTCATAGACTAGTCACACCCACCATGGGCTGGGCCTTCCCCATCAGCTAAATGAGCTCCTGCAGGTTTGCTCTGGGCTTAACCTAACCACTAATTCTCCAGAGCTCAAACCCTCAACAGTCAAGATGACACCTGTGCTTAACTATGACATGGGTACAAGTAATCCAGAATGATTCCTGAAGTCACCATTTGTCCTTCACAGGGTACACACACACACACACGCGCGCACACACATACACACACACACACACACACACACACACACACACACACACACATTAAATAAATACATAAATATAAAGAAAAAAGAAAACAAACTGAGCTTAGCCAGCATTTTCACTTGAAAATTTAAAAATAAAACTATGCAGTGGATCTTATTCTTATACACCAATGCCAATGAAACGAACTGAGCATATACATGGACAAAAGGTGTGAAAGGTTTTACAAGCAATGGTTTAGTATTTAAGATCAACAATAGTCAAAAGAAGGATATTTACCAAGCTGGGCTTAAAAGTTGCCAAATATCCATTTTTGATTTTTCAAGCTGTCATAAAAATGTAAAAATTAATTATAAAACAAATGCCATAATTTTATCTGCTTAAAATTTGATTATATTTAATTAATGTATTTATGTAATTATTGTGTTAGGAAATAAATGATTTACTGCCTCAAGAAATTCACAGGATATTAGAACAATCATCTAGTTAAATGATTATTTTTTATCTTTCATTTTCTTCAACTAGTATATATTCATTAAAAAGGCAAAATATTGCCTAATGGCATTTTATTCCAACATAGGCTGGATGTGATCATGATTGCATCTTCTCATACATTTCCTTTGCTTTCTTAGACCCTGCCAGTCAACTTCCTTCTTCAAATACTTTTTATTCTACTTTTGTGCCATATATATGACATTTCTTTCATTCATCTATCTATCACTGAATACATAGTATAATTACATCATCTTATAATTAATGATTCTGCCCAAATCAAGTTGCATATACAGATATCAGCATAGTGAGCGTTGATTTCTTTAAGTGTATTCATAGAGTGGTACAAATGAATCATGCAAATGTTTTGTGAGAAAGCTCCTTACTGATTTCTACAGAACTGAGGTAGTTTCATTCATACTAGTAGAATTTCCATAGTTTCTTAGGAATTTGTCATTATTTGTTTTCTTAATAATAATCATCATCAAAACTGGAGATTTTTGGGGGCTGGAGAGGTGGCTCAGGGGTTACGCCTCTGCCTTGCAGGCGGAAGGTCCTGAGTTCGGATCCCAGATCCCACGTATAGACGCCAGGCAGAAGCCAGGGCGGCCTGCGCTTCTGGTCCTGGTAGGGCGGAGCCTGTGAATCCCGGGGCAGAAGGAGGTAGAGGCGGCCATGGTGGTTCACGAATTCGTCCGTGGTTCTACACATACACAGACACACACACACACAGACACGCGTGTGCACAGCATACACACGCATATGCACACAGTTGAATAAATGATAATAATAATAAAAAAATTAAAAAAAAAACTGGAGATTTTCAGCTCTGAACCTTGACACCAGAGTGCAAGGATCCAGCAGTTAGTGGGTGTCTAGGACTGTAAGTGGGTAATAAAAGATGACATTTCCTTAAGGATTTCATCTTCCACTGAGGATGATGGTTTTGGAGCTTTGGCTTAATATTAGCCAAAAATTTTGAGTGTGATCATGTTTTCATTTGATATCAGTGTAAGAATCTAGAAACTTATGAACTCCATAAATTTTATGTACAACAGTTGTGTTAGCCCCTCTGCATATGCTGATATGAAGGCAAATGAACTACATCTTCAAATTCCACAACATGAAGAGGTTAGTTTAAGATATGCAATAGGCCAAATTTTGAAATATAAAACTATATAGCTTTTGTAACTAACAAAACAATGCTGTGGATCTATTATTGATTTGTAGAGAAGTGGAAGCTGAAATCATAGTATTATACACATTACACAATTTCATGAAAATTAAAATCCAAAAACTGACAAAATTTACATGTCCTATAAACATGAAATTACTGAAAACATTCATCCATTGTTATTGATGGATGACATCTTCATTTTAGAAACAAAAATTAGAAGATCTTACAAAAACAGTCATTTGATCTTGTATCCATGGAAAAGCAATCAATCCATAAGGCTGGAGAGATGACTAAGGGGTTAAGACTCTACCTCACAAGCAGATCCCATCTGCTTAGGTCCCAGATCCCATATAAAAACATCAGAAAGAAATGGTTATGGTCTGATTTTCCAGCTCTGGAAAGTTGAGCCTGGAAAATTTTAGAGTAAAACAAAGAGGACTTAGAAAAATCTAGGGTAATTTCTGAAGTCACCCTTGGTCCTCCAAAGACACACACAGTACCCTCTGACTCACACAAATACATACACACACACACATACACACACACACACACACACACACACACACACACACACACACACAAACTAAAATAAAATAAATCTATTTGTCAACACAAATACTTTCATAGACAATTTTACTGGCTTCAGTCCTTACAGTGAAAACATATAAACAACTCATATAATGGAGATATATTAATATAATGAATAAATATGCAGAAGAATCTTAGTTTCCTTGAAACAAAATCTTATCACTGTTATAACATGAGTAAAGTCATATACATTATAGTGAGCGAAAGGAAGTAGGTTCAAGCAATATCATAATGTGTGAATAAATATATAAAACTGCAGAACAAACAAAGTGGATCCATGGTGAAATATTCATAATCGTAATTATATCTGAGAGTGACAGTAATTGATAAAGTGTTAGGAAACAGCTTTGATGATGGGGTGTTTAAAACTTCATAGGAATGTGGAGTTGTGCACAATCATTTAGCTAACTATATAGTCAATATCTACACTTCAAAGTGCATTTTTTCTGGTAAGGTTGAGTGAGAGAGGAATGAGTAGAGATAAAAACTAAACAAGGATATTGATCATGAATGTTAGTTCTTTATACAGCTGAGCAAAGGACATTTGATGTTCATTTTATACTCTTTTATTTACTTTCTGTATGATTGAAATTTCTCATATTAAAATGTTTTTAAAGATTAGAGCTCTCAGGCATATTTTTCAAACTTGTCTGAAGTAATAATAATTGCAGAAATCTAAGGCTGTGAAAGGATAGTTTCATGGAGAATAAAACTGGAAATGCTCAGGTGCAAAGTCCATACAAAATGATTATCAGCCATTTAATATGTGATACTCATCAAGAGCAGCTTCAGTTTTTGAGTAGGAGTCAGATGGATTTACATATTGCAAAGATCCAGGTTTGCACTTTTTGTTCTTCTTTATTAGGTTTGTTATATCATGCATGGTAATTAACCTTCCTAAGCTTCAGTTTATTCAACTCTGAAATGAGATTAATTATCTCTCCCTCAAAAGGTGACATAGAAACTTTGACAGTCTTAATATATTATAAGCATTGCATGCAACTTAAAATGTATTAAAGAAATTTCATCTTCCTCTTTCTTTAATACATCTTTCAGCCCCAACTCGTCTTCTTTTTTGAAAGATTTTTTTCTGTTCTTTTATTCTTTGATTTTTTCTTGCACAATATTAAAGAAACTACACAGGGAAACACAGAGAGGGGGACGAAAAGAGAAAACAGAAATGTCCCTGTGATTCTCCTACCAGGTATTATGGATAACCAAGCAAATTTTCCATTAGCATTTTAGAGAAGTTTTCAGTGCTAGACCAAGTAGTATCCTCTTTGAATGGAAGATGTGCAATACATGAACTACAACTGGCCATACTGCAAAGAATAGACAAATGTAGAGTATTCTGTTTTGAACAAGACACAAAGTCTTCTTTTCTAATTTTTTAAAATTAAGAATTATTCTTTTAGGCAAATATAATGAGTAGTTACCTCTTCACATCAACTCCCTCTCTTCTCCTTTTCCTCTCCCTCTCCCTCTCTTTTTTCCCTTCACCAATCCATCTCTTTCCCATGGGATTCCCTTTCAGTTGTCTACACTAGTTGGGACTCAATTCTCTGTGGTAATTAAGTGGATCTTCCTTGGATAATTACTGACAGGGACACTCCCTTTCACCCATCTAGCCTTTTCCTCTAACATTCCTGCTGTATGTGGTTATTTCTTCTGAATTCCTTGCTGGTTCATGGGGAAATGTTGATATATCAACCATTGTGCCATTCTGACACCAAGCTTTCTTAAAGAAATAATAAGAAATCAGAATCTGTAGATTTGTTACATAAACTTTCAGTCTTAGAAAATAGAGTTTGAAAGTATGAAATAGTAATATGATAAAAAGAAAATTAGATAAAAAGAAAATTAGATTTGCAGACAGTTCAGTTTGATAAAGTTGTTGGCTTGTAAAACTGAGACCCAGAGTTAGATACTCAGAGCTTATGTTTAAACAAACAAGTAAGTAAATGAATAAAGTCATCCCTGACTTGCAGGCCAGACATCTCAACTTACTTAGTGAGTTTCAAGCACAGAGAAACCTCAGAAAACAAAATATCTCAAAGTGTCTGAAGAGTAACTTCTGAAGTTGTCTTGTGTCCTGCACATGTATACATCAATCAGAGTTACTTTTACTAATACTGCAGTTTTTGGTAGACTATGTCCTCTGATATGAAATTGAAAAACCACATTTCAAGATTAAAATAAAAATCCCGGGGCTGGAGAGGTGGCTCAGGGGTATAAACCTCTGCCTTGCTGGCGGAAGGTCCCGAGTTCAGATCCTAGACCCCACGTATAGACGCCGGGCAGAAGCGGAGGCGGCCTGCGTTTCTGGTCCTGCCTGGTCACTGGCAGAGCCCGTGAATCCCGGGGCAGAGTAGACAAGGAGGAGGTGGGGGTGGTCCATGGTGGTTCCTGAATTCGTCCGTGGTTCTACACATACATACATACATACACACGCGCGCACACACGAACAATTGAATAAATAATAAATAATAAAATAAAATAAATAAAAATCCCTTGAAGAACATTTCTTAGTATATAGTAGATACTAAACAGATTGAATTTACTAGTATTATTATGAAATACATATTAAAAAGATCTATTTTGCCACATCATTATATTTTGCCTTGTTAATGTGGGCGCCGGAGAGAAAGCTCTGAAGTTAAGATTCTGCCTTACAGGCAGAAGGTCTTGAGCTTGGATCCCAGGTTCCATGTGAAAAAAAGCCAAGGGGAAATGGCAAAGTCCTGCATTTCCGGACCTGGTGGGAGGAGCCTGAGAAATCCCAGAGAAGAAAATAGGAGGTAGAAGCAATCCAGGATGATTCCCAAAGTCACCATTGATCCTCTACACATAGTGCCCTCACACACACACACACACACACACACACACACACACACTCACACTAGATAGATAGATAAATAAATAAATAAGTACACAGTGGAAAATGAGGAAGTAAACTGTCAAGGAGTGTCCTAGGTGAATGAAGGAAAAGCTTTTGATTGAGAACGAGAGAACACATGCTTTTGTATATAATATACAACATACATGTACTTGCATAATGTATGTTTGTCATTTGGAGTGATAATTTTCTTTTACTTACATGAAGGACAGAGTTTATATTGTTCTTGGGGAAATAAATATGAGAATACACAATAAATTAATTACAAGCACAGAGCTTCACTTTAATGAGAGCAGAAGGAAGTTTAACTGTAATTAAAGAGAATTATGTAATCAAGTACATTTAACAAAACTGCAGCCCCAGTGGGAAGGCATGTTTCCTGACTCTAAAGGCTGCAACTTGGTGCTTGGCTAATGCCATCAAAGCATCACAAAAGGATTCTGACTTCTTAGCTGTCAATTTGGATTACTTCTTTAGAGGTCTCAGCATTTGAAGGCATAATTATATTGCAACATGACATAATATCTCAAATAATAAACTTCAGTTTTCAAGCAGTAATAAGTACACATAGAATTACTAAATTATTTATTCAGTGATATTATTCAGAACTGAGCAGAGGTTCATCCAATACTACAATATATCACATATTGTTTCTTTTTTATTATTTATTCAATCGTGCGTGTATGTGTGTGTATGTGTGTGTGTAGAACCACGGACGCATTTGGGAACTACCCTGAACCGCCTCCACCTCCTCCTTGTTTACTCTGCCCAGGGATTCACAGGCTCCGCCCTACCAGTACCAGAAACACAGACCTCCCCTGCTTCCGCCTGGCGTCTATACGTGGGGTCTAGGATTCAAACTCAGGACCCTCTGCCTGCAAGGCAGAGGAGTAACCCCTGAGCCACCTCTCCAGCCCCAACACATATTGTTTCTTATATGAAAAGCTATCACAAAATAAAATAGAAATGATTTATCTTATTTGTTCTAAATATCTTTCGACATACAGATGAGTAATTATCTTAGTTTATTCAGTCTTCTGCAACAAAACAGAAATCAAGTGGGTGCCATAGAAACAGCAAACATATATTTCTTTTTTCCTGGAATCTGAGGAGTCAGGTAGCAATGACTCAACTGATTTGGTATCTGGCAAGTGCCTGACTCTGAATACTGAAATGTTCTCCTGGACTAATCTGACAAGTGTCTGACTGAAGGCAGCAACAAGGAACTTGACTAATCTGCAATGGCTTGCATCCTCAAAAGTGCCCATTTCTTTACTACAAAGTCACAGAGTAGAAGAGATGAAGAGTTTCTTTGCTCTTCTTTTATTAAGGTATTAATTCCATTAATAATAGATTCGTCTATTAAATTCCAGCACATGTAGCATTAGATTTCAAAATATAAATTTTGGGACAACATAAATTTTAGTACAGTGCCCTAAGGCACTGTATACTCTATATATTCTATACTCTTATACTCTATAAAACATCAGGTAAACCATTTGCATAATTAACAACTGTAGAAACATCACATAGCATTTGAGAAGCAAAAATGTTGTATAATGCAAAATAGAATAGCTACCAATTTTAAATATATCTATAATCATAAGAAAAATCAGTCATTTAATTCATACTTAGGTTACATATGCATATTTATACACCATATACAACATGAGAAAAATAAGATATAAAAAGCAAATAAATTCATATTCCATCTCTCTGTTCAATATTTTCAGAGCTGTGATTTGACAATTACATCTAGTAAGTTTTTTAACTTTACATGTTCATTTAGTGTGTGTGTGTGTTTGTGTGTGTGTATGTGTCAGAGGATACTACGTGTCCCTGTGTAGGACCAAGGATGACTTTGGGAATCATCCTGGATTATTTCTACTTTCTTTTGGCTTTCCTTTGAGATTTTCCAGTCTCTACCCACCAGGGCCCAAAGTTCAGGCCACGCTGTTTCTGTTTAATATTCTTCTATGGGACCTGGGACCGAACTCAAAACCTTCTGCTAACAAGGCAGTCTTAACACATGAGCCATCTCTCAAGCCCTATGTCTGATAATTTTTAAGAGACTACATTTAACGGAAAAAACTCTTTAAAGATTTCTTTACTATTAATTATAATTTTTAAATAGTCTTTAAATATGCATAGTTTCAAAATGCTTATTTATTACAGATGACTTAAACTAATTAGTAAAGGATTTAATAAGTTTGCTTATTGTTTAGATAGTAGATAATGTGTTAAAAGATTTAAGTGTGGAAAGGTGATATCTGCAACCTCCAATCACTCAATTTATAACTAATCTAAGAAATTTAAAGAAAGAAGAAAACTATGGAACAAATAAAACTACTTCACAAACAGTTGAGAAAGAAAAAATGTATTTTAGCTCAATCGATTTAGACAATTTTAGATTAAAACAAAAGCTAAAAAAAATAAAATGGAGCAAAATAAAACAAAACAATGAAAACCAGGACTGCATTTTTCCTGAATTTGAATTAAAACTTATTTAATAATGGTTGACCAAACTTAGTGATATAAAAACTCACTGATTGTGACAAATTCATGCTTATCCATGGATGAAAAGTTGGAACAGCTTTAAACATTGACCAGGCAAAGAGACCACATCATGTTCTCAGTACACTTAGGGTAAATTTTGAAAAGCTTATAATTTTTCAGCAAATTGAAAATAGAAGGCAAGGCAAAGACTATATAAATGATATTGGGATGAAACCTACCACATCTAAAGAAAGACTACTTTTCATATTAGATGAGGTTGAAAAGCAATTTCTCTTTCCAACAGTGTAGTAAATTGCAATAATCTCTGAATTTTAATTCCATTCAAATTTATTCACATGGAAAATTACCTGAATAAAGCTCTTCAAATGTAAGAAATGGAATGAAGCATCTTATTCATTTCAGTCATATCTGCAGTATTATACAAGATGTGTAAGGAAAAAAAATTCTCTTCACTGTGTAATGAAATGGTTTAAAAATGCAGAAGTAGAGGATGATGGCCTGTGCCTATCATCCCAGTAGTTGGGAGGCAGCAGGATATTTGCAAGTTTCAGAGTAGCTTGAAGTATATAAGCCTGACCCTAGCCCTGTAGAATGAGACTATATCAACAAACAAAAACAAATGATGAATGAGCAAGCTTGAAGTCTTACATAGAATTGGAAAATTGAACTTGATATCTCCTTGTGGTTTAAAGGTTATTGTTTTTCACTACTCTATTCATTTACATTTTCTAGGTTTTATAGACTCAAATTTCAAATTAAATTATTTTCTTTCTTCTATGTAAAAAAAACACTTTTAAGGAAAAATAAGCTTACTTTGTACCTCATATTAAATGTCTCCAATATATATGTCCTCCACCTGCACTCAACCCCTGCAGTGGATAGATAACATGGCCTGGCCTACACCTATTTTAAAAAAAACACAAATAGGTTTGCCTACAGGTAATCTCCATTTTCCACTTAACCTCAACCACCCCCCTCATTACTTAATGAATCCTAGCTTTTGCCCTCCTAATCAATCATTAAAATAACCTCAAAGAAATTAATAGAGTTCATGAAAACCCCAGGTCAGGGACTAGTCTACTAACATCATACAGCTGAGAACCCCAAGAATCATACAATTGAATACAAGAGAATCTTTGAACCTAAGCCTAAGATAATTATCCCATGTTATTTTTATTTTATCAATTGATAGCCACTATACAACATTCACAAAGGTCCATCTATACACTCACTCCTTCAGGGTCTTAGCCATTCATCCTGTCATACCCCTAACAATCTTGAAGCCACCATAGTCCTCTCAACTTGATCCCCTGAATATTATACTTACCCTGTTTTATGTTCTTAAAGCTATTTTGATACATAATCCAAACATCACCTAACAAACAGTGACACTCATTCTTTAACTTCTCAGCTATAAGTAAATCAAAACTTTGTCGACTCCCCACCCCCAAACAGAGTTGGGCCTACAACACTCCTTGGACACTACAGTAACCTTAATAACATGAAAAGCACAAAACTACCTTATCCTTACCCCATTCACAACCAGGCAAGAAGTTATAACAACCACCCAAGTAAAAAGAGTTAAAAACACATACCAAATAAAGAAAACTGAGCTTCAACAAAAAATTCCCATGTCACAACATAAATCCACAAAACACAAGAAAAACCAGGAAAAAAATCCCCCTGAAAAATTATGATCCCACAATGATAAATTCCAATTAGAATAGCTTCTTGTATATTAGTCAAGAAACCTGTAACCAGAATAATAGTCTTCAAAGTTTGATTATTAGTATGATTAAAATAATGCAAAAGGAATTCTGAGAATTAACTCCCACATAAGCAAGTATGAACAGTTAAATAATAGGCTCCTGGATGAAATGACAAAAGCAGTTAAAGAAACAAACCTAAACATAAAGCCCTTGAAAAAGTCTTATGCAAGGCAGCCCAAGGGACCCAGCTTCTCCAACCATCCAGCCGGAGCCACGCAGGGCCTGGGAGGAGGACACCCCTCTGCACCCGGCTCCACACCAGCTACCCCAAGTTAAATAGCGCCCCGCTGATGCCCCATCTTCCCTTCCCCCACTCCGCCGACGGGACACGCCCGGTCCAGCCTGGACTCACCTCGAACTAGGTAAGCTCCGTCCCTGCCCACCCCCAGAACCCCAGATCAAATAATTCAGTTAAGTGAAAAACGCACAGAAATTCAAAGAAGATCTTAAGAGTTAAAACGACAATGCAAAAGTCAAAGTGCACATGCATGAAAACAACACTCAAGTAAACAAAACTCCCACTGAAGGAATTAATCCCATAATGTTAGACTCCAACCAGAACAAACCCACGGAAAATGGCCATGAAAGCCTGACCCAGGATAATGACTTTCAAAATTTGATCATTACCATGTTCAATACTATGAAAGAGGAAATCCGGGAGGAATTAAATAATCAAATCAATCGCTTTGAAGAGGAACACAACAGACACTTGGAGGAGTTGAGAAAACCAGTGCAAGAAACAAAAACTGGCATAGAGCAGTTAAAACAGACTCAAGCAGAGTTTAAAACTGAGCTAAAAGACAAGTTATCTTCAACCCTGAGCTCCACAGAGTCTTATCAGCAGAACTAAGGAAGCAGAAAACAGAATTTCAGATCTTGAAGATAAAGTGGGAGTATTAAGCAGCTCAATGGAAGAGGTTGTTAAAGCCAAAAAGATATTTGAGGGAAATATCCAGGAGATATGGGACACCCTGAAGTAAGCCCAACATGCGTATTCATGGAATACCAGAGCAAGAATCTCAAAATACCACCCCTGAGGAAATTTTTCAAACGATCATCAAGGAAAATTTTCCTCATCTAAAAAAAGAGAGGCCCATCCATATACAAGAGGCATTCTGCACCCCAAAAAGATATGACAAAACAGAAGCTCACCACGGCAAATAATAGTTAAAACACTCCACATTCAAGATAAAGAACTGGTGCTGAGAGCTTCAAGGGAGAAAAAACAAGTCACTTTTAAAGGTAAACCTACTAAAATAACAAATGACTTCTCAGTCGAAACAGTAAAAGAAAGAAGAACTTGGAGAGACATACTTCAAGTATTGAATGAGTAAAAATGTCAACCTGATTTACCCTGCAAAACTATCCATCATGATCGAGGGAGAAAGAAAAATCTTCCAGCACAAAGACAACTTGAAGGGATACATGTCCACCAAACCAGGCCTTCAAAAAATGCTAGAAATGATACTCAAGCGTGAAGAAAAAAACAGGCATATCCAGAACAGAAGGCAAGTATAACACCATTAAAAGCGAAGCAATATACTTATAAAAACTACTAAACATAATAAATGTCTGGAATCAAAAATAGTTTCTCCATTATAACATTAAATGTTAATGGAATTAACTCACCGATCAAGAGACACAGATTACAAATTTGGATTAAAAGTCACAATCCATCAAAATGCTGCCTGCAGGAAACCCATCTCACCACAAAAGATAAGCATGCCCTAAAAATAAAAGGCTGGTCAACAATTCTACAAGCTAATGGAAACAGAAAACAGGCAGGGGTAGCCATTATGATATCAGACAAAGTGGACTTCAAACCAAAGAAAATTATCAGAGACATGGATGGATACTACATTTTAGTCACAGATACAATTCACGAGGAAGACTTCACAATACTGAACATATATGCACCCAATACGGGCCCCTCCACATTCATTATGAAAACCCTACAGCGTCTAAAGCAAGAAATCAACCCCCAAACGATAATTCTTGGGGACTTCAACACCGCCCTCTCAACATTGGATATCAACAGGTCAAAAGCTTAACAGAGACTCTTTGGAACTTAATCAAACCCTTAAAGAAATGGACCTTACAGATCTCTATTGAACTTTTCACCAGCGTACCAAAGAATACACAGTTTTTCTCAGCAGCACACGGATCTTTCTCCAAAGTAGATCACATATTGGGCCACAAAACGAATCTACACATATACAAAAAAGTTGAAATTCTAACCTGTGCCCTATCAGACCACCACGGCCTAAAGCTGGACATCCACAACACAACAAACAAGAGAAAATACACTAACTCCTGGAAACTTAACAATATGATGCTGAATGAGAACTGGATTCAGGAAGAATTTAAAAAGGAAATTCAAGATTTCCTGAAAGCTAATGATAATGAAAATATAACTTACCAAAATCTCTGGGACACAATGAAAGCTGTCCTAAAAGTAGTAGAAGAGAGGAGATTAGCAAAATAAGGGGAGAAATATCTGAAATCGAGATTAAGAAAATGATAGAAAAAATCACCCAGTCAAAAAGCTGGTTCTTTGAAAAAATCAATAAGACTGATACACCCCTAGCTAAATTAACCAAAAGCAGGAGAGAGAAAACCCAAATTAAAAAAATTAGAAATGAAAATGGAGATATAACTACTGATACCCAAGATATCCAGAGAATTATAACATCATATTTTCAAAAACTTATACTCTGTGAAGTTTGACAACACAAAAGAGATGGATGAATTTTTAAGTAAACACAACTTATCTAAATTGAATCAGGAAGTTGTGAATTAATTAAATAGTCCTATAACATATAAGGAAATTGAGGAAGTAATCTCGAATCTTCCCACCAAAAAATGTCCTGAACCAGATGGATTCAGCACAGAGTTCTACCAGATATTTAAGGAGCTAATAACACCAATACTCCTTAAACTGTTCCATCAAATAGCAAAGGAAGGAATACTACCAAATTCCTTCTATGAAGCTAATATCGTTTTAATCCCAAAACCTAACAAAGATTCACTTAAAAAAGAAAACTATAGGCCGATCTCTCTGATGAACACAGACGCAAAGATTCTCAACAAAGTCTTAGCAAACCGGACTCAAAAATATATTAAAAAGATCATTAATGGGGACCAAGTAGGCTTCATCCCCAGCACACAAGGTTGGTTCAACATACGCAAATCAATAAATGTAATTCATCATGTAAACCAGTCCAAAGTCCAAGACCACATGATACTCTCGATAGATGCAGAAAAAGCTTTTGACAAGATCCAACAGCCTTTTATGATCAAAACACTAAAGACAGTAGGAATGGAAGGAACCTTTATCAATATAATAAGAGCTGTACACAACAAGCATACAGCAAGTATTATGCTCAATGGGGAACAATTGAAAACATTCCCACTTCGATCAGGTACTAGGCAAGGCTGTCCACTCTCACCACTTCTATTCAATATTGTACTTGAAGACTTAGCTGAAGCCATAAGAAAAGAAAGGGACATCAGAGGGATTCAAATCGGCAAGGAAGAAGTCAAGATATCCCTATTTGCAGATGACATGATCTTATACCTGAGTGATCCCAAAAATTCCACCAGGAAGCTCCTGGAACTAATTGAGAAGTTCAGCAGGGTGGCAGGATACAAAATAAATGTGTAAAAATGAGAGGCCTTCCTATATGCCCAGAATGAAAGAAGTGAAAAAGCCTTGAGAGAAACAACCCCATTTACTATAGCCCCTAAAAAAATGAAATACCTTGGTATAAACCTAACCAAGGAGTTAAAAGACCTTTACAATGAAAACTCTAAAATCCTAAAGAAAGAAATAGCAGAAGACACCAGAAGGTGGAAAGACCTCCCATGTTCCTGGATTGGCAGAATCAAAATCGTAAAAATGACCTTCCAACCAAAGGCAATATACAAATTCAATGCTATACCAATTAAAATCCCAAAGCAATTCTTCAAAGAAGTTGACCAAACAATCTCAAAATTCATATGGAGGCACAAAAGACCCAGGATAGCAAAGACTATCCTGAGCAATAAAAACACGGCTGGAGGTATTACCATACCAAACCTAAGTCTATACTACAAGTCCATAGTTATAAAAACAACCTGGTACTGGCTCCAAAATAGACACACAGATCAATGGATAAGGATTGAAGACCCAGATATAAGCCCACAAAAGTACAGCCATTTGGTCTTTGACAAAGGGGCCCAAAGAATCCAAGGGAAAAAAACAGCATCTTCAACAAATAGTGCTGGCAAAACTGGATCTCCACATACAGAAGATTAAAGCTGTACCCGTTCTTATCACCAAGTACAAGACTTAATTCCTAATGGATCAAGGACTTTGATATAAGGCCAGAGACTATAAAAACCATAGTTGAAAAGGTAGGGAACTCCCTCGAGCTGATTGGGCTAGGCCAACATTTCCTAAACAGACATCCAATGGCACAGTCACTGCTACCAACTCTCAACAGTTGGGATCTTGTGAAATTAAAGAGCTTCTGTTCAGATAAAGAGATTGTAACACAAGCTCAAAGGCAACCCACAGAATGGGAGAAAATCTTCACTAACCACATATCTGATAGAGCTCTACTGTCCAGAGTGCACAAAGAACTTAGAAAACTAAACACCAAGGAAACCAATGGCCCAATTAAATTGGGCCCTGGAACTTAAAAGAAATTTTACCAGGGATGAAATTAAAATGTCTAACAAATATGTTCAAAAAGGCTCCTCTTCTTTAGCCATCAGGGAAATGCAAATCAAAACTTCCCTGAGATATCATCTCACCCCAGTCAGGATGGCAAAAATCCACAATACAAACAACAACAAATGCTGGAGAGGATGTGTAGAGAGGGGAACTCTCCTACATTGCTGGTGGGAATGCAGGCTCATACAGCCACTCTGGCGAGCCGTCTGGAGATTCTTAAAGAAATTAAAGATTGAAATGCCATATGACCCTGCTATTCCACTTTTGGGAATAACCCCCCATACAGCAGAGGTTCACCTCGATAGCACAAGCACGACCATGTTCATATCAGCACTGTTTACAATAGCAAGTCATGGAATCAATCCAAATGTCCAACAGTTGATGAGTGGATAAGGAAACAGTGGTACATCTATACAATGGAGTACTACTCAGCCATCAAAAATGATGAATTACTGGAATTTGCCGGGAAATGGATGTCATTAGAAACAATTATATTAAGTGAAGTATCCCAAACCCAGAAAATTAAGTGCCATATGTACTCCCTAATAGGTGGCTCCTAATACCAAACCCGCCCAGCCTACCTTGAGACACTCATAGGTAAATCTATGTATTACCTACAGTAATTGCAAGGATTATGAACAGGAGGGATGGGGTTGGAGGGCCACACCAGAAACAAGGAGAGAAGTGACCATGTTACAGTAGAGAAAATAGGCCTCCATCAAGGACTGCAAGTAAGTAATGTGACACCTGGTTAAGTTCACAGACGTTAGTTCCTGATCATTTACAACTAAGGGGGTATGATCTCACCAGAAGGGGAGGGCATATAGTCTGGCAGATCAAAAGTAACCATTTTGCAAATGGGTGATTGACCCCACCCTCACTGAGGTTTCCTACTTTTATTACATCTATCCTTGAATGTGCTCTTATAATAAGACTCCAGTTTAACAGCTTTTTGTCTCTGGCCAGGTGGTGACATACAGTGCACAGCAGGATGGAGTGAAGGGCATTCCAGGAGCAGCAAAACTGCAAAAGGAAATCAACAAACCACAATCCAGAACTTCAGAGACTCTATATCAACCACCTAGAACTAGACCAGCCTAATCTCTCCCCATCCTGAAGCTCAGGGAAATTTGCGGAAGAGGGGGCATTAAGAGTGTAAGAGCAAAAGGATGGGAGGAGCAATGATTTGCAAGATACTCCACACAAGTTAAGGCTGAAGCAATCATAATTGGACTTTGCATGCCCTGCACAATGTCCAACACACTATTGATCTCACAAAGCCTAGCATCTCAAGATCCTTGGAGGCAAGGGTTTGGCAGCCACAGTAGTGTTCCTATGCTTAAACGGAACATGGGAAAGGGTTCAGGGAAATGCCACTGGGTCCTTGTACGTCATTGGAGAGGAGGGCCCAGAGGAGAGTCAGGCATGCACAAGAAAAGACTCTCTGGAAATTGGGGTGGGAGGCACTAGGGGATGGGGAGGGAGGGGTGAGGGGAGGGGGAGCAGGGGTTCGGGGGGAGGAGGGAGGGAGGGGGTGGAGGGTAGGGGGAGCAGGGGTTTCAGGGGAGGAGGAGGGAGGGGGAGGGGGGGAGCAGGGGGTGAGGGGGGAGGAGGAGGCTGGGGTGAGGGGAGGGGGAGCAGGGGGTGAAGGGGGGAGGAGGAGGGAGGGAGGGAACTGGTGTACCTATTAAGTTTGTATGAGCTGAAATAATAATAAAAATGTATGAAAAAAAAGAAAAAAGAAAAAGTCTTATGCAAAGACTAAACTTGGAATTATGACCAAGCCAAGTACAATACAAAACTCAACAAAGAGTGTCCACCAACTCTACTGAAGAATCAGAAAATAGAACATCAGAAAAAGAAGACAAGGTGACAGAACAGAAATATTCAATTAAAGATGCTGAACAACTAAAAATACATAAGAGGAATATTCAAGAGCTATGGGACACCCTGAAGAAGCCAATCCTGTACATTATGGTATTCCAGAACAAGAAACACAAAAATTTACAATAGAAGAGATTTTTTTACACTAACATAAGAGAATTTTCCACATCTGAGCAAACAGATCCCCCCATTCAAGTGCAAGAGGCATATCACATACAAATCAGATGTGCCCAAAATTAAATAGTCGAAACAACGCAGATACAAGAAGACAAAGAGATGTTTTGAGATCTTCAAAACAGAAAAGCTGAGTCACATTTAAAGGTAAATCTATTAGAATAATAGGTGATTTTCCAATGGAAACAGTAAAAGCCAGAACAACCTGGATAGATATTCCAAGTTATGAATGAACATAAATGCCAACGCTGGCATCAGTCATGACTATCAGTCATGACTGAAGATAAAAGAAAAATTTTCTACCATATGGATAAACTAAAGATCTACATGACCACCAAACCTGGACTACAGATGATGCATGCAAGTGTGAAAAAAAACCAAGCATACACAAGATGATAACAAAGAAAAAATAATGCCAATACTGAGCAAAGAAACACATATGTAAAAGGTGCAAAGCTCAGAAAATGACAGGTATCAACAAACATTTCTCAATTTTAACCTTCAACATCAGTGGACTTATGTCTACCAATCAAGAAACATAGGCTACAAACATGGATTTAAAAATCATTAACCATTAATCTGCTATCTTCAAAAACCACATCTTACCATGAAAGATAGGCACAATCTCAGGGCAAAACACTGGTCAGTACTCCTAATATAACAAGGAAGAATCAGGAGTAGCAATTCTAAAATCTGGCAAATTTGACTTCAAACAAAACAAATCTTAAGAAACACAGAAGGATGTGACATATTTGTCAAAGGAATAATCCATCAAGAAGACTTCAAAATTCCAAACATATAGACACCAAATATAGGCTCATCCACATTCACTAAACAAACATTATAACAGTTCAACCAACAAATCAACAACAAAGCAACCCAAATATGATAATATTAGGGGCTTTTTTAACACCTCACTTTCAACAATGGATAGAGCAACAGGTCAAAAATTGAGCAGAGACATATCGGAGATGAATAAAATCATAACCAAAATGGACTTAACAGACTTCTACCTAGCCTTCCATCCTTACACCAAGGAGTGTACATTATTTTCAGCAGCCCATGGAACATTCTCCAAGACAAATCACTTATAGGGCCACAAAGCAAGATTCCACATATGCAGGAAAGTTGAAATTACATCCTGCACTTTGTTTGACCACCAGGAAATAAAGCTAGACATCCACGCAAAGTAAATGGCATATATATACAAATTCCTGGAAATTAAACATCATGACATTATCAAAGAATGGATCCAATTTTTACATCAAAAAATGAAAATATCACAAGTAGATAATTTAACAATGTAACTTAAAGCTTTAGAGAAATCCCACAAAACCAATACACAGAGATCAGTAAAATCAGGGAGAAATATCCAAAATTGAGATAAAGAAAACAATACAAAAAGTCAATCAAATAAAGAGCTGGTTCTTGGAAAAAATCAACAAGATTGCTAAACACTTAACCAGCTGAACCAAAACCACTAGGAAGAAAACACAAATTAATAAAATTAGAGATGAAATGGAGTTATTACAATTGATTGATCCCAAGGAAATTCAGAGTGATAGGATCATACTTCCTAAGCTTGTATTCCACAAAATTCAACAATCAAAAGAAATGAATGAAATTCTAAGTATACACAACTTATCAAAATTGAGTCTAGGTGAATTATATTATTTAAATAGTTATAGTTGTATATCAAGCAAGGTAGTTAAAGAAGTAATCAACAATATTCCCGCCAAAAAAGTCCAGGAATGGATGGATTCAGTGCAGATGTCTATCAGACATTTAAAGAACAACTAACACCACTACTCCTTAAACTTTTCCACAAAATAGCAAAGGATGGAATATTTCCAAACTCTTTTTAAAAAAGAGTTGGGGGCTGGAGAGGTGGCTCAGGGGTTAAGCTTCTGCCTTGCAGGCAGAAGGTCCTGAGTTCGGATCCTAGACCCCACGTATAGAGACGCCAGGCCGCCTGCGTTTCTGGTCCTGGTAGGGTGGAGCCTGTGAGCCCCGAGGCAGAGTAAACAAGGAGGAGGCAGTCCATGGCGGTTCCCAAATTCGTCTGTGGTTTTACACACACATACACGCACACACACACATACACGGGCACAATTGAATAAAAAAAAATTAAAAAAAAAAAAAAGCTAACGTTGCACTCAGCCCAAAACCAAATAAAGATAACAATGAAAAAAGAAAACCTACAGGCCAATCTCATTGATGAACACAGATGCAATGATCCTCAACATTGGATTCAAAAACATATAAAAAGATTATTCACTATGACCAAATAGGATTTATTCCAGACAGACAAGGATGATTCAATATATACAAATCAACAAATAATTCATCATATAAAAATGCAAAGACCAAAACCACATGATTCTCTCTGATAGAAACAGAAAAATCTTTAGACAAAATCTAATATCCTTTATGCTCAAAGACCTGAAGACAGTAGGAATAGAAAGAACTTATATTAAAATAATAAAAGACATATACTACATGCCTATAGCAAAAATCAGTCTAATTGGTGAAAAACTTGAAGCATTCCCACTATTATCAGGAACCAGGTAAGGCTGTTCGCTTTCATCACTTCAGTTCATTCATTATTGTACTTGTAGTCTTAGCTGCAGCCATAAGAAAAGAGAGGGAGATAAAACAGGTACAATTAGGAAAAGAAGTCCAAATATCCCTATTTGATTCTATACTTTATAAATCCCAAAAATGTCACCAAGAAACTCCAGAAAATTATAAGTATGTTCAATAGAGTTATATATTATAAAATTAGTGCTCAAAAATCAATGCCTTTCTTATACACCAAGGATGAAAAATGTGAGAGAGTCCTAAGAGAAACAATTCCATTTATCATAGTCCTTCAGAAATGAAATACCTTGGGTACAAATCTAACCAAGGATACGAGAGACCTGTACAATGAAAACTTTAAAACCCTAAAGAACGAAATTCCAGAAGACACCAGAAAGTGGAATGACTTCTCTGCTGCTGAATTGGTAGAATTAAAATCATAAAATGATGATTCTACAGAAAGCAATAAAGATATTCAATGAAATACCAATCAAAATTCCAAGGAAATTCTTCACAAAAATTAACAAAAGTATCTCAAATTCATATGGAAGTACAAAAGGCCCAGGATAGCAAAAAAAAAAAAAAAAAATCCTGAGTGATTAAAAACTCTGTTAGGTATCACCATGCCAGACCTTAATCTACATTACAAATCCATAGTTTGAAAAAACATACTAGCTGCAAAATAGACACATAGATGAATGGATAAGAACTAAAGATCCACATGTATGCTTATAGAAAACTGATTTTGACATAGGTACCCAGAAACAACATTGGAAAGGGGACAGCATCTTCAACAAATGGTGCTGGCAAAACTGGATATCTGGATGCAGATAGATTGAAACTGGATCCTTACTTGAGAATGCATGAGAATTAACTCCAAATGGATCAAGGACCATAATATTAGACCAAGTCTATGAAAACCTTAGAAGAAAGAGTAAGGAATTTTCTCTAATGATTGGTCTATAACAACAATTTCTACATAGGACACGAATTTCACAAAAAATAAGACAAATGTTCAAGATGTGGGATTTCATAAAATTAAAAAGCTTCTGTTCAGCAAAGGATATTGTTAACTGAGCAAAAAAACATACTACGGGATGGGAAAAATCTTCGCTAAGCACACATCTGATAGAGGACTGATATCTAGAGTACAGAAAGAACTCAAAAAATTAAGCACCAAGAAGGTAAATAGCCCAATTAAGAAACCGTAGAACTCAAAAGAAACTTTTCCAAGAACGAAATTAAAATGTCTAAGAAATACCTTTAAAAATTCCACTTTCTCATCCATTAGGGAAATTCAAATCAAAACCACCCTATGGTATCATCTAGCCTCATTTTGAATGGCTAAAATCCAAAAGCCATACAAAAAATTGCTAAAGAGAATGTGTGGTGAAGGCAACTCTCATGGATTGCTGGTGGGAATGCAAACTTGTACAACCTCTCTGGAAATCAGTATGGCAGTTCATAAAAAAGTTAAAAACTGAAATGTCATATGACTCAGCCATACCACTGCTGGAAATATTCCCAAACAATGACTCAGTGTATTATAGAGACACGTGCACATCCGTGTATATTACAGCTTTATTCATAATATCAAATTCATGGAATCAGCCTAAATGTTCAACATAGACAAATGGCTAATGAAAGCATTGTACAGACACACAGTAGAATACTATTCAACTATCAAGAAAATTGAATTAATGAAATTTGCTTGGAAATGGATGGAGTTGGAAGAAGTTATGCTGACTGAAGTATCACACACACACACACACACACACACACACACACACACACACACACAGATATCACATATTCTCCCTTATAAGTAGAGTATAGTACTAAGCTCTCAAAATGAAATAATCAAGGGGAAATTTTTATAATATATATCCATTGTGACTGCAAAGGGACAGAACTTGAAGGGTAGGGGAAAGAAGACTCCCAAGAGAGCAGAGACCAAAAAACATAGATAATAAAAGTTTTCAGAGCTCAATCAAGTTGCATCCTATTACAATGAAAGAGTAGTGAGGCAAAAAACACATCAGACCAAAGTATAGGATATCAGAGAACCTGGAATACTTAACCCTGATCAGCCCTAATCAAAATATTGTATCACACCAAGACTCAGGGAAATTCAAAAAGGGGTCTGTAAGATTGTAACAGCCTAAAGGTTGAATGTAATACTCCTGACCACCACACAAGTTCTAGACAAGGGAAGTGGAACCTTCCCATTTAAGACTTTACCCAGTGAAAAACCAAATAATGTTCAAAGAAATCTGACTCCCATACTAACAAAGGCACTTCAAAGGGAGTCCTTTGTTACATACAAGCAAAAGGATAGAAGGGGGTAGGAATAGAACAGGATGAATGATAAAAGGGGAGGGTGAGAGAAGGGTGTGTGGATGGGAGGGTGGGAAAGGAGAGAAGTATTGGGGGAAAGACATGAGCCCAGTTTGTATGTAAATAATTTTAAAGAAGAAATATCAATACATAATCTCTATTTATAACATATATATATTTCTAATGTTCAGTTTCCTTTCATAGTAAAGACAATATTATAAAATTTTAAACATTATATTAATACAATAGAAAACATGAAATCATATTCTTAAGCCTTATGACATATATGTCATTATTTGAAATGTGAAAATATTGAAAATATCAAATTTTCTTTGAAGATGAGAAAGTACCTGTAAATGAAGTTCTAATATTTTGAATTTATTTCATTACATAATTAATGTGAGAATTTAATTAGGAATGATAACACCCAATCTGGGACAGAAGAGATGGCTCAGTGATTAAAATTTTGCTTGGGAAGCAAAATGATCTAAGTTTGAATCTCCATTTCCCATATAAAAATTCTAAGTGGTTATGACAGAGACCTCTAGTTCAGGCCTGGGAGGCAGAACTTTGGAAAACCCAGAAGAAAATAATAATGTGACAGAACATTATTCTTTTTAATCCAGGATAATTCTCACTGTTACCCTGGGTCTCACGTGTACACACAAAGACAAACACTACATAAACCCGTGTGAATGAATGTATGCATTTAAAAAATGCCCAGTATTCTTTGAACTTATCTAATAATGTGTTTTTAATTTTTTTGGGGGGGTAGGGTTGATCCTAAAGGGATTTATATGGAGTTATAGTGGGGAAAAGCCAGGGGTTGGAATCAGGCACAGATTGAGGATAGGCCAAAAGAGAATGAGATGAGGGGGGTGGGGAGAAAATGGTCTTGTCTGTGGATACAGGCCTTTGATGACTGTAAAGTGTTACTTGAGAGTTCCATGTAATTTTTATCTTTGCATTTGTTTATAAAATTGATTGCATATATTGATTCACATATATTGAACCAACCTTTTGTTTCTGGAATAAATATAATATGGCTATAGGGCAAAATGTTTTTAATATGCCTTTGAAGTCAGTTTCTTAATAGTTGTTGATTTCTTCATCTGTGCTCATCGATGAAATTAGCCGATAGTTTTATTGTTGTGTCTTTATTTGGTTTTGGTTCAGTGTAATGTTGGCTTCACAAAGAGAGTTTGGAAGTGAACCTTTCTTTTTTATTTTGTGAAATAACTTAAAGAATGTTGGTACTAACTGTTCTTTAAATATCTTGTATAATTCTACACTGAATCCCTGTGGATCCAGGCTATTTTCTGTTGTTTTGTTATTTTGTTATAATTATTGCTTCAACTTAATCACTTGTTATAGAACTGTGTAGATAATTCAATTTATCGTGGTTTAACTTTGATGTGTTGTGTTTAGCAATGTGTCTATTTCTTTCTGATTGTTGAATTTGGCAGTGTACAAATTTTTGAAGTCTGACCTTATCATTCTCTGATTTTTCTTAAAATCTGTTATGATATCTCTATTTTCATCACTAACTTTATTAATTAGAGTTTTCTCTCTTTTGGTTTTGTTAACTTGGCTAAGGGTTTGTCAATCTGGTTAAGGTTTTCAGAGAATCAGCTCTTTGTTTGATTGATTCCTTTTATTGTTTTCTTTATCTCAATTTCAGTTGTTTCTCCATTGATCCTATTGATCTCTGTATTTCTTCTTCCTTCACGTTGCTTTGCATGTTGTGTGCTTGTTTAACGAATGTGTTTAATCAATGTGGGTATCCCTATATGTAGTGTATGTAAGTTTAGAATTGTGCATTTTCTTAATGTATTAGTATTCTTCTGTGTCTCTTATCATTTGTCATGCTTTGAAGTCTGATACAGGATGGCTACTTCTGCTTGTTTCCTGTTTTCATTTGCTTAGAGTATCTGTGACCATCCTTTGGTCCCTGAGGTGATGCCTAAGTTTCAAAGTAAAATGTGTTTCTTAAAGGCAGTAAATTGAGGGATTGTGGTTTTTATTTTATGCTGCTACCCTGTGTCTGATTGTAGAGTTGATCCCACTGATGGTTAAGGTTATAATCGAGACATTTTAGTTGATTTCTATCATTTTTTTGAGTTTATTAGATTTAATGTTGGCAGTTATCTGCCTATTAAGTATTGGTATTATATTTTCTTTTTTATCTCTTGTTGTCTGCTTTGAGAATTTTTTCTAGTATCTTCTGCAGGACTGATTTGGGAAACAAGAAAAATTTAAGCTTAGTTTTATTGAGGATCATCTTTCTTTCACCTTCAAGAATGACTTATTGTTTGGGTGGACATACCACCTGGGTTGGTATTTGTGATCTTTCATGACTTGGAGATGCCTTCCCAAGATTTTCTGGCTTTTACTGTTTTCATTGAGAAGAAAACATTTTGTTCCTATTTGAATAGTGTATGATATGCATTTGTATTTACATGAAGGTCTCTTTCCTAAGAGGTAGGGATTTCTCATTTATGATAGCCTGAAAGTTCTGAGCTGGAGTTGTTTCTTGGGTTTCTTGTTCTGAGATTTCATAAATATGCAGGGTTGGTATTTTCATGGTCTTCCATAGTTTTTCCATATTTTTTTAGTTTTTCAGCTACTTAAATTGTGAAATCCTGCTCTGTCAATTTATCATCTAGATCCGATATTCTTTCTTCTTCCTAGTCCATTCTGTGTGTGATCATGGCTGAATTTTCAATTTCAGTTCCTTTAGCTTTGAATTCCAGTTGAATTTAAGCTTGGGGTTGTTATTTTTTCTGTTTGTTTGTTTTTTGTTTGTTTTGTTTTTCTCTCTCTTCTAAGTTTGTTCTTGCTTCCTCTATTTCCTTTTTCACCTCTGATTTTTATTATTTTTCATATTCATATAAGGTCACTCACTATTCATTTCCTCTCTTTTTGCAATTTATCATGCTCCTTTTGCAGTTCCTCTGCCAATGTGTTGACCATATTGAATGTATTCCTTTGGAAAACAATTTTTAATGTTGGTTACCTGGCTGCTTTCTGGGAAGTTACTCTGATTGGAATGTATCATAAGAGGATTTAAGCTGGGTTTTTTTTTTTTTTGAGACATGGTTTCCTGGTATTTAGTGCATTTTGTGATTTTACAATGTGACTTGAACATCTTATGTTAAGTTTTTTGTCAGTTTTCTTTGGTATTTCTTTTTAAATCTTCTAAGTCAGATGAGGTCGTTCAACTTTTTTATTGAGAAAATTTACCTGGATTTGAATGGGATCTTAGTGTTGTATGTTATGGATTTCCCCTGCTGAGTAATGTGGTTCTCGTGGTCTTCTGTTGGTTGAGATCATCTGCTACCCCATTTGGTGGGTCCTGTGTGATCTTCTTGTTTTTGAGTTTATTGTGGAGGTCTAGGCATTTGGCTCACGAGGCTTGGTTTTTCATTTCTATTGTGAAGGCTCTGGGACTTAGGTTTAGGTGAGGCTGGGCAGGGCACCCCATCACATGCTCTATGAGGGTTGGCTTATAATTTCTGGCATGTCAGTTCAGGGTTTCAGTAATGTCTTTTTAACCTTGAGATAATTTTTTCAAACATCTTTATTTAGGGTCAATCTTTTTTTAATTTTTTTTTTATTATTATTATTTATTCAGTTGTGTGTGTGTGTGTGTGTGTGTGTAAAACCATGGACGAATTCGGGAACCACCATGGACCGCCTCCACCTCCTCCTTTGTTTACTCTGCCCCGGGATTCACAGGCTCCGCCCTACCAGGACCAGAAGCGCAGGCCACCCCCACTTCCGCCCTGTGTCTATAAGTGGGATCTGGGATCTGAACTCAGGACCTTCTGCCTGCAAGGCAGAGGCTTAACTCCTAAGCCATCTCTCCAGCCCCTATTTAGGGTCAATCTTAAAAATATTCTCCTTCTGTTCCATAGAGCTTAACAAATGCTATATTTCTTTCTTTCTTTTTGAAGACAAGAATGTTGAAGATTGTCTCTATTGTCTTTTATTTTAGGCTGAATTATTCCAATAAGTTTCAAAATATAATGAAAACTCCTCCAAAAGATGTTCTAAATTCATCCTAGCCTTTTGGCAATCATCATATTGAGACTTCTATAAGAAAAAACTTTATTTCAATGATTTTTAACATAGTGAAGTACTTTGCTCTCTTCAAAAAGTTGATTCATCTGATTGCTTAACTATCACTTTTCTAGGTTTGCTGATTTATCACTTTAAAAATCTAGTAACTTACAGAATAATATTTGATTGGTAACAACATATCTATGGAGTTAGATGTCTTGGAAATATTTTAAAAATCAGAATTGATGGTGAAGCCTAGATGCGAAATCCTCAAATAGGCATCAGTTTGGTGTTACACCAAGTGCAATCTAAGAAGGAAAGACTACAGCCCCGCATTCATATTGGGGAGGACAGTGAGGGTACTTGAAAGTGAACAACAGATGAAGTTATACTAAGCCATAAGCTTTTTCACGCAGTAAACTAGAAATTACTAGCAGTAAAACTGCAGGAAAACTAAGTTCAGTGACTTGAAATACATTTACAAGCAAAAAATATTAAACTTTAAAGAAATCTTACAATATTAACATTTACAACAACTTAGAGAATTATGTTATGTATGTCTGTGTCAGGAGAAAAAATTGTGCCATCAACGGGAACTTGATCATGAACTGAGGAAATTTTAATGTACATAACCCAGCTCATTTCACTTAGAGGTACAGTTGAAAATCTGCTGATTTTTAACATAAAAAGAAACAAAATAAAATTGTATCATATAAGTAGTATTTTCTTTATATTTATTGATGTAAAATGACATCTTTCATTATCAGGAAATTGATGACATTTCAAATTTGGTGAAATACAATGTCACATCACACTATATGGAGGGTTTCTGAGTTTTCAGTTACTCTCTGCCTTGCCCTCTCAATACACTTCATAAGTGAATACCCTTATCTGTTTACGAATATATTCCAAACTTTTTAACACAAGGTAAAGTACTGTACTATGCAGATATATAGACATTTAGATTTTAGAGTATGTCAGTAAATTGAAGTTTCGATTGAGCACAGGGTGGCCTGAGGATACTGTATGAAGCTCATGCATTTGATGTCTCTAAAACATTTCAAGTCCTATATTAAATATCACAAAGGCCTTATTGAATTTCAGAAATGGGTTTTTTTTACTCTCCATATTCCTGTACTTAAATGATAGTACTGACCATTTCTTTCGACATTATTTATCCTCAGAATCTTTGGAGTTTTTCTAATCTCTATATGAATGCCATTACTGTTCACTGGCTTTTGAATTTCTTTTCTGCATTCTTGAAATATTTAACATGTTTCTCACTATGCCTATGGAACTCTTAGTGTTACTGTGCTGAAATCATTACATCTCTATATAATTCTATTCTACTAATTTATCTTTTTATTATAACTTTAAACTTTTAAAGTTTTTAGTTTCCCAAATATCAAAACTAACACTATTCAGATACTAACATTATATTTCATTGACTATGTATTCAAAAAATAGCTTTGTCATTACATATATCACAAGATGTATTTAAAATATCTGTACATAATTTATATATGTATATATAATTAAAATTTATATGTAAATTTATATATAAAAATATAAGACTTTAAGTGATGCTAAAGACTGAATACAGCTTCTTTTCCTGTTCTCCTTCCATACAGTTATGTTATGGCAGCTCTGTCCTCCCACCATGAGCTAATGGTGGCTCCCTTCCTGTTCTCTTTAAGCTATTGCCTTAACTCTAATACTCTCCCACGTTAAGAGTATGTTTTCCTCCTTGTGTCACTTAGACTGAGCACAGAGTGTCCAACATTTCCTTTCCTTTTGTTTTCAATAAAATCTCTGCTTTAACCTCTCACAAAAATTTATTGCATAAGATAGTGCTGCTATAATTAAAGTGACTCATTGTCATGATTACATAAATGAAATTCAGCTAAATTTCAAATTTTATGGATTTTTTTTTAAAAACCTGTAAAGTTACAGTAGATTTACCTACAACTTGGTTCTTTAAGCATCACCAGGGTATAAATTGATAGCATAATCATTAGTGGTCAATCAGATCCATGCCTGATATTTTGGGATGTTATAGATTGTCTTGAAAGCTAGTCAGCTTGCACAGTTTCCATCAGTTCTGAGTTGGCCTCTGGACGAAACCACAACTCTGCTTATCTTTGACTTTCTGAAATAATGGAGAAGAATATGTCACCATTCTACTGGGCACCTAATCCAACTTGCTGGCAATTTCTGGTCTTTCTACTTCACGTCTGTGAGAGGAAAGAGTGTTTTGGGGAAAGAACATGGAAGTAGAGAGAATTTGGGAAAAGTTTTCTTATGTTCTCTGACTTATGTCAGACCAGAGTAGATACCAACTTATGAATCTATCAGTGAAATCTGTTTTGGTTTATCTAATTCTTATCAAAAACAGCTGCTATAGCCTGAATTCCCACATCAGTGGCATGTTAGTTCTTCTAGGCAGCAAATTGTTACACAGTTTTCATGATCTCATAGAGCTCTTTAATTATCCACTATTTGATTTATATTTTTTCTGGCCAAATGCTTATTTTGATCATAACAGTAAAAAATCAGCTACAAGGCAATAAGACAGAAAAAGCAGGGTAACATGATGACCATCACCATATGCATGAAGTTTTGTATGTTAGACTGAACATCCATGTTCAGTCTCCTTCAAACATTAAATGTTGTCTTGGCCAGATATCAGCTGTAGACCAACATACTTTCCAGTTTTTATTTTAGAACTATCAATATCTGACATATGCTAGTAGGAAGGTCCCTGAGTATTAGTCTCCAAGTAGCCACTGGAGAAGCACTTCTTAATGGTTGCTTGTAAGTTACTTAGTTGTTCATGGATCTTATAGTTGCTTGGGAGAATCTTGTCTTGGCAAGTTCTCAAATGAACCATTTCCCTTGGATAACTGAATCCCATTTATGCTATTTATTTTACTAGTGTGATTTTAGAGTGGCTAAGTGAGAATGAGTGTTGCATTTTACAGTATGATATGTGCCATTCCAGCTAGAAAATAGTCTCTACCAATGACCAATAGTAATCAATAAGTCATCTCACACTTGTGTTACCTTTCTCTTGTGTTCCCAAAATCTGAGACTCTGGCACACTCAAGTGACACTTTCTGGATAACATATTTCAGTCCTTATATACAGAAACTGAGAATGCTTGAAAATCAACCAGGGCAGCTGTTCTATAGGTTTGAAGTACAGTATATGGACCATAATATATTGAATGGCTTCCAAGGCTTATTGCTACAGATGGACTCATGAAAAGTTGACAGGTTTGTTGGTCAATTTGATGAAGGAGGTCAAGAACACCCAGGTAGGATAGATGTCATCTGCATATTCCATGACACCTTACAGCCAGTGGATCTCCTTTTTCATTGATTTCTGGGTCAGGATAAATAACTTTCGCTGGATAGTGTCAGAAATTATCTTGGCTCACAGTCCAATCGACACTGGCTATTCTTAATCTCTATTTTAAAACTATTTTTGACTAAAATGGTTTGTCAACATTGTTCTAGGATAGATTGTATTATTTAATTTTAGCAATTAACAAGGTCAAGTCCTTTCCCCACCCACTGTGGGTTAGGGCTTTTGCTGAATGGTCCTGCAGAAGTAGACTAAACCCACTATTGCTGTTCAGATTCTAAGCTGTGACAGGCATATTCCTTCAAATGGCAGTGACAGTATCTGTTACCAGGAGGTGCAATGTTAAAGAACACAACATTCATGCAATACAAAACAATACTTCCAATACTTGTATGACCCAAAGCATCCATTCCCTCAGGCAAACAAATACAAGTGAAGAGGCACCATGGGTAACTAGATATCATTTTCATTTTCTGCAAAAGACACACAGAAATATCGTGATCTGAATTAAAGTATCCTCGAACACTAGGAATGCCTGAATTCTGCTATTCCTTTTATCTTGACAAGTGTATAGGACAGGTGACATTCAGAAGCTTCCCAGAGATTTTGGCTCCAGCTTGAACTACAGCATTCAGGTAAAGACATTTGAATTTTAAGGCCTCTTTCATTAGTAAGTGTAATGTCTTACCTTTCTAATGTTTCCCATATTATTTTTGTATACCTATTCTTTTTTATGAAGCATTTCTTATAAACATTTTTTATAGAGACAAAATAACTTTCTGTCCAAGCCCCCTTCCTTCCCCTATCACCTTGTCCTCTTCCTTCTTTTCCTCCCTTCATCAATCCATCCCTGTCCCTTGTGTCTTCATGTCTCTTTGCCTATGTGGTACCTGTGTTAGGTACCTGTGTTAGGCAAGCAGACCTTTGTGGCCATATAAAAATGGCCCTTCATTGGGTAAAACCACAGGTCCAGAAGTTCCCTTTCACTCATTCAACATCATTCCCTAGGATTAACACTGAGTGCAATTGTTTCTCCTGAGATATCCTTGCTATTGCATGGAAAATATTGATATGTTAGTTGTTGTGTTGATCTTGTGTAGTAGAACTCACTGCAGTGTGCTTCTGGGTGCAGAAGCCCTAGCATGCATGTAGTGTCCTGGCTAGTAATATCCCTGTCTTTAAGTTCTTACATTCTTGCAGTCCATCTTCCATAAATTGGTTGAGCTTTGGGATGAGGAGAGATTTTGATGGCCTGGTTAAAAAATGAGAATTCTAGGATCACCAATACTTGCATTCTGAACTGTTGCGTTTTGCTGTTCCACTAATCTTTCATTGCAAGAGTATGTATGTTACTTGAATGCTGAGATCTTAACAAAAGGTACAAAGAAATGTATTTATTAATGTTTCACTCTAAAGTATTTATAATTAATAGTAAGACATCTATACCTGTCTAGTGTCTATTTTCTCTCCTTCCACTCCTATACAGTACTTGATATGAGTTCCCTGGCATTAAGGGGGAAGTTAGAAGCCAGTTGTCAATTAATTTGTTAAGCAAGGACTAGCCTACCCCTTGCTTTGTTCTCTCCTCTTCTTCCCTCCCCTTAACCACTTTTTTCCCATAGTTTACACTATTCATGTCTTTGTTAGTATTCTTTTGTCTCCACTTATTTGAAAACTTCCTACACCCCTAATTTATGTTTCTTTGTAGTTTGTGACTCTTTTAAAAGTTTCCATTTGATTATATCATTCTGAAGGTTTAATTCTGTGATCCACTTATAAGCAAGAACATGAAGTGTCTGTCTCTCTGCATTTGGGATACTTCTATCAGTATAATTTCTTCCAGCCCCTTTCATTTACCAGAAAATTTCATTAATTCATTTGTCTTCACAGCTGAATAGCATTCCATTTTGTATATGTGCCACATTTTCATTCCATTCATTATCCATTCATCTCCCAGTGGACACTTAGGCCAATTCCATTTCTTTGCTATTGTGAATAGAGTTGCAATGACCATGAATGTACACATATCTATGTAATAAGATGTAATTTTGTTTGGGAATAATTCCAAGACTGGCATAACTAGGTTGTGTGGGATTTTTAACCCTTTTAGTAACATCCATACTGATCTTTAAAGGTTATATTAGTTTGCATTCCCACAAGCAATGTATGAGGATTCCCTTCTCAACACATATGTTGCTGTTTGTGTTTTGTGTTTTAGTCATTCTGTCTGGGGTATGATAATATCTCAGAGTGGTTTCAAATTGCATTTCTCTAATGGATATAGATATGGAAAAATTTAAGATATTTGTTAGATATCTGAATTTCATCCTGTGAATTTTTTTCTCCTAAGACCCATTTTTAATTGGATTGTTTACTTTCTTGGTAGCCAATATTTTTTTAAATTCCTTGAGCACTCTGTATATCAGTCCTATGTCAGATATGTGGCCAGTGAAGATTTTCTCCCATTCTATATTGCTTTTTTGTTTAATTAACAATATCTTTTCTTAAACAGAATTTTTTTAGTTTCATCAAATCTGACTTGTTTAATGTTGATTTTATTATCCTGTGCATTTAAGATACTATTTAGAAAAGCTGACCTAGGTCAATCAGCTCAAGTGTACTCCCAATCCCTTCTTCTAGGAGTTCTTTAGTCTTTAGTCTAACCTTGAGGGCTTTGATTCATTTAGAGTTGATTTATGCACAAGTGACAGATAAAGGTCCAATTGCATTCCTTTTCATTTACATATCCAATTTACCAGCAACATTTGTTGAAGATGCTGTACTTTTCCCAATTTTTTGACACTTATGTCAAAAAAATCAGCTGACTCTAGATATATGACCTTATATTAGCAACTTCATTTCTAATCTATTGATCTATATCTCTACTTTAGAGCAATTATCACACTGTTTTATTGTTATAGATTTGTGTATGACTTAAAGTCTGATATGGTACTATTACCTGTAATAGGACTTTTATTGCATCAAAATATGAATTTTGATATTGTTTTGCAAACTTCTGTTAAGAATTGGGTTGGATTTTGCTTGCTATTGCATTGAATACTGCTTTAGGTAGAAGGGTCATTACTATTGATCTGGGAACATGGGAATGCTTACCATCTTCTAACATCTTCTGTAAACTTTTTAAAAGTAATTTAAAGTTTTCTTGTATAAGTTTTGACATCCTTGTTTAGATTTATTTCAAGACATTTAATTTTTTGGAGCTCTGGTAGATGGAGTTGTTACTCTTAGATCTTTATCACTTTGTTCAAATTTGGTGTATAGGAAAGCCACTGATTTTCCAACTTTAATATTGAAGTTTTCCACTCAACTGAACTTATTTCTTGGTTCCAGTAGTTTCCTGGTAGGAGCTTTGAGGTTTCTCAAGTAAAGAATCATACCATCTGCAAATAAGGATGCCTTGATTTCTTGATTTACTATTTGTATGCCTTTTATCTCCCTATCTTGTTTTACGGTTCTACCTAACATGTTAAACAAAATGTTAAAGAGAAGTGGTAATACCTTACAGCCTTATTTAATTCCTCATCTAAGTGGCAGTGCTTCTGGTTTTTCACTATGTGGATTATTTTTGCTATGGGTTTGTTGTATATGTATGGCTTTTATTATGTTGATATCTCCTGAAGGTTTCTCTGGGCTTAACTCAACAACTAATTCTCTATAAATGTGTCCAGAGCTCAAACCCTTAACTGCCAAGTTGATACTGCACCTAACTACAGATTTGTATATATTGAACTAATCTTGTACTTCTGGAATAAATGTTGTGTGGTCATATTGACCTTTAATTCCTATAGTCTCCAGGACTTTTATCATAAAGAAGTGTTGAACTTTGTCAAATACTTTTTATGCCTCTATTATAGAATCTTGTGATTTTGTCTTTGCGTTTGCTTATATGATGAATTGCATTTATTGATTTTGATGCAGTTAGCCTTCATGGTTGGTGATAAATCACCATCAAATGCCTTAAGGGAATAAGAGGTTTATTTTCTTTTATAATTGTCTGGTTACAGTTCTCATTACAGCTTAACAGGAAAGCTCACACCAACACCAGGCTGGAGGGAACTAGCCACAACAGAATGGCTGAGAGAGGGACGATCTTTTCTTGCCAGATTAGCATGTCTGGCCAAGTATACACAAGAAAGCTTTCTGCTTTTTATTCCAGGGCCTAGTACCATCATCATAGGCTGGGCCTTCCCTATCAGCTAGACAATCTCCTGAAGGTTTCTCTGGGCTTAACTCAACAACTAATTCTCTACAAATGTGTCCAGAGCTCAAACCCTTAACTGCCAAGTTGATACTGCACCTAACTACAGATTTGTAAATATTGAACTAATCTTGTACTTCTGGAATAAATGTTGTGTGGTCATATTGAATGATTATTTTGATATAATTTGAAGTTGGTTTACTAATATTTTGTTGAAGATTTTTGCATCTATAATCATCAGTGAGACTGGACTATAGTTTTTTATTGCATATTTATTTGGTTTTGGCTCAGTATTACATTGGCTTCATAGGAAGAGTTTGAAAGTGTTCCTACCTTTTTTATTTTGTAGAATAATTTAAATAGCAATAAGTCTCTTTCCTGTGACCACCTGAATCAAGAGTACTGGTTCTCTGTCAGATATTATGAATTGGATGCAAGTGTCCACTTCTTAGCTATTCAACCTTAGCAAAGAGAGATTACTAATATGACCAGCATTTCATCATGCATTGTGCATGGCCACATTGGTGAACCTACAGGCCAATGTTTCCAGCCCAATAGAATGGGCACTGTGTGATATAAACCTACTTCCTTACCAATAAGTCTCACGGCTTTGTCTGAGTAGAGTCTAATCTTCTGTAGTTTTTTTTTTATTATTATTCAATTGTGTGTGTGTGTGTGTGTAGAACCACCAGAGAATTCAGGAACCACCATGGACTGCCTCGACCTCCTCCGTGTTTACTCTGCCCCCAGATTCACAGGCTCTGCCCTACTAGGACCAGAAACACAGGTGTGCCCCCCCCCTTCCGCCTCGCGTTTATACGTGGGTTCTAGGATCCCAACTCAGGACCTTCCGCCTGAGGCTTAACCCCTGAGCCACCACTCCAACCCCCATAATCTTCTGTAGTTTTGCAATAAATGTTCATTGTGCTGGTAATCACTGGTAATCAAATTTACTACCTCTTGTTTGGATTATTAAAGAAAATATACTTGATTCTTTCAGAATTCATGTTGGCTTGATTGTCAATTATGTACCTTATTTATTAGGGATAGATAATATGCTATAAGGACCTTCTTGGGAAGCAAATATTTATATGAGTCCTTAGAAGAACAAAACTATTATACTTGACAATTAGCTTAAAGTAGAGTGTTTATGTTTTTCTGTTTTGAATTGTTTCCTCTATCTGTTAAAATGTAGAAAAAAATTCAAACTGGAAAAATTGCACTTCTAATTTTTGTTATTAATTAGTTGATAAATTTATACTAGGAAGCCATAGCTTCTCATAATGGTATCAGTTTCACAGTAATAACTCCTTTCAGGATAAGATTCCATGCTGCTCAGATATTGATATACATATTGATATATACATATATATTGATATATATGCCATGTTATATTATTTAAGAAATTATCTATAGTTCCAGGGATTATCATTAATTTAGTTTAGCCAATAAAGAACAAAAGTTTTTTGTTCAGTCTTTATAGCCACACACTAAGAATTATCTCTTCTTTGTAAACACTTAGAATAAAAACAATATAAATTATGTACTTTTATCATTGTGATATGGACAAATATAAAAAATATATCTTTCATTAAATTGTTTGAGTGCAGGTATATATCATGTCTTGGAATAGTAAACTGATATTTTTTATACAATCTTCACTCTATAAATTGTGGAATTTGTTGTAGTTGCTTTTGACTTTACCATTGAGTACAAAGTCAGTCTTCTTTTAACATAAGTCCATCAACTCTCAAACATTTCTTCTGTACTCATATTCATCATTATTATAATGGAAATTAGTAAGTAATACACAAAATTATGAAAGAAAACCTGAGAATTAGATTGGGGAGTTGAAATATCTAACATCATTAGCAAAAAACAGTAGATGATTAGGCACGTTTAGAACATGTTCATTGAAATAACTTCCAACAAATTTAATTTGCCAATCCAACACACTGAGAATTTATTTGAACAATTGGACTTAGCTGCCTAAGAAAATATTAAACAAAGCAAGTCTGAGTATACCTCCTGTCTATCTGCAAATGCAGATAGGAAAAACTGTTGGTTGTGTTTGTAACTGCCAGAACATTATATCATGCAATAAAATGCAAAGTGAGACTTATAAAAATTTAGCATACATTTCCTAACCTGATCCAGTTATTAGTCTCTCTTCCTTTCACACAGAAAGCAAAGTTCATTGCTTTAAGAGCTGATGGAGGGAAGTTTAATGGCCTCATCCCATATTCTCTGCCACAGTGTTAGTATTCATCTTTTATGAGTAGTAGAGAAATTTTCTATCTCAAATTTCAAGGATAGCATTTCTGAAGAGTTTGAGTTGTGCTTTTTTTTTCTATCATGTTGCTTATAAATACATGACAAAGCTGCTAAAGGGAACAAGGGACTTTCTTGCTTATAATTTTCATTACGGATCATAGTTTGAGTTGACAGAAGAGTTTACACCATTAGGATCCAAGGTAATTGACCATAACAAATCCATTGGAATCCCTGATAGGGGGTAATTTTACTGTCTTGTCAGGACTGCATGCCAGTATGCCAGAGTATTAAATCAGCTGTCTTCATACCTGCATAAGAAATAGTCCCACTCGCTATGGACTGGGTCTCCATACATTAATTAAATAATACCCTGTGGACTTTCTTAGAGATTTTCACATCTTCAAGGATGTGATCATAGCACAGCATTTAATGATCAAGTTGAAATCTGTGTCTAACTGGCACAAAACTATAAATTTCAAAATATTCCATATTGTTAGGTTTCCTCTAGTGGTATCATATGATTTATAAATTGAATACTAGCAAACTTAACATATTATCATAGATTAAAGGTAGATAAAAATTAAGAATCATGAGACATCAATGATTGAATTTCCCTTAAGAGAATGAGTTATCATTTATGAATATCATTTGTAGAATTTTATGAAAATTGAAAATGAGTTCTGCAAAATTACAGAGAATATAGAGGTAATTAATAATACATCTTAGCAGTTAAATGTTTGAATTTTATGTGTGTTGTTGTTTCTTTCACAATGCTGAAAAACTCCCAGTTCTGTTAAAATACAGCTAGAATTATATTTGGTTTTAAACAGAGCAAGTTAGTACAAATGTAGTTACAGTATTAATCCTCCCTAATCCTTATAGATAAAAATTCACAGTCAAGAGATATTTTATGAACTGAGTATCCTTGTATATTTATGATTCAATAATAAATGGTTTGATAATTTTACATGAACCATTCCATAGTGACCCTTGAATATGACTGACAATTTAAGTGTTATTACTCAAAGGAATAAAATCCAGTCCATAAAGAATCATCTCTAAGATGAATATCCTGTCTCCTCTACAATAATGCCATTGCATATTTTAAGAAGATTGGTGCTTCATCTTCCCAGTAAAAGCAACCATATTGAAGCAGTCTTATGAAAACATTTTAAAATCAAATTTTTGAAAAGATCATTCATGTTATAGCAATATGAGTGATATTTATAATGACAACTGTAATAATGATTGAAATTGTGAAAAATAAAAAGATATTCATAATGAAGCAATTTTTTTTATTTTTCAGGGATGGAATTAGAGCTCAATCTTGTGCACACAGTTACCACTGGACTGTATTCCTTGTTCTTAAAATTTATTAGCTATTATGGCTAATATGGAAATAATATGACAATGATGTAACTGTAACCTTAAAATTCAAAGGAAAGAAGTGGCCTTCCTACACACTAAGGATGAAAAGAGTGAAAAAGCCTTAAGAGAAAAAATTTCATTTACCATAGCCCCTAAAAAAATGAAGTACCGTGGTATAAATCTAACCAAAGAAGTAAGAGACCTTTAAAATTAAAACTTTAAAACCCTAAAAAAAGAAATTACAAAAACACCAGAAGGTAGAAAGATCTCCCATGCTCCTGGATCTGCAGAATCAACATCATAAAAATGACCATCCAACCAAAAGTAATATAAAGATTCAATAATATACCAATCAAAATCCCAAAGAAATTCTTTAAAAGAATTGACCAAACAATCCCAAAATTCATATGGAAACACAAAATGCCAAGGATAGCAAAAACAATCCTGAGTAACAAAAACATTGTTGGAAATATCAGCATGCCAAACTTTAATCTACACTACAAATCTATAGTAATAAAAATAGGCTGGTACTGGCTCTAAAATAGACTTGTAGATGAATGGATAAGGGCTGAAGACCCAGATATAAGCCCATATGATTAAGCCATTTTATCTTTGACAAAGGATCCTAAAACAATTCAATGGAAAAGGAATAACATCTTCAACAAATGGTGCTAGCAAAACTGGATATCCACAAGCAGATATTCAGTATTGAACTAGTACTTGTCACCATGAACAAAAATTAATTCAAAATGGATCAAGGACCTCAATATTAGGCCAGAGACTATAAAGAAAGGGTAGGGAACTCCTTCAAGCTGATTGGGCTAGGCCAATGGTTCCTAAACAGAAATCCAGTAGTATAGACACTAGAACCAATACTAAACGAAAGGGATCTTAAGAAATTAAAGATCTTCTATTCAGATAAAGATATTGTACACTGAGCAAAAAGGCAACCCACAGAATGGGGGAAAAATCTTGACAAACAACATATCTCATAGATGTTTATTATCCAGAGTGCACAAAGTACTTAGAAAACTGAACACCAACGTGATAAATAGCCCAATTTAAAAAAAATGGGCCTGGGAACTCAAAAGAAACTTTTCCAGGGATGAAATTGAGATGTTTAACAAATGTCTTAAAAATGCTCCACATCCCTAGCCACCAGGGAAATGCAACTCAAAACTTTCCTGAGATATCATCTCACCCTCCTCAGAATGGGAAAAATCCACAATACAAACACCAAATGCTGGAAGGGATGTGGAGAGAGGGGAACACTCATACACTGCTGGTGGGAATGCAGGCTCATACAACCATCTGGCAATCAGTTTGCGATATCTAAAAAAGTTAAAGAATAAAATGCTATATGATACTGCTATACCACTTCTGGGAATAATCCCCCATAAAGCAAAATTCACCTCAATGACACAAGCATAACCATATTCATAGCAGCACTATTTACAATAGCAAAGTCGTGGAATCAACCCAAATGCCAAACAGTTGATGAGTGGATAAGGAAAATGTATATTTATACAATGGACTACTACTCAGCCACCAAAAAAGATGAATTAATGAAATTTGCTGGGAAATGGATGGAATTAGAAAAAATTATATTGAGTGACACAGAAAGTTAGTCACTATATGTACTTCCCTAATAAGTGTATCCTAGTTCTAATCCCACTTAATGATATGTTCAAAAGTAAATCATTGTAATCACAAAGATTATTAACAGGAAGGAAAGGGAAGAAGGGTACCCCCAAAAAAGAGAAAATAGATTGCCATCAAGTATTGCAAGTAAATAGCAAAACATCTGCTACAGCTCACTCTCACTTCCCTTCCTGGTCCCTTGTGACTGAATAGGTTTGATCTCATCAATCAGGGAAGGTATAGGGACAAACAGATGGTAACCATCTTGTAAACGGGACACTTACCCCCCACACACTGTTGTGTCCTATTCCTATTGTTCCATCTACCTTTGAGTCTCCTCTTATATTAAGCTCTTCATTTTAACAATCTTTTATCTTTGGTTGGAAGGTGACCTTTGATAACAATCAGGATACAGCCAAGGGAAGTGCAGGAAAAGCAAAACTGAAAACAACAACAAACCATAATTCAGAACACCAAAGACACTACATTAATAACCTGGAACCAGACTAGCCAAATCTATCCCCATCCTAAAGCTCAGGGAATTTTGTGGAAGAGAATATGGAAAGATTCTAAGAGCCAAAAGATGTGGAGTACCAAAATATGCAAGATATTCCACACAAGTTAGGGCTGCAGCAGCCAGAACTGGACTTTGCCTGACTTGCACAATGGTTGACATGTCAACGACCACCCAAAGTCTAGCATGGATCACAGGGGGGAAGGCTCCAGGCATTAGGATCCTTAGAGGCAAGGGATTAACAGTCATAATAGAGTTCCCATACTAATGGAGTCTGAGGGCTATGCCACTGAGTCTTGAACCCTCACTAGTGTGGAGGACTCAGAGAGAAGTTTGGCATTCTCACAAAAGGATGCTCCAGGGGATGGGAGGGAGGAAGGGGGGCACTGAGAAATGGGGAAGGAGGAAGGGAATGAAGGCACAGAAGAAGGAGGAAGCTGTAAAGGAGGACTATTGTGGAGGAGAGGAGGGAGGGAGAGAATGGGGGTACCTATGGACCTTGTATGATTAGGAAAAAAAATTAAATGGAAAAAAAAAAGAAACAAATCAAAGGAAAGAAAAAAACAAGATTTAGATATGTAAAGAGTTCAATTTAAAATTTTTTTATATAAATACAGGCAAAAACATACAAAGATTTGGGAAACTTATAATGAATAATTTAATTGGTCAGTTGTTTTTACCTCTGCCATACACCCAAGGGAAAACTATATCTACCTTTAATTGAAAACTGTCTTAGTTGTTCCCATGAACCTTGGTTTGAATGCTTTATCAGACATTGTCCCTAAGAACACCATTACCAGTACTTGGCAGGGACAGGTCATACTTGAGAAAAATAAACAAAGTTGTACCAAATCCTGGACCAGGAAAATTATATCCATGACATTTACTCAGATAAGAATCAGGAATTCAGGAATATGCTTCCAGAACAGTTGCATTATGCATAAATAACAGAACATCATAGTACAGCAAGTGTTAAGTATCATAATATATCTAGGCAATGTAGCTAAAATATGTAAAGGTGAACTAGGAGATATATTTGACACTTTTTCAAATTATTTCCTTTTTATTTATTTATTTTTCTTTATGGATTGAATCCACAGTGCTTCTGTTTTTAATAAATGTTTCCTAAATGGGGAAATTTATGACTATGAGAAGGAAGATCTTGAAATAATAAAATCTTATAACTATATAGAGCTGTTGTGGTGTGCTCAGCCTCCACAGTTCCCAAGTACTTCTAAATAACTTCCTCCTAAGCCTTCTCTGCTTCACAGGACAGGCTAACTAGTTATGCCACTAATGACAGCTATCTGCTTTATTTACTCTCTGTGTCATGAGCCATTCTGACCATTTGTACTTCCTTACATATATTAGTGAGAGACAATCTCAAAATCTTTTTTATGATATTAGTAATATTACTAATGACATTAGATATATTTTTTGCTTATATTTTTTTACACTGAGAAAAATGCTCAGTTTTTTAATTTGTTTCTGTGTGTGTTTGTGTGTGTGTGTGTGTGTGTGTGTGTGTGTCCCTGTGTATCATACAGCACTATGTTTGCCTGTGAATGTCCAAGAGTGACTTCATGTATAGACACCGGGCGGAAGCAGGGGCGGCCTGCGTTTCTGGCCCTGGTAGGGCGGAGCCTGTGAATCTCGGGAGGAGGTGGAGGCGGTCCATGGTGGTTAACGAATTCGTCCGTGGTTCTACACACACACACACACACACACAAATACACACACATATACATACACACATGCGGGCACATGCATATATGTTTTTAATAAGAATCAGTCTGGATAGCTTGTATCTACTATTTGCTTTGCTTTGGTGTTTCCCAAGTTCTACGTTCTAGGACCGGAAACCCTGGCAGCTTATTCCACCTGGTGTTTTCTTTTTAAGTGGGATCCAGGACCCAAACTCAGGATCTTTTGCTTGTGAGACAGGCTTAACCCCTGAATCATCTCTCTGGTCCCAAAATACTCAATTACAGAAAATTCCATTTAATACATTTGCGTACAATCAAAAAATCATTTTGTTTTCTGGGTTGTCACCTTGTTTAAACTAGAAAATTCAGAATAGTAATTGCTGTCCACTGACTTAATGACAATGCAATTGAAAGAAAGTTTATGAATACATCCTGAGATTGACTAATAAAACATTTACTGCTATGAACACAACATGGACAGGCACAAGTGATCCTGCAACCGGTACTGTAGAATATCACTTATATTTATGGTATTTAGAAAAGAGAATAGTTTTTTACAGCTATCGAAAGATTTTTCTAACTCTTTTCATAAATTGTTCTTCAACTGTGACTTTGTACCTTCCTTATCAAAGTAATTAAAACAGAGGAAATAGGGGTTAGAGAGATGGCTCAGGAGTTAAGATTCTGTCTTGCTAGCAGAAGGTCCCGATTTCGGATCCCAGGTACCACATTAAAAAAAAAAAAAGAACCCCAGGTGGAAAAGGTGTTTGTCTGCTGGTGGGCAGAGCCTGGTCAATTCCAGAGTGAATCAAAAAGGAATTAGAAGCAATCCAGGATGATTCCTGAAATCATCATTGGTCTTCTACAGAGACACAGTGCCCTCTCTCTCTCACACATACACACAATAAATAAACTTAAAAAATGTTTTAAAAACATTATGGAATAGGAATTCTAAAATAATTAAAATTTAGAACTTGAATTTATGGTAATTAAAGATATGTAGAAGTAAATGGATAAAAAGTGAGGCTCACTAAATAATTCTGAAAACAAACCATACTCAGGGTAAGGTATTGTCAGGAAGATAAGTCAATCAGAAAGAGCATGTGTTTTCAAAAGGGAATAAACTTGCTATGTTTCAAAAATTAAATGAAAGCCAAGTTTTCTGGGAAACAGCCCTGAATGTTAAAAGCTTTGAAAATGAAACCAATCATGCAGGGCTTATAATCCATGTTTTAAGTACTGGAATTCATCCAAACAGCAAGGACAAGTCATTGAACAGTATTTAAGCTGGGGATTATTAAATAAAACATGCTTTTTCAAGTATCATGCTGTTTCCGGTGAGGAGATACAGAGGGTGGGGAGAAAGAGAGAGCAAAAATGGGCTAGATTTTTTGAAATGCCACAGTTTTTTTTTATGCACACTTACTTTTGCTTACTAGTTTGTTTCATTTCTCCTGAGCTTCCATGGGATATCTGCTTCTCAGACACCTGCTGCAATGTTGTTTACAGAGTCAGATGCAGGCATTTATTTTCCTATGGTTGATGACTGGATTTAACCTTCAAGTTTCTTTTAACCAAGTGGTTGGTGAAGAACTCCAAGTGTTAAATTATAGAGCCAAAATATTGAAGCATCCATAAACAATAATTTATGGGGGATATGTTGCCTGGGAAGGTTGTCCTAAGATAGATATAAGTTTGCAAAAATGAGAAAGACACCATTACTGAATTCATTCAGCGAAATTTGGATGATGTTTGAGGAATTAAAATACAAGAAAGCCAACAGTGACAACAAAGTATTGCTGAGAAGAGTTTGTAGATTCAATTTGAGTATAAATGGAAAGCAAGCAGGGAGATGGGGTTATACTAGTAGCACACTTCATGATAGAAATTGTGGGTAGTTTTCAAAATAAATAGAATTTCCAATTCAACTCTCATCAATGTGTGCTACGTAAAAAATAAAAAAATTATTAATGTTTCATTTTTCTACTTTTACAAGCATATTGACTATTCATCCATCTTTCCCTCCATCCTCCTCCTTCCCATTCTCTCCCTTCCCTTCATCAATCCCTCCCAATCCCTTCTATCCTCCTGCCTGTATGCTTCTATGGACCCCAGGGTTCACTCTGACTTGTACACTCTTGTGGGAGTTCAAGCTACTGTGAAATATCAAGTTGCCTCTCTTGAGCTACCTCACTGATAGGGGCATTTCCCTTGACTCATCCAGCTTTAGACCCCAAGGTATCCAGGGTATTTTCTTATCTTTCTTGAGTTCTTAGGTAGTCTATGGGGGAATGTTCATATGACAGTTATTATGCAGGTCTGGGAAGCACAAGACTTGCTCTATTGAGTTCCTAGATGCAGTAGTCCTATCTTGAGTAGAATGTCTTGTCCAATGGTGAACCTTCCCAGCTTTAGGTTTGTACAATCTCACTGTTCCCTCTTCTGTAAGATTCCTAAAACCTTAGAATGGGAAGAGATTAGGTTGACCTGATTTTGTGTGAGCCTTGCTGAGTTGCAGGCACTCTGTATTATGATTGGCCATTTTGCTGTCCACTTACTGACTTAGGCTCCATCCTTTTAGGGTATTGAGATCATCTTCTCTAGATGAAGATTTCTGGGAAACATCCCTGAATGTTAGAAGCTTTGGAAATGAAACCAATCATGCAGGGATTATAATCCATGTATTAAGTACTGGAATTCATCTTCTTCTCTAGAAGAAGACTTCTAGGCTGAATGTTAAGTGTTCTTCCAATCTATGGATGTAATAACAGCTATTTACAGAGCAGTTTGATGTACTATCTTCTTATCTAAAAGTTCATTGGATTTTTCCCTATCTGTATATTTCCTCCCCTTTTTTAGGTTCCTGTTCTAGTTTGCAGTCACCAGAATGTGAACCATTCTGACAAGCGGGTCTTGAATTCAATCAGAAAGCTGTTGGTTGTTTCATTGATACTCATGCCATGATTACAATGGTAGTCACCTATTGCCATGATGCTTTTTATTACAACTTACATATTTCATGATCGATGGGACCTTGATTATTTCTCTCACCCTGAAGCTCCTAGTTACTATGTAATTATCTACCAAGGAGGAAGTCCTCAGACCAGTTCCAGTAGATGTATTTTGCCCAAGTTCTATAAGCCACATGTGTTGCATCTTCAGTAATAGAGTTTTTGGAGAGCAAACAAGAGCAGTAGTAATAACCTATAATGTTGGGGGCCTTTAAGACCTCTCTGACAAACAATTTACCTGTTACTTCTAGTATGATTTTGTCACTGGATTCTAAGTGGATCAGCTCAGGGCTTTTTGTTTTGTTTTGTTTTGTTTTTCTCACTCTATTGTCCTCTACATAGGGACTGCCCATTCTTGTTCCTTTATTTAAAAAAAATATTTATTTTTGGAACATTACTAGAAGGTTCGTTTGGGGTTATTTCTCACAATTTTAGGGTTTGTCTGTAAGTTCCTCTATCCCTCCTATCTTCTATCCCTCATTCTCCTTACATATTTTTCCTGATTATGTCCTCCCTCACCCTACTTGTTCTGGTATCCTAAATCTCTAATTTAAAATGTTCCACCCTAACCATTTCTTCCCATTCATTGTTCTTTTTTGAATTTTTTGACTCCAATAGTGATTCTAATACAAATACATTGACAAGGTTATCAATTTTATCATCCATATATAAGAAAGAACATGTGGTGCTTAACTTTTTGTGTCTGAGACATCTAACTCAATAAAGAAAGTAAACATAAGGAAATAGGCAAAATAACTTAGAGAGTACACAAATATTGTTAATGGAAAAGAAATTTTTTAAATGTTCCCAAAATTTAAAAAATAATACAATACAAAATATTTTAATAAAACTAAGGTGAGAAAAAAGTGGGAAGAAATCCACTTGAAATAATATAATAGGCTCAGAAAAAGTCATGACATAAACTGTTTGTTGCAAGTGCCCATCATTTCTCCCTTAGCAAATATTAGACTAGACATGGTGAAATTCTATGGAAGGACATTTGCCATGATTTTCTCATCTGGCATTTGAAATAAACTGTGTTTTCTTTTTGTTTCTTTATTTTTGATAGTTTCATGCATACATATGAGGCACTGTGTGAGGCTTATATCATCCACATTATTCTCTCTCATTACCTTAACTTTCATCTTTGTCGTCTCAGCTAGTCCCCCAGTAGCTACACTATAGAGAAAATGCAGCACCATGGATCAGCAATCCTGCACAGCCATTAATGCTTCAGGAAGGTTTTCTTCACCCTTTTTCTGTGATGTTCCTGGGTTTGGGGGTGGGGATGATAGCATAGATGTTTTCATAGTTAGGTACAGGTGTCAACTTGATCATTGGTAGCTCAAGCTTTGGGCACAATTGTAGAGAAGTAGTAGTTGAGTTAAGTCCATAGCAAATCTGGCTTGTAAAAAAATACTCAATATCTTCAGAAATCAGGACCAGTAGCATTAGCTCAAAGTCAACTGCATTCTCATTTCCAGAAAGTCTATGATGTTGTTCAGTAACAGGTATTCAGAGTTAACACAGAAATTACCTCAGTTCAAATACCTCTTCTCTCTGTTTTAATGATGATTTATGCAGGTTTCTAATGAATCTGTGTTTTCACCTAGCCAATTCCACCCCTCATAGCATAGCCTCCCTTATGTGTGACTCTATCTTCTATCAGTATACATCCCTGTAGAAGTTTTTGGGAACAATTGACTTTTATCCTTCATTTATATTTTTCAGTTAATTAGAAAAGCAGTGAAATGTTTATTTGTATATTTTACATAGTTTTATTATCGTGGAACATGTAACACTTTCCCCTAGCTTACATTAGAGATGTATATTTACCTTTGTTTTGTACTGTGCCAATTTTTGTAGAAATGGGGTCATTAGTAGAAATGAGATCATGTTCTGTGAGATTGTCCCAATGTTAATTTTCAAACTTCCTATACTATGCAAGGGTTTTCTTATCATAAATGTTGGAAGAAATGTATTCTACATATCCTAAAGCTCCTGAGAACCTGAAGCAATTTTATGATAGTGTTTTTGGTCTATTTTCTTCAAAATATTTCTTGCGATTAAAAAAGGAATGTTTATTTACAGTTATCTTGAGATATATTCTAAGCAGTGTGGAACAATAGTTGTCTTCAGTTACAATGGTAATTTTTCAATACACGTGAAAATGTTCAAACAGATACCATAGCAGAAAAGTCTTCTTCTTTAGAAAACAAGCTGCATGTGCTAAGTAATAACAATTTTAATTTAGTAGTAGCATGGTATATATGCCACTAAAATATGCTATCTATTACATGTATTTAAATTATAAACTGTTTAATAACATGCAATTAATTTTGTATGTTGTTTTGTATGTTAATTTGTCCATCAGCTTGAAATCAGTTTTCCAATGGAAATTAAGTTCAAAATATTACCTGCTTAGCATTTTGCCGTTGTTTTAATTGTGTGTGTGTGTGTGTGTGTGTGTGTGTCATTTTAAAACTTGATGATCTTTAGATTTGAGGGCAGCAGCATTGAGATAATGGGTTTGAGAGATTCAGAGCTTCTCAGTCATAAAGTCACTAACTGTATTACTTCACAAAGGAAAGAAGCCCAAATCCTTCTGTAAGGTGAGTGGAGAGCAGCTTCTGAAATTTTCTGCCACAAACTCACTGGTTTGACAACTGTTCTTCAGATTAGTGATTTGTTTTGTTTTGTTTAACAATGTAAATCAAAAAATGTACGTCATCAAATGAATTTCACACACCCAAAAAATTGCCACATTTTACAGCTTGTTGAAAATTCCACAACAGTTAGTTCATCAAAAAGGACAACTAACAATTAATACCATTTTTTCTTCACTAAAGATGCAATGCAAAGAAAAATGCTCACTGCAACCAGCATTTAAGACCCCAGGACATGCTATTGTGCTTTCTTAGGCAGATAGAATTTGGGTTTATGGAGTCAGCATGGGTTAAAATCTTGATATACATCTTGGAAAGTGTAAGTGAAGATTGAGTCAACCCAAAATTACGAAGTGTTAAAAAATGCTGTGCTATAGATGTTTTAAGCAACACAGTGGTGTTTTTAATCAAAATTTTATGTTACAACCATTTCAGAACAGTCTGTTACAATATCCTGATGTCTTTTGATTTTTTTTTCAGCTTTAACAATCAGTATTGATTATTTTCATTGCAAAATAGTAGCATAGTCTTGCACAATAGCTTAAAATTCATTGATTCAAATTTGACAATATTGGTGGATTTTACATGCTGGAGTGAGAACCCTCTATGAAAATGTAAGTGTTTAAAGAACCCAATGTTATGAATGTGGGTTTTGGAAATGGGTTATAGTATCTTACAGAATACAGAAATATTGATGATAACTGAAATTATTTTGTTCATATAGCAATTTTTAAAACAGTGAATTTGGGAATGACATTACAAAATTTTCCCTTTTCATATTTTCTTTATGAAAAGATGGAAATGATGTGATCATATGCAACTAATAACATTGATTTTTATCAGCCCTTACCATCTCTGGTAAGGATAAGAGTGACAGCTAATAATATTTTTCAGATAAACCAGTATTAATTTATGTGTCCTTCATGGTTGAATTCCTTCTGGAGGCCTATAATTTTATTGATAGATAGTGGTCTGTAAATTTAAATTACCATTATTTTGTAACCTCCTGAAACAACACCATGAATTATTTTGCCTGCTCTATCTCATTAACTCCCTCTCTCCCTTTCCCCAAGCATGCATACACATACACACAAATCCACTGTGCAGAAAGTAAGATAAGTAGTACAATGTGTATAAACATCTTAACACAGTTCTGTCACTTTTCTAATTGTATCAGCATAAGAAATTTAAAATTTTTAAAAAATTAAAATTATGACTGCTAAATATGTTTTAGCTTGGAGTTAGATTTCTCTGATATTATTACTTTGTAGTCATTCTTTTATTCTGTTTCCAGTATTTTTATCAGTAGAAATGGAAGTTTTTTTTCTTATTACAATGAAAAGTTTGAAAATGAAAACTTTATAAACTTTTGTTTGGGTGGAAACTCCATTTCTCTGTAGCACATAGAAGTAAATCTCTGTATTTTTGTTCTGACTTATTTTTACAGTGAGCAATAAATTCCAAAGGTGCAAAATACTCATAGAGTAAGGCAATACTTTTCACTGCATCAACTCACTCATTGCAACTTAGTGATTACAGACGCTCTTCTGTATGTTTATATGTAAAGAAGTATAGTGATGTTAATACAAGTACACATTAATGGACAATGAGACAAGTAAGTTATTTCCTGATTTTTAAAATAGCATAATGCTTTGGAGATGATTAAATATCATTATTTGGAACAATTAACCTTTCTTAGAAAGACAAGTCTAAGTTCACAGACTTTCCTTTCTGATGATTTGTAACTGATGGGGTATGATCTCACCAGAAGGGGAGGGCATATAGGCTGCCAGAAAGAAAGTAACCATTTTGCAAATGGGTGATTGACCTCTTTCTCACCGCGGTCTCCTACTTTTATTCCATCTACCTCTGATATACTCTTATAACAAGACTCTAATTTAACAGGTTTTTATCTCTGGCCAAGGGATGACATCCAATACCCATCAGAATGGAGCCAAGGGCATTGCAGGAGAAGCAAAACTGAAAAAAAAATCAACAAACCATAATTCAGAACATCAGAGACTCTATATCAACCACCTGGAACTAGGCCAGCCAATCTCTCCCCATCCTGAAGCTCAGGGAAATTTGTGGAAGAGGGGGCGGTAAGATTGTGAGAGCACAAAGATGGAAGGAGTAATGATATGCAAGATACTCCACACAAATTAGGGCCGAAGCAATCATAATAGGACTTTGCATGACCTGCACAATGTCCAACACATTACTGACCCCACAAAGTCTAGCATGGACTAAAGGCACTAAGATCCTTGGAGGCTAGGGACTGACAGTAACAGTAGTGTTCCTAAGATTAAGGGGAACACAGGAAAGGGTTCTGGGAAATGCCCCTGGGTCCTTGCACCTCATCAGAGAGGAGGACCCAGAGGAGAGTTTGGCATGCACATTAAAGGATGCTCCGGGGATTGGGGGGTGGAGAGGCACTGGAGTATCGGGAGAGAGGTGGAGGGGAGGGGGGAGCAGGGGGGTCGGGGGGAGGTGGAGGGAAGGAGGGGACCGGTGTACCTGTTAGTTTGTATGAGCAGAAATAATAATGAAAAAAAGAAAAAAAATACAAGTCTAAGTGAAAGTATCATTCTTTGGTCAATTTTCTTTAAGTCAGAAGTTCTCAAGACACATAATATAGAAGAAAAACGGCATTACAATGATGTTGACTTAATATAGTCTGGAAATTCTAGGGGAATATGCACACTGAATTATAAAGAATTGTATGATGTATAATGTTACACAATAAGGTAGCCTTTCTACTATTTAGATAAATGAAATGTCTCCTCAATTTAGGGCCAATTTCAGCATTATAAGTTCCTATTGACTTTTTTCAGTTTCTATAAATTCCTGAAAAAATGTTACAATTGAAAGTCATGAATTTTAGGTTTAGCTCTGTTCCCTACAGTGAGTGGGTAAAAGTATATTGACTGGATTTCCTGTTTTTTTCTTGTTTATAATTCAACCACTGGTCTCCCAGTCAACTGAAAGGCAACATGCAATTGCAAGAATTTTCTAGATCAATTCCATTCACCTGTCTTCCTCATTGATATTTGGCTGGAGGAAGTCATATACTCCTTTTTCTTTCACTGATAATTGCATTTTTTCTTGATTCTTTGGCATATTTAATATTAGTATATATATATATATATATATGTATACACAATTAAATATTTTATTTCATTCTATATTGGAAAAGAGAACATATATTATTCTTCTCCATTCTTTTTGATCTACTCCTGGCCCAGATTTTAATATTGTCAGAGTTACTCTACATATTGTGGATAAATTTATGACCAAACAGCTTCAGGGAGAGCAAGGTGTTTTATTATCTCTCTCTTCTTGATTACAGTTCTTAGTCCAGGAGGGTAGGAGAGCGCATACTAACACCAGGAGCCCAGGGAACTGTTTACACCATATCAACTACTGAGAAATTGACAATCTTCATTTACCAGAGAGCATATCTGTTTAAAAGTGTCAGAAAATTCAAATTCCTTAATCAGTTCCCTCTGTCTTATTCTCCTGCCCAAGGCCTAGTCCTACAGATCAGGGGCTAGGTCTTCCCCCATCGACTAGACAAGCTCCTGCAAGCTTGCTCAAATCCTAACTCAACTATTAATTCTTTAAAGATATACCAGAGCTCAGGCAGATAGTAACCATCCTGCAAATGGGACACTGACCCGCCCTCCCTCACTGTGGTTTCCTACTCCTATTTCATCTACCTTTGAGTCTCCTCTTATATTAAGATCTTCATTTAACCAGCCTTTTATATTTGGTTAGGAGGTGACCTTCAATATCAATCAGGATGCAAAATACTCCACAAAAGTTAGAGCTACAGTAGCCATAATCAGACTTTGAATGACCTGCACAATGACTGACATGTCAACAACCCCCTCCCCCCAAAGTCTATCATGGATCACAGGCAATAGGGTCCTTAGAAGCAAGGGATTAAAGTCATAATAAATAGTTCCCATAATAACGTGATGCCCAAGAAAGGGCACCAGGCTATGCCACTGAGTCCTTACACCTCACTAGGATGGAGGACTCAGAGGGAGGTTTGGCATTCACACAAAAGGATGCTCCAGGGGTTGGGAGGGAGGAAGGGAGAGGCATCGGGAAAAGGGGAGAGAAGGAAAAGGTGTAAGGAAGAGGAAAAAGAGGGAGAGAGCAAGGGGGGACTGGGGAGGATTAGAGGGAGGGAGATGACAGGGGTACCTATTGAGTTTGTATGACTTGGGAAAAAAAATAAAATGTGAGAGACAAAACTCTGTCAGAACTCAAGCCTTCAGTTGTATCTAACTCTGAGAAAGATCATTCTGCATGTGTATGTACACACACACACACACACACATACATACACACATATACACACCTCCAGATGTAGATAGTTTAGAGGGATGAATTAATCTATCTGACATATGCTGTTTAAGCTATTCACTAGATTATTTTTGTATATGAAATTGTTTCTAACAAATAATTATTTATTCTTTCTCATCATTCATAAACTTAAGCTGCACATCATTCAAGCCAGATGTTAGTACATGAATTATAATTTTAGCAAGAATCCCTAAATTTAGCATTATTTATTTGTGTTTTAAAATGTTCTTCTAATTCAGGTTCTTTGTCCTAGATTTAAGAGTAACATATTTCAAAATGTCTAGCATTTATTAATTAAATGTTTTTCAATGGACTATTTTTAAGTGTATGATTTTATTATTATAAATACTTTCTGGATTCACTAAATAAACATGGAACAATAAAAGTCTATAAAACTTATTATTAAATTAAAATATAATGAATGACAATTGAAGGATAACATTGGATTATATTACAGCAATGCTGGCAGTCACAGTAATCATTTTTCACTTTTAATATACAAATAACATAACAAGGTCTCAATGTGCTTTACACCAATCATTATTTTTTATTGACATCATTAATCCCAATGAAACTTTCCCATTATAATGATGACCATTGTGTAAAATGTTACTATCATTGGATTGAATTTATTTTTTATTTTTCTCCATGCCTATTGAGGGATGAGATCTCTATGATACTTTTTTATAGACCTTTTTGAAAGCCATTTATTGAGTGGTATCTCAAGGGAGAAGAATGGTATTAATTTAATTGTACTTTCTGTGTCATACTCTCATTCTTGTTTTCCAGAAAATAGTCCTCAGACTCAGCATTGCATCTAGAAATATAGTAAATACATGGGAAGGGAGCACGTGACTTGTGTTTTGTTAAGACAAAGAATTGGACTGTCACTAACCAAGTGTTAGACAATGTATCTACTTTGATTCAATTACCTATGTGTAATTTGATAAAACCTATTACAGAGTGGTGGTTTGATACAAATCAAGATGTTCTAGGTCATAAAGGAAGATACTTCAGTGCACCAAAGTTAATGCTGAAATTGCTTATATGCTGTTGGGTGGACATTATCATGATCAAAGTACTATTCTCTGTGCATTCATCCTGAGAATGAAAATAGAAGAGAAAGATTTTTCTGACCTGTACATGAATATACGTCTTAAAAATTGTTGCATAATAGACTTATTACATGTGTTAATGTAGAATATCGATTCTCCTGCATCAGTATCAGCAATAGAACTTCGAAATATGATAAACTATGAAGTATGATGTCTTTGTTAGCATATGATTGAAAGAACACCTGATAACAGAATCATATTTAATAACCTGCATATGTGAGACAATCAAAAGTAGTTAATGTACTTCCTTCTTACTTTCATGTAATTGTTAAAACTGAATTCATATTGGTTTGAAAAATTATTGTGACAGGATCATAATCCAGGATCTCAATAAATTCATTAAAAACTAATGTTACAAGTACTGCTTAATTTAAAAGTATTTAACTTATATGTGTATCCATATTAGAGAAGACATCAAAATGATACAATAAAGGTATTATATGGCTTCCCTCATTAATAAATTGTTTTGTAAAATTAAGGTCACAAATGAGAATTAGTTACATCATAATGTTAAAGGATTAACCTGAAGGTTAATTCCATTGTCAAGTTCTGTTGAGGTCTGAAAATAAAAAATTGAATGCCTAGTTTGACAGCAACAACAACAACAACATGATTTAACCATAAAAACTCTGGTTAGAATCTTTTGATCCAGCATCTTTTAAAAATGCTTAGCTATTAATTTGCAAGTACTATAATGATGAGGGAGTTCATTGCACAGCATGGTAGTAGCCATTAAGAATGGTGAAAATACTTTGCAGAAGAGCATTTCTGTTACATTTTAAATATATACATTGTCTCTCTATTTCTTCTTTGCCTTTCCCTCCCTTATTTTGCTTTTTGTTTTTTTCTTATTTCTTATTTTCTTTTACTCTTTATTTATTTCTTCTTGAAATTTTGTTTTTTGATACTACCAAGTGAGTTTAAAGGCAGGGATTGCCTTGATTTCATGACTTCAAAACTATGACAAATACGTGACTAAAACAATTTAGGGAAGCAGGTTGGTATTTTTGGCTCAGTGCATCCAATTTACAGTCAATGATGCAGGAAGTTACCATCAGGATTTAAAAGAATTGGCCACATAATTTTTCATCTAACATGTCAGGCAGCCAATGAATAAAACTTAAAATCTCTTTCTCGCTCTCTTTCACTCTCTCTTCATATCTTTAAACCAAGGGAACTTACCAGGGCCTGGATTTTACCACATAAATAAGAGAAGCCTGTTCTAACTCATTATTTGCTCGTATATGTACCCAGAAGTCCCTTCTCATGTCACATTGACAGCTACGACGAATTATCACAGTAATCACAGAGAAGATAGCATTGTTACCAGAGGATGAGTCCCAATAAGCAGGAAATAGTAAGGAATATTGGAATCCATTGTGGGGTAATGTAAGCATTTGAAGAGTGTAGAAAGTAGCATTTAGCATTTAGTGGGGTCTGATCAAAAAAGATAGTTTTTGAATGGAAGAATGGAAGCAATTGTTTTTGTCTCTGAAAAAGTTAAATAATGGATATGGATGAAGTTATACAAGCCTTATGATACTGAATTGAGTTAATATGCTGATGTTTTTCCTATCTGAAAATAACTTAGGAGTTTTCTTACTCTTTAATGGATGAATACATCATGCTTTTCTCTAAAAATGGGGTAGTAAATTTCAATAAAGATCATAAAGTTACAGAACATGCATTCTTGAACAAATATGTGAGACACAAAGAAGTATGTATAGCTTTATTCTATTCATATAAAGTTAAAAGTTATGTGAAAACAGTACTAAAGATAGATTGACAAAAATGTTTAAAAATACAGTAGTGATCTACGTGAAGTTTCCAGTTAGTCATACCTACAGGTTCTAGAGAGAAAAGTTCTGAAGACTCAAGGTGTAACATATGTAGTGGTGGATCTATGTAGAGTATTATCTGTGGTGAACTTCAATAATCATGTCTACATTCTATATATCACATTATATATCTTGAATACATATAAACTTTGTAAGTTTAAAATTAAAGCAAATATTTTCTGCTGAAATACATAGAGATCCTTCATTGAATACTAAAAGTGAAAAGAAAAGCTCCTAATAGTACTTTTCCTAAGTAGGATGAATTAGCCATTGGTTTAAAGAACATAGGAAAGGTGCCCAGAATTCTGAAAATGTCTCCTAATGTGAAGAAGATACATGGCTATTCGTACTCTAATAATTCATCAATCTATAAATTTTGTAATTTGTGCATTAAGTATATGTACAATACTGTATAACAAATTAAAGATGATATTCAACCGAGTATTTGCTTTAAATATAATAAGTTTTGCATGTCAAAAGTCTCATAACTTTTAATGTTCTTAACTGCTTATCAAGACCTATTTTAAAATGAACTAAAATTATGTTATTGTTCCTACTTTACAGAAAGTGAAAAGTATATGGTTAGAATATGATTCATTTATTATTGATTAGTGAGAAAGAAATAGAAGAAGAAATGTAAATATCAAATTCAATAAGATACCAAATCCAGTTTTCCTACTGAGTTCATATGTAGTGCAGCAATTGACTGTTGGGCCTCCAAGCCTGAGGCCTGCTGGAAATTCCTAAGCCTGGCTGGAGTCTCAGGACCTGTCCTTGAGTTCTGAAACCTATCTCTGACTGGAGGCCTGCTGGAAATTCCTAAGCCTGGCTGGAGTTTCAGGACCTGTCCTTGAGTTCTAAAACTTATCTCTGACTCCCTCCTCCCCTCTCTGATGTAGTGCAGCTGTAACCTCCCCTCACTGACCTGGACACATCCCTTTGGCTGCCTTTCTGCTTCACCACCCCTCATGCCACCTAGCTCTCCTCCTCCCAGCAGGACCCTATATAAACTCAGATGCTATTCAATAAAGTTGAGATCCTGCTTTGACAAGTCTCCCGGCCTGGTGTGTTTCTCCCCGGTGGTGAGGGGGGTCCAGGCCGCGACACTCATCACCCGCCCAGCCCCGAGGGATATTTGGCTGGACCAGAATCCCTCAACCGCACTAGCTGCAGGCCCATCCTACCCCCTGCACTTGACAGACATATTATAATGGTATTCAGCTAAATTACTGAGTCAAAAGCCCAGTATCCTCAGATGTGTTTTCAGTGTGGGATGTATCAGTGTTTCTCTGTAGCAGACTGTTTTTCATTGAGATTTATATATGGCTTCTCTTCTGCACTAACCACCACCTTATAGGCAAGTGCAGTATTTTTTTTCAATTTTGTAATGTTATTGCCATCTCTCCTTATCATAAAATAAACATCTGGGGAGTACTTGTGGAATGAATACATAGTCAATTTGGAAACTGAGTAAGTATGTGTCTGAAGATGAATCAAGAAGACACCATGTTTCAATGTAAAATACTTGGATGTCTGTGCATATTTTATATTTTCTTCTCCTTTCTTTTCTCAACCAACCCTGTGTCCTACATTATTTTTCCAGAGAATTAAGGCTTAAAATGTGCAGAGAAGATGATGTCATGTAGGCTATTTACTGATAAATCACCTTTTAAATCCAACAGTTCCATTGTTTCCTGAATTTTTAATTAAAACCCATTTTAACATATGAGTGAAATAAATTTTTTGTGAATGTGTCAAGATTTTTAGCTTGGCATTAAAATTAAACAGCAATATACAAACAACCACATCAGTACAAACATTGTACTTTGAGTATCATATTTACTGTGTCCATTTTACATATTCTAGTCTCATTTCTTTTTTCTTTTTTCTTCAACTCACTATAGATTACCTTTGCAATGAAAATGAAGGAGGAAAAAATAGTAAGATGATACGCTCTATAAAGTCAAGGCCAATATTATTTAACAGCATAAAAGTCCTCATTGTGCCTAAATAGTAAGAGATATTATAATTGATTTAACTCCTCCCTCTAGCTCTCAAATAATCAATAAGAATATGTAAAAACATAATTATACATGTATCAGAATAAGTGACAGTGTTGATCAATATGACATTTGCACTTCATTGTTTTGTCTCTAAACTTAAAATTGCTATAAGCTAAGGTAACAAAGACATCAAAAAGAAACAACTCACATTTTCATTAGAATATAGCTTGAAATGATGTTAAAACAGGTCATAGTCCTCAAAATTAACACTTTGTAAATGCCTGAATTATATAAAAAAAATTTAATGCGTTCCTTATAATGAATCTAAATACATTTTAGTATTCAAAATTTTATCTTTTGAGTAGAGAAGCATTTACAGGGATGGACATCAGATTAGATTCCCTGCTATAGTTTACATTATAGTAGGACAGAATAACTGTTTTAACATTAGAAAATGAAGAGCATAGGACTAGGGTTCAGGAGAAATGGGGAATATATCATGAAAGATCAACTATTATTTAGCTAATCATATTTCATTTTATTTTTTGTTGTTGCTTTTGCTGGGATGGAGAAGGCAATTGAAATATCAGTACTAAAAATGTAGAAACATTGTTGCTGAGTAGAGAGGCAGAAATTGAGAGTTCATGTTTCTAGGAATTGATGGATACAAGAAGCATAATGATGGGGAGGAGAAAGCTGCTTGGATAATGGGCATCACGCATTTCTGAGTCTCCTTTGAAGCATCAAATAACCATTAAACACAGTGTAAGATAGTACTATTTTTAAGAGAAAGCTATGTGTGATAGTTAATCCTGGGTGTCAACTTGACACACCTGGCATTAATTAAGGTCATCTGAGACCACCTGAAGAGACAATACAAAGACCAGCCCTAGATCCCATTGAAACCTCCTTAGATCTCATTGGAATCTCCCAGTACCAGAATAGATAAAAGGAATCATAGAACAGGAGACTGAGAAGAAGAGAGATTCTTCAGAAATCCTCTAGCCTTCAGCCAACATTAGCCTACTAGATATTTTCAGTGATGTAGCCTGCCACCAGCCATGTTGCCTCCTCCATGAAAGACTATTTCTCCCCTCTGTAACTGTAAAATGAATAAATTTTCTTTTCTCCCTTAAGTTGTTTGACTTTAAATGATCTCTCACAGCAATAGTTAAGAGTAACTGTTACACCATGATTTGCAACCAGAACAAGAAGATCACATGTACTATATAACTTGTTAGATTTTTAAAAATCTGCTTGAGGAACAGTGGGATTCAGAAACACTTTCCCAAAATATGGGATCCAGACTTAGAGAAGAGTTTAAGTGGGAAGGTCATTCTTACTATTCCCTTACCCTTTACTTGAAAAACTTACTGAAATCCTCGTCCAAGTGATGTTTTCTTTGTAACTGGAGGGAAACCACATTTTATTCTCCAAGACATAGAACTACTACCCTGGCTACTCTTCAGTTCTTGTGATAAAATATCCCATCTGATCAGCAACATAGTGGAGAAAGGCTGTGTTATTTGAGCTTTTGGCTAAAGAGGTTTCAAGGTCCATTGTGTAGTAAAACACATGATGGCACACAGAAAACAGCACCAGGATTGAATTCCCTGTTGTAGGCAGCTTTAATTTAAGCAAAGAGATGTTTGTTTCCCACATAACTTCTGTGCCACCATTGCATCAATGGATATATCTTGCCTGGGAGGTATCTTTGTACATCATAGATTTCACAAACGGGTGAATACATCCAAACTTTCACCTAAACAGCAATCTGTCGGTATGAAAGCTGGTCAGCAGAGAAGAAATTTCCACTTGAGTTTCATTTTGATTTCTCTACATCTTCCTTCAGAGGCACTGAAGTTATTGTTCAGTGGCCTGTTACTTCTAGGACCACATTTCTATCCGTATAGAGTATCTTTCATCAGAATCTCCTATGTTTCTAATAAGATTTCAAGATAATAGTCTTCTAAGTGCTTTTGCATGCCTGCTTCATTTTACTGAACCTCTCCATGACACCCCAACAAATCACATAACCCTCATTCCTCTTTGCTGTTTAAATGTATCCTACCCCAATATCCTCCATCTCCCCATTGTGTGTTAATCTCTCTCATGCCTTAGGTAGGCTCCTGTCCACTATCCTTGGGTCAAGAGTTATTTTACATTAAACACACAAAACTAAAGAGGTGAGATTAAGGCTACATATGACAGAGAATACTTGTTACTCTTTCTTGGGTGTTCTTTTTCCAGTTTCATCCATTTACCTTAAAACTTCAAAATTTTATTTTTCCTTATAAATTCCATTTGGAACATGTGCCACATTTTTACCCATTCTGTTGATTTTGGTACCATATCCTAGCTGTTGTAAATAGTATATCAATGGACAGAAATGTAAATCATCTCTGTATTTGGATATAAAATCCTTTGGTATTTGATCAGAACTTATATGACTGGCTCACATAGTAGTTACTGCTTGAGATTTTTGAGGATCTTCTATTTTGAGTGGCTATATTAGTTTAGTTTACATACCCATCAATGGTGTAAAAGTTTCATTTTCCAAACATTGATTCTAACTTCATCAGCATTTGTATTGTTGATGATGACATTTGTGACAGTGGTAAAGTGGAATCTTAAGAGTTTTAATCTACACTTTCATGAGAGATATGGATGTTGAATGCATTTTTAAGTGTTTGTTAGCTATTTGCATTTCTTCTTTAGAGAATTTTTTTGGTTTAGTACCACCAGCCATTTTATCTATTTGTTTTGCTACTTTTTTCTTAATGTTTAGCTTCTTGACTTTATATATTCTAAACAGTAATCTTTTGTCAGATGTATGGATGAAAACTATTTTTCCCTTTTTGTTTTGTTTGTTGACTAATGACTTGATTTCTGCACAGAAGACTTTTGCTTTTTCACAAGTTTGTTATTTATCTATTTATTATGCTATTGTAGTCCTATTCAGAAAGTCTCTGTCAGTGCCTATTGTTGTATATTGCCTTTTTCTTGTAAGAATTTAAAAGTTCCCCACATTATATGGAAGCACTTTATACATTTAGAATTGAGATTTGTGGAGAGTGAGAACTATAGGACCTAGATTAATTTTTCTTTGGGTTGATATTTAACAGGATGCTTTGAAGATGCATAATTTTCCAGTGCATATTTTTCATATCTTTGTCAAAAATTAGGTATCTTTGTTTGCTTGAACTTATAGTTGGGTCTTATATTTTATTCTTTTGAACTATATTTCTATTGTTCTGTCAGTACTTGATGTTTTAAAACTATAGTTCTGAGGCATTACTTGAAATCAAAAATGGTGATAAATTTTGCAGTGTACTGTTTCCTCAGGATTTCTTTAGATACTTTTTTGTGATTTCACAAAAATTTTGAAACTGTTCGTTCTGTATTTATGAAAGGTGGTCCATGATTTTTATTGGTTTTGTGTTGTATCTCCCTAATACTCTTGGTAGTATGGGTATTTTCACAGTATTACTTCTGACCCATCTTCCAGCTTGTTCCTCAGCTTCTTTTAAGTGTCATAAATTTCACCATAAAAGTCCTCTGGTTCTTTGGTGAGGTTTTTTTCCCAGGTATTTTAAATTTGTGGTGGTTGTGAATGGAATTGATCCTCAAACTACTTTTCCATTATGCTAACCATTAGTATACAGGAAAGTGTGATAGTTAAGCTTTGGTGTCAACTTAACATACCTGGTATTAACTAAGATCAGCTGAAACCACAACTGAAAGGGTCATTTGAGACCACCTGAAACTGGTTATACCCACCCTAGATCGCATAGAAACCTCCTAGTAATGGAACATATGAAAGTGACAACAGAATATAGAAGGAGAAACATTCCAGGAATGCTCAAGCTATGTGAAGGTCTGCTGTGACTTAGCCTGCCACCCGTCTGGCAGCTTCAGCCATGAAGCTTCCATTACCCTGAAAGACTATATCTATCCTTCTGGAACTGTAAGTTTAATAAATCTCCCTCTCTGTCCATAATCGTACAGAAGGATACTTATTTTTAGAAATATTTTGAACATTTGAGAGGCAGAAGATGACAGATATAGAAAAGGGGGGGGAGAGAGAAAGAGAGACAGAGAGAGAGAGAGAGAGAGAGAGAGAGAGAATATCACACTGATGAAACAATGTATATGTGAAGGACAGGAAGAACATTCAGAAGCCATGTGGAATCTAGGAAATAAATGCAGATTGCCAAATTAGCGTTTTAGCACTTTTACATCCTGAGTTATTTCACCAAATGTGACAGCCAAAATGTGATTTATTTAAGAAATGAAATATAGGAATATCTAATTTGATTGTGCTTCTAAGAATTTGCACAAAACGTTTTTCACAACACTGCTGCCAGCAAGTCTACAGGCCTACGCTTCTAAGATCGTGTGTTCCCTTCTTCATGTGTCTCCTGAAAAATATAGTACTTGTCATGGTATTTCAAACTTTTCAATATTGTATGTATCATACAATACATGTATTCATGGAAGTATAATAATATTGCTATACTTATTTTGGTTTCATGAACGATTTACCCATGAGATAGAAATCATAACTGAAAAATTTTTGTGTTCTAATCTATTTACCAAAGTAATATCTCCCATTTCTTTGTCTTTATGTTGAATAATATTGAAAAATAAATCAATTAATAATTTTATGGCTTCTAGTTATTTAAATGGAAAAAAGTTAAGAGTCTCTCATTTTGACTCGGTATCTCATAGTGATTTAATTTAATGAGGAGCACATGTCAAAAGTAGAGATTTGTTGAAAGCTAGTACCTCTCACCAGTCAGCCACCTTGTGACTACAGAGTCAAAGTTCTTGAGGAAAATTGAAAGTGGCACTCCAGTGAGCACACTAATAATAGGAAAGTTAAAAAGGCTTAGTGCTATGTTTTGAAATGTTCTAGAGGTCTAGATAGAAGATCAAACAAGCCACAGTGATCTCTTAAACCCAGGACTGAGTTTCCAGAGCAAGACTCTAACTCTTTTTATTTCTTTCAATGCTAAGACATGTAAAAATAACAGTTTGAATGTAGCAGTTTGGCCTATGAAGTTTATGGTAAGAAACCCTCTCTACAACATAAAAGTAGCTAAGAAAATTGATGAACTAGTTACATTAAAAATTAAATTTTGGGACTGACGAGGTGACATTTGCTACATGAACCTGATAACCTGATTTTAATCACTACAGCCCATACTGCAAGGAGAGAATCATCTCCCAAAAGTTTTACTATGAATTTCACATATATGCTATGGCATTTGCATATCACACATCCACACATTCATGTCATACACATCCACACACATGTATTAGTAGGAACAGTAGCAACAACAGCAATAGTTGAAGCATTAAATACTTAAAAAGTAGATTTTAAGTATATATAAAATAGAGATGAATTTGGTACTAAGAACTTTAGAGAGAAAGAGAGAGCGAGAGAGAAAGTGAGGGGAGAGAGAGAGAGAGAGAGAGAGAGAGAGAGAAATCAGTTCTTGTATTTGAAACTTCATAAATGACTGTCATTTTAATGGTTAATGCAGCTGTTGAATTTATGTTACAAATGGTGGCTTATAATCCTCCAAGTCTTAGTGCCCTTAAGAATTGCATTAAACTAACTCTACCTTTGCAATATAAATGAAATAACAAAGCCTGCATGACAGCATATCTGTTTATGACAGGAATACCTGAATATTTAAACCCACTGTTGAGACCTACTGCTCTGAAAAAATATTCCTTTCAAAATATTACTGCACACTTACAATGTGTCTGTCCCTTAAGAGCACAGATGGAGATGGATGGGATTAATGTTGTTGTCATGCCTGCAAATACAACATCTATACTGCAGCCCACGGATCAAGGAGTAATTCTCGCTTTCAAGTCTTATTCAAGAAATACATTTCTCAAGACTTTATCTATTATAACTGGTGAATCTTCTGATGTATCTTGGCACAGTACATTGAAAACCTTCAGAAAATATTTTCATAATATAAGCGTAGATGACTTTATGAATATTTATGATTCATGGAGAAATTAAAAATATCAACATAGAGAATTTTAAAAGACACTGATAAAATTCTTCAGGTATGATTTTCAGGGTCTCAAGACTTCAGTGGAGAAAATGAATGTCAATATCATAGAAAAAGTCAAATCCCTAAGTTGACTGTGGAGTCCCAGACATGCATCTGTGCTGCTGCAGTCTCATAATAGCACTTTAATATATCTACTCTTAGAGATAATGTTACAAACAACAAAGAAGCCATCACAACTTGATTGGAATGTTATATAAGCTCAATTACAAAGTCAAGTCCAAGCTTGAATAGATTGACTCCAATTCTGCATGAGTAATATGTCACCAAATAATATTCTTGTTATATGTAAATTATCATGTCAAACTTTGATATGAAAAACTTTGTTTTCTTATTTTATACTGCCAACAGTCTTCCTAATACTCTCCTTAGTAAGCTGTTATTAACTTGAAATAAGATTCTTCATTGGGTAACTGGTTTCTCAACAGCAGTAGGTTTAGTACTACTTTGTTTGCTAATTCTTTTGGTACTCTCAAGATATATTCATCCAGATTAAATTACCTCAGGCTTTCTGATCCAGCAGCATCCACCTATTCTCTTTCCATGTTCTGCCTATCTATCTTCTGTGCAAACCTATCCAGAAGGGCAGGGCCCTGATGTTTTGTGTCATTGTTCTATCTTGGTGAAACATTAAAGCCAGCATATAGAAAACAAGATTTTGGTTTATGGTTTATGGTTTGTTGTTGTGTTCAGTTTCGCTGGTCCTGCACCACCCTTGGCTCCATCCTGATTGGTATTGGAGCTTACCTCCTAACCAAAGATAAAAGGCTTTTTAAATGAAATCTTATTATAAGAGGAGATTCAAAGGTACATGGAATAGGAGTAGGAGACCACAGTGAGAGGGGTCAGTCTCCACTTTTCAGGATGGTTACATCAATCTGCTGTCATTATATAATCTAGAACACCAGAGACGCTACATTAATCACTTGGAACCAGATCAGCCAAACCTCTTCCCATCCTAAAGCTCAGGGACACTTGAGGAAGAGGGGATGGCAAGATTGAAAGAGTCTGAAGATGGGGAGGACCAATGATATGCAAGATACTCCACACAAGTTTGGGCTGCAGTAGCCATAATTGGACTTTGCTTGACCTGCAAAGTGACTGACATGTCAATGACCCCCCCCCAAAGTCAAGCATGGTTCACAGGCACTCGGATCCGTAAAGGCAAAGGATTAACAATCATAAGAGTGTTCCCATACCAAAGGGGAACCCAAGAAAGGGCTCTCTGGGCAATGCCACTGAGTTCTTAAACCTCACTAGAATGGAGGACTCAGAGGGAAGTTTGGCATTCATACAAAAGGATACTCAAGGGGATGGGAGGGGGGGAAAGAGGAGACACTGGGAAAAAGGGGAGGGTGGGGGGTGAAGGAAAGGGAAAAGTGGGAGAAGGGTGCACAGGGGACTGCGGAGATGTGGGAGGAGGAAGGGGAATGGGATACCTATTAAACTTGTATGATTGGGGAAAAATAAACATAATTTAAAATAATTCCAAAAAAACCCCAAGATTTTGTCAAAGCAGATTCTCAGATGAATAAATGTGTGAGTGAAATGGTTTTTTAAATTAATGTGTTTTGCTGTTGGCAGTTTGCTAATGATGGTGGTCTAGAACAAGACTGAGTGTATATAACATATAATACAGGGGAAAACAATACCCATTATTGTATCCATTTCAAGATAATGTTGAGAAAAAACAAAAATATAAGAATTTTAAAATATTGCCATATCTCTATATTATTCAATTTTGCTTAATAAGGGAGATCATATTCTTTGAATTAGCAAAGTGAAATCTATGACTGAGGAGATGTCCTTCATTGCAGGTTAAAAGGATCTGAGGTTTCATCTCACTTCATTGGATATGTCCTGGGCAAAAGAGTATTGAGAGATGATTGGAAAGCTACAGTTCTGGCAGGATGATGAATTCTTCATTAAGTGTGGAGGAAGAACCCAAAAGAGTAAACACAAAAAACAAAGGCAAATAGCTGAATAATGCAATTAAGGAAAAAAAGTTTCAAAGGAGAGGGCAGAAAAGCTTTAAAAGGGCGTAGGATGTAATAAAGGATGGGGAGTAAAAGAGAAACAAGTAGCTCAGAAAAAAAAGTGATTGACAGCCTCATGTAGCTATGAATGATGCAAGCTGCAATGATTCCTGGTAGGAAGAATTCAGTGGAGCAATGGTGGCATGTAACCAAGAATTCTGTGAGTGGTTTCTAACACCCTCCTCCTCATTGTCGGGGAACAGATGCATGGTTCTGTGAACCTGTCCACTAACAGTGAAAGAGGTAAAAATAGATAGTATATAGGAACATATGTCTTACTATTAACTATGACTGCTTGCTACTAAACTACCATTTAAGTACTTCTTTTATACATTTAGATAAGAAAAGTACTCAGCATCCAACCAAGATGCACTCTTTTGCAATGGAAGATTAGTAAGACACCTGTTCACTTGTTGATGGACATCTATCTGATTTGATTCCTTGCTACTGGGACTACAGAAGGAATAAACATAGCCAAGCAAGTATTCCTATCAGAACACATGTAGTTGGTGTGATATTTGCTCAGCTGTGGTATAGCTGGATAATATGGTGCTTCATTTTTACCTTTTAGAGAAACCTCAACACTTATTTCCATAGTGTCTTGACAAGTTAGCACTGCTATTTTCTGTCAACAGGCATTTCTCTTTCCAAGGACTTTATAACTATTTATGATTGTGTTCCTGATGACAGCATTGTAACAAGGATATCTGAAACAGAAACTGGTTTAATTTGCATTTGCTGATGATTATGATACTGAATACTTGTAAAAATACATATTGATTATCCATTCATATTTCTTCTTTTAGGAAACTCAACTCCTTAGTCCATTTTTAAATGATTTTATTATCATTATCAGTAGTAGTATTCTTAGGTAGGAGTATGATGCATGTGAAGAGTATGAAGACATATGAATACTATTGCATGAGTTTGGAGTTCAGAGAACTGTTGCAGCTGCAGTCACCACAGTGGCAGGCACCGCAGCAGCGGCCAGCGGAGCAGGTGGTGATGCGCTGGACATGATGGGGTAAAGATGATGGTGCTGACAAACAACAGGCACCTGAGACACCATGTGGGGGATATACCATGTCCACTTTATTGTGCCAAAACAAAGACTTATCTATAGGTAGCTGGGCAATCCAGCCTCCGGCAAGTCTGCAGGGGGCCCCAATGTACCAATAGAAAGAGGGTCATGTATGCAAAAGCTCTGCGGGGGCTGACCTTACCACAATTTCTAACTACCATTCTAAGACACCTAGAGAAGTCAGGCACACTAGGCATCTTGCAGGGGGCGGGTTAGCAAGTCACCAGGAAGTGTGTATCACTGGCATGTACCAGGGCGGCTGTGACACACCTCTGCCTCTGCTACTGTGGTCAACCAAGCCTGGACTCTGTGCTCGCCTACAGAGAACAACTTTGTGAATTTGACTAACTACATCCATACTCACATTGGTTCTAGTGCTCAAACTCGTCATAATTTTTATACAATATGCCATTTTACTGGATCTTAGCACATTTTGTGAATGAGTTGTTTATTTTCTAGTTCATTGGATTTTTTATTTGAGTATACTGGGTATTGATTTTCTGTCAAATAAGTAGCTGGCAAAAATTTACCCTACCATTTAAGATGTCTTTTTACTCATTTACATATTTCTTGACTGTACAAAAATTATTTTATGTGGTTCTATTTATTAATACTTGGCTATATCCATAAGAAATCAAAGCCTTATTCATAAAATCTTAATTTTGTCAAATATTTCTCCAGAACCAAAATGTAAGTATAATCTATTGGTTTAAGTCAATAATATTTTATCTACTTGGTGGCAGAGAAGATTGAAGTAAATGAAGCTTCAGTGTTTGTCCTCATTACCGACTCTAGCACATAGCAATTCTTCACTAATTTCAAAAATGAAGTGTCCACCTACAGTGTAAACATGTTTATATTGAAGAATAAGGCTTAGCATATTTGAGGGTCAAGGAATTTACCTAGCACTATTACTTTTTCGTTGATTTTACTTAATTCAATAATATTTATTCCAGTTATCAGCTTTACAGTTTCTGCTATGTGAAAATCATTTTTCGGGGCTGGAGAGGTGGCTCAGGGGTTAAGCCTGTGCCTTGCAGGCGGAAGGTCCTGAGTTCTGATCCTAGACCCCACTTATAGACGCCCGACAGAAGCGGGGGCGGCCTGCGTTTCTGGTCCTGGTAGGGCGGAGCCTGTGAATCCCGGTGCAGAATAAACAAGGAGAAGGTGGAGGCGGTCCATGGTGGTTCTCAAATACATCCGTGGTTCTACACACATACACACACACACATACATACACACGTGCACACACGCATGCACGCACAATTGAATAAATAATAAATAATTGAAAAAAAAAGAAAATCATTTTTCAACCCTTCAATATTTATGTCAAGAAACTGAAGAAAAAAATAGTTACTTGTTTAAGACTGCATAAATTCATATTTATGAACTTAGCTCCTGCTCTTGACCAATGACTAGTGACTTATACTAGCTTCACATCTCTCCTTATTCCTTTAGTCATATTTCAGATTAGTTCATTACCACATACTGCATCTCTATTTTTAGATGAAAGATTTATATGAGATGATTGCTACATTTTGTGTAACTTTAACATAAGATATTTACAATCATTTGTCTGATTTTATACTACTAATAAAATAAATAAAGATTTGGAAGAAAAAACCCACAAACTATATATTTTTTAGCATACTAATACAATTGCCATGAATGTAGAAAGAATAATAATTATCCCTCAATATCAATGGATTGCTAGGAAATATTTGAAGAGAAAACTTCTAAGTTTGTAACACCTTCACCTTAATGATACGATTCCATTGCAGTGATGATAATTTATTCCTTATGAATTTTTACTAGATGACTTATTACACATGAAATGAGTAGCCTAGTTTACAAAGGAGTTCATATTACCAAATCTAAACTTCACCAAAGCATGTCTTTTAAATTCATTAATTTTTTTTATTTCTACTCATACAGACTTAATAGGCACACCGGTTCCCTCCCTCCCTCCACCTCTTCCTGTACCCCCTGGCTCATTCCCCCTTTTTTCCCTTCCTTTCGCCCCCTCCACCCTTATCTCACAGTGCCTCCTCCCCCACATCCCTGGAGTATCCTTTAATGTGTATGTCAAACTTTCCTCTGGATCTTCCTCTCCAATGAGGAAGTAGCTGGCAAAGTTGTGGCATTTTCTAGAAGTCTTTCTTGTGTTCCCCTTAAGTATAGGAACATTATTGTGGCTGTTAATCCCTAGCTTCTAAGGATCCTAATGCCTTTAGTCCATGCTAGACTTTGAGGGGTCAATAATGTGTTGGTCATCGTGCAGGTCATGCAAAGTCCTATTATGATTGCTTTGGCTCTAACTTGTGTGGAGTATCTTGCATATCATGACTCCTCCCATCCTTGTGCTCTTACAATCTTACTGCCCACTCTTCCACATATTTCCCTGAGCTTCAAGATGGGGAGAGATTAGGCTGGCCTAGTTCCAGGTGGTTGACATAGAGTCTCTGATGTTCTGAATTATGGTTTGTTGATTTTTTTTTCAGTTTTGCTATTCCTGCAATGCCCTTGGCTCCATCCTGATGGGTATTGAATGTCACCCCCTGGCCAGAAATAAAAACCTGTTAAATTAAAGTTTTGTTATAAGAGTATATTCAAAAGTAGATGGAATAAAATTAGGAGACCGTGGTAAGAGAGGGATCAATCTCCCATTTGGAAAATGGTTACTTTCTATCTGCCAGACTACATGCCCTCTCCTTCTGGTGAGATCATACTGCATCAGTTGCAAATGATCAGGAAGGAAAGTCTGTGAACTTAACCAGATGTCTCATTACTTACTTGCAGTCCTTGATGGTGGCCTATTTTCTCTGCTGTAACATGGTCCCCTCTCTCCTTGTTTCTGGTGGAGCCCTCCTTCCTCATCCCTCCTGTTATAATCTTTGCAATTACTATAGGTATTACAGAGATTTATCTTTGAGTTTCTCTAGGTGGGTTTGGTACATATGGTGCTTAATTTTCTGTGTCTGGGATACTTCACTCAATATAATTGTTTCTAATTCCATCCATTTCCCGGCAAATTCCATTAATTCATCATTTTTGATGGCTGAGTAGTACTCCATTGTATAGATGTATCACACTTTCCTTATCCACTTGTCAACTGTTGGACATTTGGGCTAATTCCATGACTTTGCTATTGTAAACACTGCTGCTATGAACATGGTCATGCTTGTGCTATCGATGACCATCCTACCAAAGGCAATATAAAGATTCAATGATATACCAATTAAAATCCCAAAGCAATTCTTTAAAGAAATTGACCAAACAATCTCAAAATTCATATGGAGGCACAAAAGATCCAGGATAGCAAAAAACATCCTGAGTAACAAAAACACTGCTGGAGGTATCACCATACCAAACCTTAGCCAATACTACAAATCCATAGTTGTCAAAAGAGCCTGATATTGGCTCCAAAATAGACACACAGATCAGTGGATAAGGGTTGAAGACCCAGATATAAGCCCACACAACTATAGCCATTTTATCTTTGACAAAGGGGTCCAAAAAATCTAAAGGAAAAAGAATAGCATCTTCAACAAATTGTGCTGGCAAAACTGGGTATCCACATGCAGAAGTTTAAAACTGGACCCGTACTTGTCAACATGTACAAGAATTAATTCCAAATGGATCAAAGACCTTGATATAAGGCCAGAGATTATAAAAACCATAGTTGAAAGGGTCAGGAACTCCCTCTAGCTGATTGGGCTAGGACAACAGTTCCTAAACGGACATCAAATTCATTGATTCTTGAGTTTTCATGTGGTATCATAAGGTCCAAAATGTCAATGGATCTAAATTTGGCTGAATTTGGTAGAAATATCCCAACATTTTCTCATGCACAATGATGTAAGTAAAAAATAAAAATACGCTCTTAACTTTTGATATTTATTTAGTGAATTTCTGAAGCCAAATATATATACATTTCCAATATCAATCATCGCCAATTCTCAGGACTTCAAATCAGTATTGTACTGTACCATTTAATTATGTATTATGGATTAGCCACAACACTAAGCTTTAGTGTGTTTCTCTCTGGTAAAGTACTCAGTCTTCTCAGTCCAATTATTTGCAACTAATGATGGATCATGGAAGTCAATAAAGTATTTGAAATTGTCAATCTTGTGACAAATAATATAAATAAATAGTTAAATAAAGGTGTACATATGTCAAGATCAGAAGACTACTGATCATAATAGTTCTTAATTTGTGGAATTGAGAAGATATATATGTATATATATACTTCGTTCTGTGATTCATTATTAACTTATTCTCCAACATCTCACTCTTAATAGGTATCTGATGATTGTTAAAAACTATGAGCTTGCCTTATTATACTGTTGTGAAGATAAAATTATGCAGGTTGTATAAATACTTAGTATAGTGCATGTAGAATAGTGAGAAATTAAAATAGACAGATCCTTTTAAGTGCTGTGTTTTAGAGATGTATCTGTCCAGTGTTTGAGATCTAATCCCAGCAGTCAGTCAAATATAAGGACCTCGCTTCTGGAGCTTAAAGAAGCTGAATTCTGCCAAAAGACATATAAACTTGGAAGAACCCTGAAGTTCAGAAAGAAATGGAGACTGGCCAATTCCTTGATTGATTTCAGTCCTCTGAGTTTCTGAGAAAATGGTTCAGCTAAGCTGCACCTGGAATTCAGCCCAAGAAAGCTGTAAAGTAATAAATATGTGTTATTGTAAACTACAGTAGTGTGAATTTTACAGATGACCTACACAAACTGTGGAGCACAGTGCTCTGAATAACCAGACAGACCTGTTCATGAATGGCTTACTCAGAAATGAGCTCCACATCTTGGTGCTACTTTTCTTCTTCTTGTACAAAGAAGCCCAAATCTGGAAGTGAGATAGAAAGGAAAAACATAAAAGCTCATTTTATGTACCTTACTTAAACCATCTGGTATTCAAACTTATAGGATCAACCACAAAAAAATTCTGTCTGAAAGGTTGGTCGTGTAGTTCAGTGTTGGAATGTTTGCCACAGAGGATACACTTCTCTGTTTGAATCCTAATATCACGAAAATATAAAATAACAAAAATGAATTAAGTGTGATGGCACAGGCCTATAGTTCCTAAAATTTTGGAGGCTGAAGATGGAGAAACATAAGTTTAACACCAGCTTATGCTACACTACATTGAGAGTTCAAGGTTAGCTTAAGTAATTTAACAAGACATTTTTTTTAATTTGTCCTGATTTTGTATTTCCTATGAACACAAGTGCAGTGTACATCCTGTCATACTAGCCTACTTGGGTGAGACATATGTTTTTAAGTTACATTTCTTTATACTTTTTCATAATATAACATCTGGGTCTATTACAGTTACTTTTCTTTTTTTTCTCACATTTTATTTTTTTCTCAGTCATATAAGCTCAATAGGTACCCCCATCCCTTCCCTCCCCACTTCTCCCCACCCCCCATTGTCCCCCATTAAACTCTACCCCCTGTTTCACCCCCTTCACTCTTTCCCCTCTCTCAGTGCTTCCCTTTCCTCCCTCCTATACCCTGGAGCATCCATTTATGTGAGCACCAAACCTCCCTCTGAGTCTTCCACCCAAGTGAGAGTTCAGGATTCAGTGGCATAGCCGTGGCCCCTTCTTGGGCTCCCAGTTATCATGGAAACTAACAAGACATTGTTTAAGGATAAAATTATCTCTAAATTATTCACTTAATGAGTGTATTTTCTCTTTATTTTTTTGAGAAACTCTTTATAGAATATCATGGAATTCCAATTAAAAAAACACAACTTACAGTCTTTATCAGTATATGGTGCATTTTTGCATATTAGGATACTTGCCTTCTTGTTTCACTTTCATCTTAGAAATATATTATTACAAAATGTTTGTTATTAATTATAACAAGAATGATATATGTATGATATGTTTTTAATTCCTATACTCTGATCCTTAATTTAATTTCTCATCAGTTATTTGTGACTTTCCTAATGCTGCTGCTGAAACTTGTGCATAAAACAATGTTGATTTATTTTACATGAAAAGGAGAAAATCATTGTGTCAAAATATATTGCAACATATGTATGAGAGCATAAATATTAATATTAAATAATATCGTACTTATTAATGCAACAAATGATACTATATATTATTTCTTCATTGCTAATCACATTTTCAAGTTAGCTTTCCAAATTGTGGTAAATATCTCAGAAAAATCAATTCATAAAGTAAAAGAATTAATTTTGGCTACTGGTATCAACTATTGCAGCATTCGGTTGCTTGGTTGCATTGAATTTGATACTTTAATGATACAGATTGTCACAGTGGGGAACAGGTGTTAGAGGAAACTTACTTATTATTAACCCTTCAAAAAATCTTCTGAGAGGAGTCTTACTTAACAGAAATCCATCACAGAATTTTTCTGGATAAAAGCAATGCAGTTCAGTGTAGACTGTGTATCAGGAATTTTAATTATTTACAGCGTATCAACCTAGTTTATCATGTTACTATAAATTTTTTTAAAGCTTTTTCTCTTAGGAACGTTTTTATTACACTGTGTTCATCAAGAATATTTTTGCAAGTTTAGATGGCATAAGATAAGCAGCAGAAACTGAGACTCACACACTCACTAATTGCAAATTATTTTATCCCCTTCATCAAAGACAGAGGCACCAGGGAGACATGGATCTAGGTTATGACTATGTCAATAGTTGTGGGTTTAATGTCCAACTCATGAGCATGAAGGAAAGCAAAGGTACTGGAGAAGATCAGAATAGCTGAGTAGCATTACTGTGTGTCCAGATATTCCATACATCCATTCAATGGAAAACTGTCTATAAAAACATGGTTTTTGCCTTTAGTAATAAGGCAAACTAGACAAGCACAGAGTAGTAAGTTTGGATTTAAACTAAGACTGTATATTAAAGAAATAGTGTTTGTAAAAATGGCTCAGGGGTTAAGCCTCTGCCTTGCAGGCGGAAGGTCCGGAGTTCGGATTCTAGACCCCACGCATAGACGCCAGGCGGAAGCGGGGGCGGCCTGCGTTTCCGGTCCTGGTAGGGCAGAGCCTGTGAATCCCGGGGCAGAGTAAACAAGGAGGAGGTGGAGGCGTCCGTGGTGGTTCCCGAATTTGTCCGTGGTTCTACACACAGACACATACAATACACACATGTGCACACACACACACACACACACAATTGAATAAATAAAAAAAAGGTGTGTTTTATTACAGTGGAAGGCTAGTGAGGCAGAAATTCTAAACTGGCCCAAGTGCAGAAAATTAGTCACCCTGGAATGCTCAACCACAACCAGGCTATCAAAATATTTTCCTACCCCAAGGCTCAGTGAACATTGTGGAAGAAGAAGCAGTAAGATTGTAAAACCCTAAAGGCGGGATGGTATAATACTGACCAACACACTCGAGCCGTAGACAGGGCTGCCTTACCCAAGAGTTCACTGAAATGAGAACTTCAATCACAAGATGTACACAATGACCAACATGTCAACTTTCACTCACAACTAGTAAGGATCTTAGAAGAAACAACTGTACTTTTGAGAGTATCGTTGAGGCAAGACTAGACAAGGGAAGAGGAACCTCTTCACTTATGACTTTGCCCATGGAAGATATCTGACTCCCTTATCAACACAGGTATTCCAAAGAGAGCCCTGTGATCCACACTTGCATAGGGACAGAAGAGTAGGAAGGACATGACAGGATTAAATAGGAAAGAGAAGTGTGGAGGGATTGGGGAGGATGGAAGAGAAGGAGAGTGAGTGGGGAGGGTGTTGGGCTACCACATATGAAAAACTCTCAATAAAAAGTTAGATGAATAAAAGTCTTACAGGTCAGCTCCTTAAAAATACATGTAGCAATCATTAATAGAGTTCATAATTAAATAATGAGTGGATTTTAAATTTTATAAAGAAATATTAAATTTAAACTCACATAGTTTCAAATTATTCTGTTTAATAAATTCATTATGCTTATTGGTACACTATAAAATTGGTTATTTATTAGGAAATAATAGACTGTATAACTTTTTTAAATAGCTCTGAAAAAGTAGTGCCTTCATCACTTTTATATTATTGATTGGCCTGTTTAGAAAAAATTATAGCAACAGACTACTTGTGAGGCAATATAAATGTCTCATTTGGTGTAGTTTTCAATTGCATTAAGAAGTTTGTTGAAAGAGCAAGATTTTCATAATCATTATCATCAAGACAGTCCAAAAATATTGTACAGTACTAGATTCTATTACACTTAAAAGCAATAAGCCCAAATGTACACGAGGCTGAAAAAATGCTGCCTTCTGCTTTTTGCCATTTGTAAAATGGAGCTTATAAAATATGAGTATTTACAGCAGCTCTATTATGACGAAACAGGTTTGTAGACATCCCATGGAAAAACTCTGCATCTTCACTGCTATATTTAAAACTGATTCATGTACAGTGAATTATAATAGATATATATCTTGAAATCTTAAATAATAGTGACTTTTTTAACTGTTGGATAATTTGTTAATCAAAATTATTAAGATTGTTGTCATATTTTGTTCTATAAAATATTTAAGTCACAACCCCAAACATTACAGTGATATTAGCAAGTGAATTAAAATCATTCTTTTAATAATATAATTTAATTTAAATTTTACATAGTTGTACTTATATACAATGATTATTTGCTATACAAATTGAAAAGAAAGATTTAGCATTGTTTGATTTTTCCGTAACTTGGGATTCATTTTTAATTATAAAATGTTACTCCTTGAATCAGCTTTTCAAGTTATACTTTTCCAAACATTGACATATAGCTCATTAACTAATTTGGAAGAATGCATCTTATTACAATAAAAATTAATGTAGTAAGGTAACCTTAATCTTAATTTTAGTTAATTAAGTTTATATAAGCCTTGAATTCTAATTGCTTAAAAACCCAGGCATGTTTATTATAAAATTTAAAATGATGACCTGAGAGTTGATTGATTGAACTTCCTATTTCTTAACATAGTCCACTCAAGTAATGACTTTATGTTGTGATGTCTTGTTTTCTCTCTGCATTCTGTTATTTCCCTTGACTGCTTTGCTGATTTTACATATTTTTGGATCTTCATCAAAATAGAATGAGAGAGCAGATACGCTGCAGTATGTACCTCCTGGTTCAACATATTTAATGCTCTGTCTTCATCTGCTGTGGTCTGTATTACATTTTAAAGAAACTTCCTTTCGAGTGTACAGTAAGCAATAATATTAACAACATTGCATGCTTAAAAAAAGTTGCAATAATTTCCATATACCTATAGATAGAATTCAGTTATGTAATTACATGATGATAATGTTAATTTACCAAAAATTTCTGTGGCATCCAGTAAAGCAGTCATTCTTCAGGAACATGAAAGGGGCTTAGGGTTGTAAAAGTGCTGTGTCGGAAATAGAATTAACATACTTGTATTTCTCCATTATGTCGAAACTTAATGAATAGCAACAACTTTGCAAGGTATAGTTGTTTTGTTTCCAGCGGTTTGCAGAGTACACCAGAGGCAGTTTATTTCATTTTAATCTTAATTGATAACATTAACAGTCAGATCACATGAATATATAAATATATATTTATATATAATATATATTACATATGTAATATATATGTGTGTATATATATATATATATATATATATACACACAGAGAGGGAGCGAGAGAGAGAGAGAGAGAGAGAGAGAGAGAGAGAGAGAGAGAGAGAGAGAGAGAGTGTGTGGCTGTAAAGTATTGAAGAGTCCACAGTGGAGTCCAAGGAGTTCTCAGAAACAGCTGAGAGACAGAAGCTAAGAAATAACAGAGATTCGAAAGAGATATCTAGGGAGGTGGGAGGAGGCAAATCCACCTTTCTTGTAGATGTGCTGTTAGACCACTGAAGGTTACAGGACTTTCACAGATTGGAGATGAGTCTCACTGTTTAGTCCAACTACATAAATCAAGTGTGGAAATAGGAAAGATGAAGAGGTGAAGGACTGGAAAGGATACAGAAAAATGAGCAGAAGAATGGAAGGAAAGCAGGTTCTGATGAATAAATATACAGATGGAAAATCAGCTTGCTAAAGTCCCAGGGACAATTGGGAGTTTCCTGACTGTTCTTTTGATGTGTACGTCTTGTGGTGGTGTCCTCTTCTCTGTATGTCTGAGGTGAAGGAATCACACTCTTTTTTCAGTCTAGTGTGTTCTTTGATTTTCTAGTACAATTTCCATGATAGTACCTTTATACACATATGGTTCTAAAGTGCAGTTTTGCTTTGGTAATTTATAGAGTGGCATCCTTTCTACTTTCACCAATAAATAAATGAATATCAGTCTGTGCCTTATGAATGATCAGTGACAGACAGATGGTGCCTGCCATTCTCATGTCCATTCGGATACAGAATCATCATCATACATTCTCAAAATGGAGTCAAAAGCTTTATGTAAAATGAAATTTCTCTGAGCCAGTTAACATCTGAAACCTAATGTTTTATAAGAAATAATTTAGGCCATGATGATACATGCTGCCCTCACAGGGAGTTGTTGGAATTAGTTGAAATTTCTTTCCTTCTTCTTCTTCTTCTTCATTCTTTCTGTCTTCTCTTCTTTCTTCGTCTCTTTCTTTGCGTCTTCCGTCTTCTTCTTCTTTCTTCTTCTTTCTTTCTGAGTCTGTCTTCTTCTTCTTCTTCTTCTTTCTTTCTTCTTCTTCTTCTTCTTCTTCTTCTTCTCATCTTCTTCTTCTTCTTCTTCTTCTTTCTTATCTTCTTTCTTCTTCTTCTTCTTCTTTCTTCTTCTTCTTCTTTTCTCCTCTCTCTATCTCTCTCTCTCTTTCCTCTCTCTCTCTCTTTCTCTCTGTGTCTCTTTTCCTCTCTCCAAGGAATTAATTGCAGAATAAAAGAAAGAAGACATACTACATCACTCAAATACATTCAAATTTCTGTCATGCTAGAATTATTATCCCAGGGCCAAGTCATATGTCATGTTTAGGTCTAGAATCAGGTGAAGTTCATTGTTTGGCACATGCTATTTTGTACCATTTAGGTTCATCTGTGAATGAAGAAAATGCTATCATCACCTTGCTCCTCAGCTTGTCTAATTTTGCTTTCTTTCTCTGCATTTCACAAATGATGATCCTGGCAGTATTACTAATTCACTGAGGACATCATGTCCTAATGTCCAACTCTAGGACTATCCCCAGGAAATACAACCTATAAACCACTGGAAAATTATAAAGCAGTGATCAAGTGGCTTTGGATAGCATTCATGGTCCTTTTTTTCAGTTTTCCTTATTACATTGTTTCATATATGTTTACAATGAATTTTAGTTGTTTTCACAACATATAATATATATACCATCACCCACTGGAAATATTTTTTCTTATTCCTAACCAATCTCACGCCTTTGTCTGTGTGTGTGTGTGTGTGTGTGTGTGTCTGTGTGTGTTCTCACTGAGTTTTATAAGGATTATCTAGGTTCCTTTCTTGTGTCCTTTACAATTGTTTTAAAAATTACCTTTCTAATTTACTTCAGAGCCGATTGTTATGAGTTTGCACTGTCAGAAACATGAACATGCTTTATTCTCTTCACAAATTGTCAGAATTTGTTAAATAAAAATAATTTCACAAAATACCGAAGTTTCAGTGATAACAAATCATTTGTTTCCCTTTTTTCAATAGCTCTGCTGAAGCCAATACAGATTAATTAATTCTAATCTTAATTGGAAGTATTAAATCTCATATCACACCTTATATATTACAAAAGAAATTTCTCTAATTTTTAATCTATCATCAATCTATATATGTCTGCCTGTTTGTTGTTCAATCTATCATCTACGTAGTAAGCTACAAAAATTTACTACTAAGGATCAAAACATCAAGAAGTTTTGTAGACTGAATGCTGAGAAATTGCCCTAAGTAAGGCAGTTGCATCATACACTTTGTTTCACTAATATGTCTGATAAGTTCTTGATCCTGAGTTACTTAATATGATTTTAATAAGCCTGTCCACCACACTATACTCCCAATTCACATTAATAAATTTATGTCATGATGCCCTTTCTCCTCCCAGTAATAGTCACTTATCAGTCCATGTTACAAGGGTGCTACCACACAAATGGTGTTGTTCACAGTTTTGGGTGCAGAGTCATTATCCATTTTTTAAATAGAATTATGACATGAAAACACTCAGGGAAAGGCACCATCTAAAAATATTGCTTAATGCAATGTGGAACAACTGAACAGAGTGTGATGTTAATTTACATTTTAGTCAGGCAGAGCTGTGTCCACATTTCTGCCTTATATTTGACTATGCTATGACTCTGTTTAGAGTCCCTTTGTTTCTCTGGGATGTTTTTGGTTTTTCAAGCTTTATCTCTTAACTCAAATCTGAGTTCCAGCTTTGTCTCTTGCTTTCTTCCAATTGGAGATTCTTTCTGGCACATTATTTCTTTCTCTCTATATATGCCAAAACTTTTAAATTACAATCTTGCCTCATCCAATGAGATCCCCAGTAGAAGAAATTGTTCCACAATAACTTTTGTATTACTTAGGTCTGCTAAAAAATAGTTTAATCTTATTTTCTTTTTCAATACACGTGTATTAGTCAGGGTTCTCTGAAGAAACAGAATCTATAGAAGATTATATATATATATATATATATATATATATACATGTTTATTAAAATAACTCACATCAAAAAAAGTGTCCTTCAAAGTAGCCTCCTGTAGCTTCTTCCTTCTTGACCAGAATCTTACACAAAGCCAAAAGATCCCAAGAAATTCTCAAGCCTTTATTCCTCTGTAGGGTCAAAGATGCTGAGCTCTGATGATCAGCGATAAACAGAGAACATCAGCAGGCCAGGCTCCAAAAGGCAGCAGAAACAGCAAAAGCATGGTGGAAAAGAGGAAGCTCCACAGAAGTCAGCCAAGGATGGAGGCAGCAGCAGCGACAAGAAGGCCATGATGCTTTAAAAGTAAATGATGCTCAAAGAGTAGACTCCACAGCAAGCTGACACAAGATAAGGGAAGAAGAGCAAGACCCTCCTCCTTGCACTGCCCATTATCTGGTCCACCACTGGAAAGTACCACCCACTATGGTCTAGGTTTTCCACAGCAATATATTAAGTACCTGCAGATTTGTTCAGGGCCCATTCCTTGAGACTGTCTTGGAATGTGCCTTTCACAGGCATGGCCTCCCTAACTGGATATCTGCACTCTGAGCTACTCGTCCCTTACTCTAGTCTAGGGAAAGCATGCTGTGACTGAAAGAACTGTACTTCACAGCTCTTCCCAAAGAGTCTGCAACTGTCAAGTTAGCACCAAAATGCAGCCATTATACGAAAGGTATGTTAGTATTAGTCATTGTCTTACACTAAGCTTTCATCTAAGGAAATGTATATAAGCAGTCACTATATTGTTAAAAATTCTTTTTGTCAAAATTTTTTATAATACATATGTGTGTGTATATATATATATATATATCTGATGCACACAATAAGGAAGGTTGAAAGCAACCTGTATAATCCAATAAATGGATGATGAATATCTGGCTAACAATCTTAATATTGATCTCTTATCTGTTGGTCAATGTTTTATGATATGCCACAAGAAAAACTTCTATTTATCCCATATAGAAAGAGCAATCAGACAAATGAGAGAGTGTCTGTCAAGTTCAGCATGGTGAATTAATGAATGTGTTGTTTCTTTTTCATAGGTACACAGTAGATACAAAGATGTACTATTAAACAATAATAAGTCTGCAATTTTTAATATCTTATAGGCCAAAGCATCTCTAGCAATATATATAGCTAAGGAAGAGAGAAATGGTAATGGTAATGGGTGCATCAGAGAAGGTTTATAAAAATTTTTATCACCCTCAAATTCCAACATATATTTAATTTTTTTCAGTTTTCACCATTATTCAATAATGAGGCCTTCTACTACATAAATAAGGAATAGCTCACCAATTCCTTTACTTTACCCTAATACTCTTATTTTCTAGAAATTATAATACCTGACATCCCATGTTCTTAAAAATAATGCTTAAGATTTAAAAATTTTTGATTTATAAATTGCATATATTCAGTAAATGAGAATTTTATCTTGCTTTTTATTTACTGTAGTGTCTGAAAATTATACTATATATATAAACATAAATCTGTGAATATAACAGACATCTATGTAAAGTTTACATGATTTGTGGTTAGAGTAGTGAATGATATTGTGAGGAACTCCAAAAAATTTAAACTTCATAAAAGCAATTAGAACAATTGTGAGCATCACTGAAAATACTATTATCAAAATTAAGGAAACTTTTCTGAGTGTTTCAGCAGTCTAGAGAACATTAATCAAGCCCAAAACATTTAGTCTCAGCAAGAATGATGTGTTCTATAACATTGTGATATATTGGCACCACCCTCTAGCTCCTCAATTAATCTAAACTAATAACCTCAATCAATTAAAATCAAGTAAAAAATCATCTTTTTGGCAGTTTCTTAATGTAGACAGAGGTGAGAAGGCTTCAAACACCATGATTCTAGAGAAGTGGCATTCTTCTGCCTGTCCAATGAATCTTTGGAAGACTTAATTCAAAAATATGTAGTTAAATACTTTGGAAGTCACTAAATACAAATATCCTTTACATAGAGTTGGTTGCCAAATAAGTCAACAAATAAATTAAAGTAGTTATGCTTCATGGGTTTATTTGCCATCTGACTTAACAGTAAATACTAGACTTATAGAAATCACATAGTCTATAATAAATAGCACTAATTCAGCTTAGAATCACAAAAGGAAAAAAGATTTCTACTCCCTTCATGGACTTGGGGAAATGGTAACACATTGCTGAGAATATGGAAGACTATATCCACTAAAAGGTGAGGTTGCATGTTCTGAGCTGTGACTCTCTGCCTGAATTTTATATTTCTTCATAGACAAATTAAAGGAGGACATAAATGTAAACAACCTGACTGAATATTTTTGTAACTTTACTTCCATTCAGGCAACAGATAATAACTAAAATTTGAGGGGACTAACTAAACAGTCATGTGTGATCAAGAACAGAATCACTTCTGAAAAATCTCTGAATAAATTACTATGTAAAATAATGCAATAAAACCTATAGAGCAGCTATAATCTGATTATCAAAGTTGCCAGTTAACGTTAATTAGCATGTCCATTTTTTTCAACACCACAAACTATACTTGTGAAGATATGAGGGATACATAGGGACTAGGGACAGAGTAAATAGAAGCTGATCTCAAGGAAGTTAAAATGTTCTTTTCTAAACAACATCTTCCAGGCAACTTTTTTAAGTGAATCAAACTAAAGTGTTTATAAAAAACTTTAGAAATATAAAAATGATATTATTCCAAATATGAACTATGTAAATAATAACTAAATAGAAATTGTGCAACCAGAAAGATAATCTACCACTAAATGTCATTATAAAGACTTATGAATATATTTGAACACATGAAAAATATGTGAAAAATTAAAACAAATCATGTGAGATTATCTATAATCCAGAAAAAAAATAATAATAAATCGATAAAGCATCACAGCAGTATTAAAAAATGCAGAGCGGAATTCCAAGCAGGAAAATTTTGAGGTTAAGTAAGGGCCAGACTAATAGGAAGAAGTGGTATCAAAGATGCAATGAAAACAAAGTATAACAAAAATAACAATAGCAGCACCAACACCCAAAAATAAAACCATATGACTGCTTGCACATGTCAATAATTCCAAATAGAAATCATGCAAAGCCATTTATGATTCATCCCACTACAAATCGTACTCATGGAAGCTATAAAGAAAACCTTGAAACTAGTAGAATAGGAGTAACTCTTCATGGGATGTAGAGATGAATAAAACTCACTCTTTAAAAGATTGTATTAACAGTCAGGGAACTTGGAGAAAAATTGGTGATAGAAGTTTTAAAGAGGAGTTATCTGTATAGACTTCTTTAAGTACGTACAGTCTATGAGGATATTTCTATCTGATTCAAATATTCATTGGAATATAACCCTTTATCACCAGAGAAGCAAAAATAAAGGAAGAAACCTCAGCTGTCGAAAATACCTCAATTAAAGGTTATTCAAGGGAATGTATAAACTTATCTGTAAAGACCCAATGTACAACAAAAATAGCAGGGTTAAAACAATAACAATAAAGGGTTAAAAATAGCCCTTTATACGCGTGAAATATATTCAGTGTTGTTATTCATTATGGAAATGAATTAAAGTCTTAAGGAAGGAGTAATGTAAAGAAAAGTCAAGAAGGAAAATCTACGTGCTTTTTTCATCCTAATATTCAGTGCCTCTCTCTTTTGCAGCTGATACTGTGCCAAAAGGAAGGCTGAAGGGGATGGTGAAGAGGTAAAGTCAGAAAAGTTCTGCAGAGTGTCATCTAATCCTTCTCCTCCAAATCAGAGCACGGGAATAAAAGGTGCCATGAAAAAAAGTGAAGTTATCAAAAGGGGATATGGGAAACCTGATGCTGACAAAGATGGGAACAACTCTGGAGAACACAGAGATGCCAAAAAGACAAGACATGCAGAAAAGAAGGTGTTGGACATGCCAAATGAAGTGTGTACATTTTTCATAAGTATGCTTGTGATTATGTATGTCAAAATTCAACTGTTTTTCAAGTTCTTAAAATATGTATATTTTTATTAGACCTTTTTCAAGTTATGTTGTTATACTCAGGATACTACATTTTAGGGTACAACAGGTGAAAAGCTTATACAATTAGTGGAATGACCAGAGTCAGATCAGATAGGAGGAAAATCCCTTTCTCTACTACCTGTGAGGGAGAGTTTCCCTTAATTAATAAGACAAGGAGTTCCCCGATATTGACATCTTGACACTCTGTGGCATGGGAAATTGCAAATCAACTTCTGGGTCCTTTTCCTTCCCACCATTAGCATTGAACTAACTCTGAATTCTAGAAACTTGTTGGAACCTGTTTCCTTACATAGTTGTTTCAAGTAGATTAAAGTATCTGAATTTGGCAGTGATGTCATTAAGATGGATTTTCTTTGAGGACAGTACTTCCTCTTCTGGATTTAGGATCTTCACAATAACAATCCTGTAACTCATTTTATTTTGTAAATATGATCTTTTCAAAAAGTATTTAGGTAACACACTGATATCAAATGTTAACACCTACTCACCTTCCCTGTTCAGATCATCAGATGAGGTGTCATCAGATTTATGGTATCTTAATGGTTTGGTCAAGTTTGAACCTTCTTACCTACCATTGCTATTTGCCTGTCCATACCCTGGTCTGAAATGTAATGAGTGCTTATGAAAAGTGGTTTTATTAAAGCTAAATAGAGTCTTCAAGAGATATAATTTTATAAATACTTGAGGATATTCTATCAAGAGCCCGGAATACTACTTTGAAAGTAGCTATGTAAAATGTTGTATATTGTTAGAATGTTAATTTGGTTTATAGAAGTATGATTTGTCCTTTCATTTTTCATCAAGTTGTTAATTATATGAGAGTATTCACTATTCTTCAGAAAACTAACAATACATGCAGCAAATATAGATTCTAATGGTCCTCCTCCTGCTCCATAATCAAAAGAACTTAAAAGATATTACATGGAAAAAATATATATACATATTCAAGGAAATATTTTTCATAATAGCTACATGGTGAATAATTAAATGCCTAAAATGAATGGAAGAACAAACAGCTACCCATGTAATGGCATATCACTTAACCATATAAAAAGAATAAACTGCTGATACATGTTACAAAGCAAATGAATCTTGAAAGCATTATGCAAAGTAAAAGCATTGAGACTCTCCAGGGAGTTCTCTTGCCTTACAGTAGGCCTGCAAAATCCCTCCCTCTTTCTCTGAGGCTTCTAGCAGCATCAATTGAAAAGCTATTTTGTTTTCTGTTTCACGAAGATGCTGACAATCTTGTGGAGTTTCTAGACTCCTATCACTTATGCCAGTATAATAAACCTTGTTAATGATAATATATAATACATGTTGGTACTGCTCTTTTAGAGAACTCAGATTAATATTTAGTTCTTGGGAGAATGGAGAGAGTAGTATTTGGGTAGACTTCAAGACTTGAAAGTGATGAAAATGTGCTGAAATTAGTGGTTGTAGATGTGGATCTTTGTAAAAGCCTGAAGAACTTTGATATATGTGCATATAAAAGATGACATTTTATGCTATGTGATTTTTGCCTCAATAAAATGTTAAAACTAAGTAATTCAGTTTATAATTCAGAAATCTACATATTCATGTGAACTTCCCATGTTTGTCTATATAAAAGGTAAATTTAATTTTCCTCTTTTCTGTATTTTGAACACTTATTTTTATTAGCTATTATAATGTTTCAATTTATCAGTTTTTATTTGTAATTTAAGAAAATAATGCCTTCCTTTTAATTTTCACAAATTGCTTTCTATTGGATTTTGAAAGTCTTATGTAAATTTTTTTGTTGTAAATATGTAGTTACAAAAATTTATCTAGTCATTCTGAAGTTATACTTCAGATCTTCACTTCCTATGTATGGGTATAGTGATCATACAATAATGTGGCAGTTTATATTGATAATATGTTGTCATGAATGTAAATGTTTAAATGTCATAGAGCTATATTTTCTGCTGCCAGTTTATTAGAGTTTTCTACTTCCCTTTATAAATAAACTTTATTTACTTTTCCTTTGGACAACTTTCTATGCAATTGCAAGATTAAACATACCATTCTGTATTTTAATTTATTTTTGAAAAATTACCACTTCTAAACTCACAACACTTAAATTTGAATCTCCTTGCTAAATTAGGTGCTGATGACTTAATTTTTCCCTGTTGAACAAATTATTGGCATTTTTCATGTACTGTAATCTTGTTTTATCCTTTTTTTAATTTTTTCCACTCATACAAACTTGGTAAGTACACCATTCCACTCCCTCCCTCAACCCCTTGCTCTCTTCCCCCTTTTCCTCTTCCTTCCCCCCTCTTTTTCCCAATTGTCTCCATCCCATTCCTGGAGCATCCTTTAGTGTGCATGTAAAACTTCCCTCTGGGTCCTCCTCTCTAATGAGGTATAAGGACTCAGTAGCATTACTTAGAACTCTTTTTTGTATTCCCCTTTAGTATAGGAACAATATTGTTAATTCCTTGTCTCTAATGATCTTAGTGCCTGTGCTCCATGCTAGACTTTGAGGGGTCAATGATATGTTGGCTATTGTGCAGGACATGCAAAGTCCTATTATGATTACTTCAGTGCTAACTTGTGTGGAGTATCTTGCATATCGTTGTTCCTCCCCATCTTTAGGCTCTTAGAATCTGAACACCCCCTCTTCCACAAATTATTCTGAGCTTTAGGATGGGGCGAGATTAGGCTGGCCTGGTTCCAGGTGGTTGATATAGTCTCTGATGTTCTGAATTATGACTTGTCGGTTTTTTTTCAGTTTTGCTGCTCCTGCACCACCCTTAGCTCCATCCTGATAGGTATTTGATGTCACCCCCTGGCCAGAGATAAAAGGCTGTTAAAATAGAGTCTTATTATAAGAGTAGATTCAAAGGTAGATGGAATAAGAGTAGGAGACTGCTGTGAGGGAGGATCAGTCTTCCATTTGCAAAATGGTTACCGTATATCTGCCAGACCGTATGCCCGTCCTTTCTGATGAAATCATACCCCATCAGTTGCAAGTGACCAGGAAGGAAAGTCTGTGAGTTTAACCAGATGTCTCATTACTTACTTGCAGTCCTTGATTGTGGTCTATTTTCTCTGCTGTAGCATGATCCCCTCTCTCCTTGTTGCTGGAAGGGCCCTCCTTCCCCTTCCCTTTTATTTATAATCTTTGCAATTACTGTAGGTGTTACAGAGATTTATCTTTGAATGTGTCTCTAAGTGGGTTTGGTTCTAGGATCCACCTATTAGGGAGTACATATGGCGCTTAATTTTCTGTGTCTGGGATACTTCACTCAATATGTTTTTTTTAATTCCATCCATTTCCCGGCAAATTTCATTAATTTATCTTTTTTGATGGCTGAGTAGTATTCCATTGTATAAATGACTACATTTTCCTTATACACTCATCAACTATTGGACATTTGTGTTGATTCCATGACTTTTCTACTGCAAACAGTGCTGCTATGAACGTGGTCGTGCTAGTACTATCAAGGTGAATTTTTGCTGTGTGGGGGATTATTCCCAAAAGTTGAATAGCAGGGTCATATGACATTTCAATCTTTAACTTTTTTAAGAATCACCAGATGCTTCCACAGACTGGTTGTATAAGCCTGTATTCCCACCAACAATGTACGAGAGTTCCCTTCTTGCCACATCCTCTCCAGCATTTGTTGTTGTTTGTATTGTGGATTTTTGCCATCCTGACCATGGTGAGATGATATCTCAGGGAGGTTTCTGGCTCCAAAATAGACACACAGATCAATGGACAAGGGTTGAAGATCCAGATAAAAGCTCTCACAATTACAGCCATTTGATATTTGACAAAGGGGCCAAAAAAATCCAATGGAAAAAGAACAGCATCTTCAACAAATGGTGCTGCCAAAACTGGATGTCCACATGCAGAAGATTAAAACTTGACCCGTATTTGTCACCATGTATAAGACTTAATTTCAAATGGATCAAGGACCTCAAAATAAGGCCAGAGACTATAAAAAACCTTAGTTGAAAGGGTAAGGAACTCCCTCAAGCTGATTGGGATAGGCCAACAGTTCCTAAACGGACATCCAAACAGTCACTACAATCAACACTCAACAGATGGAATCTTGTGAAATTAAATAGCTTCTGCTCAGATAAAGAGATTGTATCTTGAGCAACAAGGCAACCCACAGAATGGGAGAAAATATTCACTAACCACATATCTGATAGAGCTCTATTATCCAGAGTACACAAAGAACTTAGAAAACTAAACACCAAAGAAACAAGTGGCCCAATTAATAAATGGGCATTGGAACTTAAAAGAAACTTTAACGGGGATGAAATTAAAATGTTTACCAAATATCTTAAAAAATGTGCCACATCTTTAGCCATCAGGGAAATACAAATGTTGTATTATCCTTTAGCCACATATTTGTATGAATGATCTTAATTACATTTAAGTGAATCTTTAAGAGATGTTAGAAATTTTCCTCTTTCTTTATTGATTATCCCTAAACAATATACCTATTTTGATTTTCTTTTCTATCCCGAATTTTTTAAATTTGCATTTTTGACCCTGGTATTTATTTTTGTAAATGGTCTGTGCAGCTGATATCCTCTGCTGATGGAGAACATGTTTGGCCTTTTGACATCACTGTGGGCAATGTTTTCCCAGTTGATTTGGTTAAAGAGCAACTCTGGGTTCACAATAGAAGAGTTTGGAGATAGTACACTGCATTATCTAACTCTTTCTGTAGGTATTGATGTAACATGAGTTGTTGAATGGAGTAATCTCCACTTTTCAGTTACTATTGATGTCTTCCAGTGAGTCAATATGTTCTTATTTTGTGCTGAAGTCATTTAGACAATTGTGGAAAACCACAGAGTTCACATCCAAATTCCATACATCGGTCTAATATTAGAGTGAAAGAAAAATAAAAACAGTGCCTAAATTCTACTCCATTTTTATTCATTTATTGATACAAAACAATTTAGTTGTTAAGCAAGAATCATAAACCAAAAGAAAGAATAGGTGCTGCATGATACTCCTTATTTAGGAAATAATAAGATTATTTACAATAAAGCACAGAGACAAACCACATGTTTTATGTAATTCTACTAACACAGAACAGAGATAGGTACTGTAATTTCTTCAATTTCTTTAATTTCTTCATCTTCAAAATATGAATAGTAGCAGTGTTCTTCCCAGGATAAAGATAAATAGGGTTAAAATAAGTAAAACCAGAGAATAGGAAGCCCCTACCTTTCCTTCTTATAATCTCCTTAAATATACATCTGTACATGAATAAATTTCATCTGGAAATAAAAGTCAGAAGCCAGATGAAAGATTAATGTGCAATTGACAACTGAGGAATCATGCACAAGAAAAGGGGGAACTAGAAATGCTTGTGTGCAAACAGGACCCAGGAAATAGCATGACACTCTTGTTTATTATGAGAGTTGAAGGGCTTTGGAATACATATTTAAGAACCCATTTATGGTTTTCCTAAAAATGATTTGGCTCTTAAATTACTTCATCTCCAAAATAAAAGTTGATGTTTGTCTATTTCACTGAACCTGATAGGGAAAAGAGAAAACTTTTAGGTAATTGCAATGGTTTTTATAGTATCTAGTGCTTTAGGGAAGATGAATTAAAGTTCACAGTTTATATTTTCTCTCAGGGAGTAGTCTAATATGCTTTTGCTTCTAGAGGTTTGGCCTTTCTGTTAGCTTATATCTGGAAACTAGATGTCATAGTTAGGCACAGGTGTCAACCTGACCTTTAAGAGTTTGACCTCTGGGCATATTAGTGGAGAATTAGTGGTTGAATTGGGGCCAGAACAAGCCTGCAGGAGATGGGGAGGACCTAGCTGATGGGGAGGGCCCAGCCTATGGTGGGTGGGATTAGACACTAGAATAAAATACAGAGAGATATTTGAGGGAGTTGGCATCCTTGTGCATACTTGGCTAGACATGCTAGTCTGGCAAGTAAGGATCATCCCTTTCTCATCCGTTATGTAGTGATGGTGTGGCCAGTTCCCTCAGCCTTGGTGGTGGTATGTGCGCTCCTGTCAAGCTGGACTAAGAACTGTAACCAGTAATCATAAGAGGAAATATATCCCTTGTTCCCTTAAGCCATTTGATGGTGATTTATCAGCAACCATGCAGGTCAACTGAAACACTAAAGAAGGGAACAAACGATAGACCTCAAATTGATCCAGAATATGTCTTTGGGTACTTCTGATAGTTTTCTAAGTTTGGCAGAAATGTAGAGCAGGTCTTCATGCTTGCAGTGGAAAAAGATTGTACACATGTATGCACCAACTTTAGTAGCTCTGAGACCCAATGGGATTTTTTTGTCTTGAGTTTCTCTGGACCTTGAAAACATAGTGGTTAAATGTCTGTTCGTTCAGCTATTTTCCTCACCCAAAAATTTAAAGCTTATAGTCAGAATGAGATTGAAGGCATTTGTCAAAAATCCTTTCCCTGACATAGTTCAAATTGAATGGGAGATGAAATCTACCCTTTAGCTTTGCTCCAAGATATGTAACACACCAGCATTTGCAGATACATGTCATAGAACTGGCTTTGGTCTTGCCTGTCTTAGCAACTTGGCACATCTAAATTATAAGAGCCTGCAGTCTACAGGCTAATATTGTAGGGAAGCTGCTTATATTGTAGCAAATATTTGAGAATAACTTATTAATTTGTTAATTTCTATCAAATCTTAGTGGTGATATCAATCTCATAAATACTCTGACAAGACCAATAGAGGTAGATGTCTCATCTCATTTGCAAAAACCCATACAGAGATTCAAGGGAAATGAAGAAATAGAAGACTATGTTCCAAACAAGAGGACAAATTGAAATAAATCTCCAGAAACTGATTTTAGTGAAATGGAGAGTACAATAAGAACTTAAAGTACAATGAAACAGATATTCACTTAGGTCAGAAAAGTAATACATGAACATATTGAAAAATACAACTATGAGACATAAACATTAAAAAAATCAGACTGAAATCATACAATTAAAAAATACAATATTTGTACGGAAAAAACAAATAGTATGACCCAAGAGCTGACTTATACAGTGTCTTCTAAAACTATGTTTCACATGGTTTCAAGTGGTACAACTAAATGTGAGGATTATGAAAACTTTGGATACTGTAGAATATTTATGAGCAGATAGAGACCACACTTAATTCAAAATCAAATATGTAATAACATATGAAGTGTTTCTGGCATTGCTCATGTGTGATGTATCATGCATCTCCAATAAAGCCTTGGCCCTGAGAATATAACACAAAATTCTGAGCCACAAAAAATGATGAAATGTTATGTGAAGTTCTCTGTAAGTCTATGAGCCTGCTGCAAATCATGAGCTTCAGGGATGATCCTGATGTCATTCTTGGACATTCACAGATATGCATTCCAAGTGTATTTTTTCATATACACCTAATGCATATACACTCAGCCACATGCAAAACTTACACATGCACATATGGGAGAGCATGCACACATCCACCTACCCCATACCTGCATACATGAAAAGAAAAAAAACAGTCATTAATTGAATTTTGGCTGAGAATTACAAAAAAATTTCTAACAATTTCTGAAAAGAACCTTTTGTATTTTTAGGCATCAAGATTCGTAATAATAAAAATCAAGATTTCAATCAACAGAAAAATGTTGAATATGATCTAGATCTTAAGATATCAGATATTTAGCTTACATTTTAGTATTATAAAAATAAACAATATATCATCACATTAATATGCAAATTTTGTTTTTATTTAATAAATGCTAAATTATTGACACACCAATGAGTTTTTAAAAAATATCATTTATTTTTTAAAAATTTGATTTATATAACTGTTATATTGCTATATACTTGTAAAGTATAAGTTATACATGTATGTTTATATATTTTATATATTTATATAAACTTCTCTGGAATAAATAGATCATGAATAGGAAAAGCTTAAGGAGTCTTGCACTGGTACAAGTATAAGAGTCAATGAACAAGAATAGATCACTGCAAATCATACAATTGAGTAGTTTAACTAAAGAGCAAAACATTTAAGCCATTAATATTCAGTGAGAAAAGGAAAAGAATGAAAAAATGTAAAGAAATTTTACTAAAAGATATAATGACCAAAAGGTTCACTAGCGTGTGAAAGAAATAGATATGCTCACTTTTTATGACCAAGAGGAAATAAATAAATAAGCAAAATAACCCTATTACATCTACCTTTGAATGTGCTTTTATCACAAGACTCTAACAGCTTTTTGTCTCTGGCCAGGGGCTAACATACAATGCCCACCAGGATGGAGTGAAGGGCATTGCAGGAGCAGCAAAACTGCAAAAGAAAATCAACAAACCACAATCCAGAACTTCAGAGACTCTATATCAACCACCTAGAACTAGTCCAGCTTAGTCTCTCCCCATCTTGAAGCTCAGGGAAATTCGCGGAAGAGGGGGCGGTAAGAGTGTAAGAGCAAAAGGATGGGAGGAGCAATGATATATAAGATACTCTATACTAGTTAGGGCTGAAGTAATCATAATTGGACTTTGCATGCCCTGTGCATTGTCCAACACACTGTTGACTTCACAAAGTCTAGCATCTGCTAAAGGCACCAAGAGCCTTGGAGGTAAAGGATTGGCAGCCACAGCAGTGTTCCTATACCTAAGGGGAACACGGGAAAGGGTTCAGGGAAAGGCCACTGGGTCCTTGTACGTCATTGGAGAGGAGGGCCCAGAGGAAAATCAGACATGCACAAGAAAGGACTCTCTGGGAATGGGTGGGAGGCACTGGGGGATGGGGAGGGAGAGGGGTGGGGAGGAGGAGCAGGGGGTACGGGGGGGGGGAGAGGAGGAAGGGAGGGAACTGGTATACCTAATAAGTTTGTATGAATTGAAAAAAAAAAAGTCACACCTAGAAGTTTGAAAGCATTGAAAGGAAAGTTTATTGCTTCCAGTGAACACTATTTAGCACAGTTTTTAACCTGAAACTTGCTGATTGAAGTAATGAGGACAATTAATTTCAAATACACTTACAGCAAATAAATAAAAGCAATTAAAACAAAAATGACTGTACTGAGCAATCCTATTATTTGCAAAAAATGAAAAATAGAAGTGGTGGTGATAAAGTGGGATGAAAGTGAGTATTCTCAGGCAAATAAAATCTAAAGGAATTAGATGACTTCTCTAGTGGCCCTACAGAAAATACAGAAATAAGGAATGAGTTCTTCAAGTTGAAGTGAAACAGTTACACAATAGCATAAGAAAGAATGAAACTCCTTTGCGAAGGTGAATTTACTGAAAAAGAAAGAATATTTTATTACTATAGCAGGATGGATAAATTTATTTCAATCTTATGTTAAAAGTTAAAAGAAGAAAGCATTAAAGGCAGCTCTAAATTATAATATTAGTAGTATGAAATTAACTAAGAGAAGAAAAAGAGTATAACAGAATTAGGATGAATAGAATGGATTTCCACAACAATAATGCATTTTATGTAAGTTTTGACAATAACAAGGAAAATAAAATACAGAGATTTTGCTGAATGGAAAGAGAAGATATTCAAAAGTAGCAATTTTAAAAAGGCAAGAAATTAAAGCCAAAAGACTATAAGAGAGAAAAGAGTGAGAAGAGAAAGTAACAGGTTAATGGCTGAAGAAAATTTTTCTATCAATAAGTACTTTAACTGGAAATGTATCAAATTATCCATCTCATCATAGTCATAATTAATAGCTTAAAAACAAACAAGTAAAGGTACAACTCAATGTCACATGTAAGAAAGTTACTTTTAATTCATAAATTGAGACTGTAGGTTTTTTAAGGAAAATAATAATGTAAGGAAGAACAATGATGTTCTTTATAAATGCAGACAAATGGCATGTTGAAACTATCTCCAAAACCAAAGAAGAACACTATCTAATGATACAAGGGTTAAAACAAAAGGAATATGTAGCAATTGCTAAAAAAAAAAAACCCAGATTTTTAAGGACAAATATGCAGCAACACAGTAAATGTAAAAGACTTTAATAAGATTCTTCCATAATCAAAAATCCAGGCAAAAAAATTCATGGTCAGACTTCTTTAACACACTGTTAATATCACTGAGCACAAAAATACATAGCTTTTCACCCAATGGCAGAACAAAACATTTTTTTAAGAATGCATAGAACTATGCTAATGATGTTAGGTCTCAAAATAAGCCTTAAGTACTTAGAAGAACACATTTATAAGAAATTTCTTTTTAGATCAAAATAGAAGGTAAATGGAATTTAATAAAAAGAGAAAAAAAAGCAAAATTTTTAATGTAACTACAGAATTTTAAAAGATCTTTGTATAGGTAAAATGAAACACACCATTACAATCTTTTTGAAAACAGGAAAAGCAATAATAAAAGATGGAAACTTGTAGAAACATTTTGCTTAAGGACTAGCCATTATTGTGCAGAAAGATGCAAATTGAGAAGGTGCTGGGGAGGAAAAGATATTAATGATCTTGTCCAGCTGATAACTCTATGAAATACAGTATCAGTCGTGCAGGCTTGATGTGCCAACTGGTTCAAGATAGACAGGACTTTAATGGGGTTTACCAAACACTCCGATTGTTCACACTTGGTAATATGAAGAGGTATAAACAAGCAAAGAAGCAAGCAAATAAATCAGCAAATAGATGAGGAAGCCTTAGCTCTTATGGTTGAACTTATTCCTTTTATTTAGCTAAATTGTCAAGATACCAAGCTGCTTTCTTAATATTTGTGTGTAAACTCAGTGACAAATGCTGCTCCCAATCTGATAAGCTTATCATCATGAGGGGCATTGGTAAATGAAAACATGAATGGATAATTTATTTTTTTATTTCATTATTATTATTTCCGCTCATACACACTTAACAGGTACACCGGTCCCTTCCCTCTTCACCTCCTCTCCCCCCTGCTTTTCCCCTCCCGTCTTTCCTCCCTTCCCATCCCCCAATGCCTCCCCCCAATCCCCGGAGCATCCTTTAATGTGCATGCCAAACTCTCCTCGGGTCCTCCTCTCTGATGAGGTGCAAGGTCCCAGCGGCATTTCCCAGAATCATTTCCTGTGTTCCCCTTAAGTTTAGGAACACTACTGTGACTGTCAGTCCCTACCCTCCAAGGATCCTTTAGTCCATGCTAGACTTTGTGTGGTCAATAATGTGTTGGACATAGCGCAGGTCATGCAAAGTTCTATTATGATTGCTTCAGCCCTAACTTGGAATATCTTGCATATCTTTCCTCCTCCCATCCTTGTGCTCTTACAATTTTACCGCCCCCTCTTCTCCAAATTTCTCTGAGCTTCAGGATTTGGAGAGATTAGGCTGGCCCAGTTCCATGTGGTTGATCTAGTGTCTCTTATATTCTGAATTATGGTTTGTTGATTTTTTTTTTTTCGGTTTTGTAGCTCCTGCAATGCCCTTGGCTCAATCCTGATGGGTATAGAATGTTATCCCTGGATGAATGGCTACTTTAAACAGAATAAGTGATAGAGGAGTCTTCACCATAGGTAGAATATTTATGTGACTCCTAAATGTTCAAGGACCATGGAAGAAGAGAACCCAGAAAGAATGTAGAAGTAGAAGATAGGGCAAAGGGCTGTGAAATGCTTCTGGGCATTACCATGTAGTCATAATTTCACCAAAGCTGTGGCTTCCTGAAAACTATCTGAACAGAACTGAGACAGCAAATATTCAAGCATGAATCAATTAAGGGGATGATTCTATTACTTAGCTATGATAGATTCTGAAAGAAGAGCAGTGTTTGAACTCACTGAGTAACTATCTGATGTATAGTTTCAAAGCTATAGTCACATCGATGACCTTTATTAAGCATTGTGGGTTTCAAAAAATAAGAAAATATATAAATTCACAAAATGGAATGGTAGGAAAATGGGGAGGAAATATAGAGGTGAGAGAAAGGTTTGAGAGGACAGAGGGTAAAGATACCAAAATATATTGTAAGCATTATGAATTGTCAAAGAATAAATTCAAGGAGCATTATAAAAATGTCAGATATATTTATATATCAAGAAAGTAGAACACAAAATAACAAATAAACACAAAAGAAGAACAAGAAAATAAATAAAGATCATGGTAAAAATAATAAAATATAACAGAAAAGCACTGAGGTTGAGATTTTGTATATTGGAAAAACTGTGAAAAAGACATATCTTTAGCTATATTAGTAAAAGTACAGAATACACAAATGCATAAAAATTGGAATAAAAAAGATTAGTATTTCAATGAAAGTCTCAAAAAAAGAACAGAGGAATTATTATGAATATATATAGTGCAGCATATAAATGACTTTGAGTACATATATTTATTTTCTAGAAAAATATAATCTTATAAGACTGTATGATGGGGAGAAAGACATCCTTAATAGATCCCCTGAAAATATAAAACCAAAAAAAGTAAAAAAAAAAAAAACTAATAAAAGTTTGGGTGTGTTCTCTCTCTCTCTAGCTATCACACACACACACACACACACACACACACACACACACACACACAGGCACATGCAAAAATTTTAAATTAACTTAACTTTTTTCTTTTCTTATGTAATCTGAAATTTCTCAGTAATTTTGAGATATCTAGGGCAACATTATTGAATATAGACACTCTGTTGTTCAATATATTTCATTGAGTTCCCTGATTTTTCTCAAACTTATACCTTTAGACTACCAAATCTTTAGTCTGCCCAGACTCAAACCTTAATTAATAATCAACAGGAACTACATTAATGAATTCAACTACCTTTATTCTACACTATACTTATGCACAGTTTACTTTTAGTGTCAGAATTATGTTACTTAATGTAATATCCTCCATATTAGCACATTTTAAAGTTCATCCTGACATTATATATGTATGAAATTTACTGTTTATAATCTACTGATGGCGGGGCTGGAGAGGTGGCTCAGGGGTTAAGCCTCTGCCTTGCAGGCAGAAGGTCCTGAGTTCGGATCCTAGACCCCACGTATAGACGCCAGGCGGAAGCAGGGGCGGCCTGCGTTTCTGGTCCTGATAGAGCAGAGCCTGTGAATCCCAGGGCAGAGTAAACAAGGAGGAAGTGATCCAAGGTGGTTCTAGAATTCGTCTGTAGTTCTACACACACACACACACACACGCACACACACATACACACGCACAATTGAATAAATAATAAAAAAATTAAATAATCTACTGATGGCAACTTGGCTTTAATACTAAGAAATAAGCATCAAATATTTGTTGTATTTTTCATATTATAAGAAAATTCCATTCCCTATTCCATAATGAATGTATTAATTTATATTTGTTACATCAATGCATAAGTCCCCCACCACTTTCACCTTTGACAACATTTATCTTTTATCTTGTGGATGGAGTCATAATTGGAGTGAGATACTCTCTCATTTGGGTTCCATTTTCTATTTCCTAATGATGGCAATTAAAGCAGCACTGTTTGTGTACTTGTCAACCATCTGTTCATTATCTTTGGAGAAGTATCTTTTTGGCTTCTTTATCTTCTTTTTCTACTTTTACAAGCATAAGCTTCCTTCCCTGCCATGCTCTCCCTTCCCTTCCCCATTCTTTCCTACTCCTAGTTATCCTTTTGCTTGAATGCTCTATGGACCCCTTGGGTTCCCTCTAGCTTATCTACAACTATGGGGGCTTAGACCTCTATAGTATATCAAGTTACCTCTCTTCAGGCTACCCTACTGATATGTGCATTTCCTTTCACTCATCCAACTTTAGATCCAAAGATTTCCACGGCAAGTTCCCATTCTATGGGTATAATAATAACTACCTACAGAGCAGTTTGTTGTACTATCTTACTACTTACAGGTTTATTACATATCTTCCGTATTGATCTATTTATTTCCATTTTTTTAAGGTTTTTTAAGGTTTTAAAGTTCTTGTTCTATTTTACAATAGCAGGGATAGTTACCATTCTGACAAGTGGGTCTTGAATCCAATTAGAAAGTTGGTTGTCTCCTTGATACTCATGCTGCTATTAAGCTGATAGTCAACTCTTGCCATGGTAACTTATATTGCAACCTACGGATCTATTTTTTTTTTTTTTGCCTACTTTCAAATTGGGTTCTTTCGTATGTTACTATTGGATAAAGTTTTTCATATGTTATCAACCTTGACATACGATTTTTAAGGTTGCTTATCTGTGTGTTGGATTATCTTCATTTTATTTCATTTACAGACATTCCTTAAGTAATAACAGCCTACCACTTAATTTTCTTGCAAAATATAAATTAGTAAATTTCTAGAAACTTCATGAGCAAGTACACATGCTTAATTGTTTCAACTCTAGTTGTGAGCATTTCTAAACTATGGTAAAATACATTAATGATATTAGAAATTATAAACAATTTCACATAAAGAAGCATATAAGATCATGGCCCCAAGGTATAATAAGCCAATTTCTTCATTCTTTTTTCCTTTTCTTTCTTTTATCCTTCTCTCTATTTCTATCCCTCCCTCTTTTCCTCCATCTCTCTTTTTCTTTTGCTCTCTCTCTCTCTCTCATTCTCTTTCCTTCTTTCTTTTTTTTCTTTCTGGAACACTTGGTTGTTTGGAGATTACCTTATTCTCCTATAAAATTCTTGCTCTGTCTCATATTTCATTCCTTTCAGTGTGCTTTTCTTCATACTTGAAATTTTATTGAAATCAGTGAGGCTTACTTTCCAGGATTAGTAGCTATGTCTCTTCAGTCTCTTCACTTAATAAAATTGTCCTTATTCCTTATTGTTCCTAGAACCTGATAATCAAATATCCTGTGCTTTTATTAGCTCAAAAAACACAAGATATGGTCAATTTTTATGAAGAAATTTAAAGTAGTTATTCCAAAAAGGTTTTAGGGAAAAATAAAGGAAGACAATAGTACTTGAATTAATAATGGTGGAGAAAAAGGAAGGCCATTCAGCAAAACTCAGAAGCCCAGGACAACCATGCCTTTTCCAAGTCTCAAAGTCTACTAGTGCTGCCACTAAGTACCTAACCATCTTCATAGAAATATGAAAACACGTAATACAGGTATAATTACATTTCAAAGGCAGAAGAATGAAACATGACCCAACTCCTTGCTTTTTACATTTTTTTCTTTTACTCATGTTATAAAAAAACCGCTAGCCTGAAATCATATTCACTTTACTCAACATCAATATGCATACATATTCACATTGGTGTACACATATTTAACATATGGTTTAATCATCAGTTCTCCTCCAAGAAAACTAAAACTCCTAGTTCCATGTAAATTAACCTGCAGTAATCACATGAAATATATGTTTTATTATTTATTTATTTATTTATGTATTTATTTATTTATTTATTTTTATACATTTTTATTATTATTTCACCTCATACAAACTTAATAGGTACACCAGTTCCCTCCCTCCCTCCTCCTCCCCCCAAACCCCCTGCTTTCCCTCCCCTCACCCCTCCTGCCCCATCCCCCCATGCCTCCCGCCCCAATTCCCAGAGTCGTTTCTTCTCCGATGACGTACAAGGACCCAGTGGCATTTCCGTGAACCCTTTCCTGTGTTCCCCTTAAGCATAGAAACACTACTGTGGCTGTCAATCCCTTGCCTCCAAGGATCTTGGTGCCTTTAGCAGATGCTAGACTTTGTGAGGTCAATAGTGTGTTGGACATTGCACCAGGCATGCAGTCCAATTATGATTGCTTTGGCCCTAACTTGTGTGGAGTATCTTGCAAATCATTGCTCCTCCCATCCTTTTGCTCTTACACTCTTATCACCCCTTCTTCCTCAAATGTCCCTGAGCTTCAGGATGGAGAGAGATTAGTCTGGCCTAGTTCTAGGTGGTTGATATAGAGTCCATGAAGTTCTGGATAGTGGTTCGTTGATTTTCTTTTGCAGTTTTGTTGCTCCTGCAATGCCCTTCACTCCATCGTGATGGGCACTGTATGTCACCCCCTGGGCAGAGACAGAAAGCTGTTAAACTGGAGTCTTATTATAAGAGCACATTCAAGGGTAGATGTAATACTTATAGCCAAAAGTGGAATCGCAGGGTCATATGGCATTTGGCAATGGGAGGGGTCAATCACCCATTTGCAAAATGGTTACTTTTTAATCTGCCGGACTATGTGCCCGCCCCTTCTGGTGAGTTCATACCCCCTTAGTTGTAAATGATCAGGAACGAATTGTGAACTTAACTAGGTGTCACATTACTTTCTTGCAGTCCTTGATGGAGGCCTATTTTCTCTGCTGTAACATGGTCACTTCTCTCCTTGTTTCTGGTGTGGCACTCCTACCCCATCCCTCCTGTTCATAATCTTTGCAATTACTGTAGGTAATCCATAGATTTACCTATGAGTGTCTCAAGGTGGGCTGGGTGGGTTTGGTACTAGGAGCCACCTATTAGGGAGTACATACGGCGCTTAATTTACTGGGTTTGAGATACTTCGCTTAATATAATTGTTTCTAATGACATCCATTTCCCGGCAAATTCCAGTAATTCATCATTTTTGATGGCTGAGTAGTACTCCATTGTATAGATGTACCACTGTTTCCCTATCCACTCATCAACTGTTGGACATTTGGGTTGATTCCATGACTTTGCTATTGTAAACAGTGCTGCTATGAACATGGTCGTGCCTGTGCTATCGAGGTGAACCTCTGCTGTATGGGGGGTTATACCCAAAAGTGGAATCGCAGGGTCATATGGCATTTCAATCTTTAATTTCTTTAAGAATCTCCAGACGGCTTACCAGAGTGGCTGTATGAGCCTGCACTCCCACCAGCAATGTAGGAGAGTTCCCCTCTCTCCACATCCTCTCCAGCAGTTGGTGTTCTTTGTATTGTGGATTTTTGCCATAATGACCAGGGTGAGATGATATCTCAGGGAAGTTTTGATTTGCATTTCCCTATGGCTAAAGAAGTGGAGCATTTTTTAAGATATTTGTTAGACATTTTAATTTCATCCCTGGTAAAATTTCTTTTAAGTTCCAGGGCCCATTTTTTAATTGGGACATTGTTTTCCTTGGAGTTTAGTTTTCTAAGTTCTTTGTGCACTCTGGACAGTAGAGCTCTATCAGATATGTGGTTAGTGAAGATTTTCTCCCATTCTGTGGATTGCCTTTGAGCTCGTGTTACAATCTCTTTATCTGAACAGAAGCTCTTTAATTTCACAAGATCCCAACTGTTGAGAGTTGGTAGCAGTGACTGCCATTGGATGTCTGTTTAGGAAATGTTGGCCTAGCCCAATCAGCTCGAGGGAGTTCCCTATCCTTTCAACTATGGTTTTTATAGTCTCTGGCCATATATCAAGGTCCTTGATCCATTTGGAATTAAGTCTTCTACATGGTGACAAGTACGGGTCCAGCTTTAATCTTCTGCATGTGGAGATCCAGTTTTGCCAGCACCATTTGTTGAAGATGCTGTTCTTTTTCCATTGGATTCTTTGGGCTCCTTTGTCAAAGACCAAATGGCTGTAATTTTGTGGGCTTATATCTGGGTCTTCAACCCTTATCCATTGATCTGTGTGTCTATTTTGGAGCCAGTACCAGGCTGTCTGTATAACTATGGATTTGTAATATAGACTAAGATTCGGTATGGTAATACCTCCAGCAGTGTTTTTATTACTCAGAATTGTCTTTGCAATCCTGGGTCTTTTGTGCCTCCATATGAATTTTGAGATTGTTTGGTCAACTTATTTGAAGAATTGCTTTGGGATTTTAATTAGTATAGCATTGAATTTGTATATTGCATTTGGTAGGATGGTCATTTTTACGATGTTGATTCTGCCAATCCAGGTAACATGGGAGGTCTTTCCACCTTCTGGTGTCTTGTGCTATTTCTTTCTTTAGGGTTTTAAAGTTTTCATTAGGTTAGGTTTATACCAAGGTATTTCATTTTTTTAGGGGCTATAGTAAATGGGATTGTTTCTTTCAGGGCTTTTTCACTTCTTTCATTCTGGGCATATAGGAAGGCCTCTAATTTTTGGACATTTATTTTGTATCCTGCCAACCTGCTGAACTTCTCAATTAGTTCCAGTTGCTTCCTGGTGGAGTTTTTGGGATCACTCAGGTATAAGATCATGTCATCTGCAAATAGGGATAGCTTGACTTCTTCCTTGACGATTTGAATCCCTCTTATGTCCCTTTCTTTTCTTATGGCTTCAGCTAAGACTTCAAGTACAATATTGAATAGAAGTGGGGAGAGTGGACAGCCTTGTCTAGTTACTGATCGAAGTGGGAATGCTTCCAATTGTTCCCCATTGAGCAAAATCCTTGCTGTGGGCTTGTATACAGCTTTTATTATATTGATAAAAGTTCCTTCCATTCCTACTGTCTCTAGCATTCTGATCATAAAAAGCTGTTGGATCTTGTCAAAAGATTTTTCTGAATCTATCGAGAGTATCATGTGGTCTTGGACTTTGGACTGGGTTACATGATGAATTACATTTTTTGATTTGCGTATTTTGAACCAACCTTGTGTGCCGGGGATGAAGCCTACTTGGTCCCCGTGAATGATCTTTTTAATATGTTTTTGAATCCGATTTGCTAAAACTTTGTTGAGAATCTTTGCGTCTGTGTTCATCAGAAAGATCGGCCTATAGTTTTCTTTTTTAAGTGAGTCTTTATTAGGTTTTGGGATTAAAACGATATTACCTTCATATAAGGAATTTGGTAGTGTTCCTTCCTTTGCTATTTGATGGAACAGTTTAAGGAGTATTGGTGTTATTAACTCCTTAAATGTCTGGTAGAACTCTGTGCTGAATCCATCTGGTCCAGGACATTTTTTGGTGGGAAGATTCAAGATTACTTCCTCAATTTCCTTATATGTTATAGGACTATTTAAATAATTTACAACTTCCTGATTCAATTTAGGTAAGTTGTGTTTACTTAGAAATTCATCCATCTCTTTTGTGTTGTCAAACTTCATAGAGTATAAGTTTTTGAAATGTGATGTTATAATTCTCTGGATTTCTTGGGTATCAGTAGTGATACCTCCATGTTCATTTCTGATTTTGTTAATTTGGGTTTTCTCTCTCCTGCTTTTGGTTAATTTAGCTAGGGGTGTATCAATCTTATTGATTTTTTCAAAGGACCAGCTTTTTGACAGGTTGATTTTTTCTATCGTTTTCTTAATCTCAATTTCAGAAATTTCTCCCCTTATTTTGCTAATCTCCTCTCTTCTACAAGTTTTGGGTCAGATTGCTCTAGTTTCTCTAAAGCATTAAGCTGCATTGTTAAGTTGTTTTTTTTTCTGATGTTTCCATTTTTTTGATGTAGGCATTAAGAGCTATGAACTTACCTCTTAGAACAGCTTTCATTGTTTCCCAGAGATTTTGGTAAGTTGTATTTTCATTATCATTCACTTTCAGGAAATCTTGAATTTCCTTTTTAATTTCTTCCTGAATCCAGTTCTCATTCAGCATCATATTGTTAAGTTTCCTGGAGTTTGTGTATTTTCTCTTGTTTGATGTGTTGTGGATGTCCAACTTTAGGCCGTGGTGGTCTGATAGGGCACAGGTTAGAATTTCAACTTTTTTGTATATGTTTAGATTCATTTTGTGGCCCAATATGTGATCTATTTTGGAGAAAGTTCCATGTGCTGCTGAGAAAAATGTGTATTCTTTGGTACATGGGTGAAAAGTTCGATAGAGATCTGTAAGGCATTTCTTTCATGGTTTGATTAAGTTCCAAAGTATCTCTGTTAAACTTTTGACCTGTTGATCTATCCCATGTTGAGAGGGCGGTGTTGAAGTCCCCAAGAATTATCGTTTGGGCGTTGATTTCCTGCTTTAGACGCTGTAGGGTTTTCTTAATGAATGTGGAGGGGCCCGTATTGGGTGCATATATATTCAGTATTGTGAAGTCTTCCTGGTGAATTGTACCTGTGACTAAAATGTAGTATCCATTCATGTCTCTTATAATTTTCTTTTGTTTGAAGTCCACTTTGTCTGATAGCATAATGGCTACCCCTGCCTGTTTTCTGCTTCCATTAGCTTGTAGAATTGTTGACCAGCCTTTTATTTTTAGAGCGTGCCTATCTTTTGTGGTGAGAATGGTTTACTGCAGGCAGCAGATTGATGGATTGTGATTTTTGATCCAAGTTTGTAATCTGTGTCTCTTGATTGGTGAATTAATACCATTAACATTTAATGTTATAATGGAGAAACTATTTTTAATTCCAGACATTTATTATATTTAGTAGCTTTTATAAGTATATTGCTTCGCTTTTATGGTGTTATACTTGCCTTCTGTTCTCCTGGATATGCCTGTTTTTTTCTTCACACTTGAGTATCATTTCTAGCATTTTTTGAAGGCCTGATTTGGTGGACATGTATACCTTCAAGTTGTCTTTGTGCTGGAAGATTTTTCTTTCTCCCTCGATCATGACTGATAGTTTTTCAGGGTAAATCAGCCTGGGTTGACATTTTGCTCATTCAATACTTGAAGTATGTCTCTCCAAGCTCTTCTTGCTTTTACTGTTTCACCTGAGAAGTCATTTGTTATTTTAATAGGTTTACCTTTAAAAGTGACTTGTTTTTTCTCCCTTGAAGCTCTCAGCAACAGTTCTTTATCTTGAATGTGGAGTGTTTTAAGTATTATTTGCCGTGGCGTGCTTCTGTTTTGGTCACATCTGTTTGGGGTGCAGAATGCCTCTTCTATATGGATGGGCCTCTCTTTTTTTAGATGAGGAAAGTTTTCCTTGATGATCGTTTGAAAAATTTCCTCAGGTGTGGTATTTTGATATTCTTGCTCTGGTATTCCATGAATATGCATGTTAGGCTTCTTCAGGGTATCCCATATCTCTTGGATATTTCTCTCAAGTATCTTTTTGGCTTTAACCACCTCTTCCATTGAGCTGGTTAGTACTCCCACTTTATCTTCAAGGTCTGAAATTCTGTTTTCTGCTTCCTTAGTTCTGTTGATAAGACTCTCTGTGGTGTTCTGGGTTGAAGATAACTTGTCTTTTAGCTCAGTTTTAAACTCTGCTTGAGTCTTTTTAAACTGCTCTATGCTAGTTTTTGTTTCTTGCACTGTTTTTCTCAACTCCTCCAAATGTCTGTTGTGTTCCTCTTCAAAGCGATTGATTCGATTATGTAATTCCTCCCGGATTTCCTCTTTCATAGTATTGAACATGGTAATGATCATATTTTGAAAGTCGTTATCCTGGGTCAGGCTTTCTTGGCCTTTTTCCGTGGGTTTGTTCTGGTTGGAGTCTAACATTATGAGATTAATTTCTTCAGTGGGATATTTGTTTACTTGAGTGTTGCTTCTCATGGATTTGCACTTTGGCTTTGGCATTGTTGTTTTAACTCTTAAGATCTTTCAATTTCACTAAACTGAATTATTTGGCCTGGGGTTTTGGGGGTTGGCAAGGACGGAGCTTACCTAGGTGGCGGGTGAAGGCCTGGCTGGACTGCGCGCTCGTCCCGGCAGGGGGAGCGGAGTGGGGGAAGGGAGCATGGGGGCGTCGGTGTGGAGCTATTTAACGGAGGTGACCTGGGGCGGGGCCTGGCACAGTGGGAGGTCCTCCTAGTCCCTTAGCCCTGTGCGCGGCTCTGGCTGGATGGTGGGGTAGGAGCTGGGTCGCTTTGGACTGACCTGGGGTTCTGGTGGGCAGGCGCAGGCGGAGCTTACCTAGGTGGTGGGTGAAGGCCCGGCTGGACCGCACTCGGGCGTCCCGACCAGCAGAGTGGGGTGGGGAAAGGGAAAATATATGTTTAATATGTGATTCATGTGCATGATGATCACTGACAAATTGTTTCCCATTATAAAGTTTATTTCACAATATTAAGAATATAGTATTAAGTTCCCACTGAAACAGAGAAGGATATTGTTACATCATTACTTACTTTTATAGTAATAAATAATAAAAAATATAATTAAATTAATTACTCAACAAAGATGAAATGCTACAGATGAGTGAAAAGAAATGAAGTCAGGAAAGTACATAGAGCTTCTAAAGAAATAACTGACTGTTGATATTGTGCCTTCCCCATTGGAAAGGCCTCATACATGTGTTCAGAGGAGCATAGAAAGTTAAGATTAGTAAGAGGATGATGATATCCCTAGACAACTCAACTGCAGCATGTTTCAAATATACCTCAGTGCTTAAATTTGGAAATCATAAAACTTTGTAATATGAAGTTAAGAAAAAGATATGCCAAATCAGTGTTTCTGATGATTTACATTATAATAATACAAATTATTTTACCACTAAGCACAACATTATAATGCTAAAATTATTTGCATATCAGAGTGAAACAAATATATATTATTTTGATATCTTCATCTTCTTTTGCACTTACAAGCAGCAACCAGTTTTCAACATTGTTTCTTTCATACAGATATTAACAATCATCATCTCATTCCAGAGAGACTGAATTAATGATTTCTTCTAGAGTCTACCTTGAGAATCAATGAGTTAACTATGCTTCCTTACAGAAATATGGGTGACACAAGGGCAGTTGTATCACAGAGAAGCCCACCAGTCTGTAGTGATACATGAAAGCTGTAGATAGCTAAGAAGTTTAGAGCTTCTCTTCAACAGTTGACTATTGTTACCACAGCCTTAGTGAAAACTTTGTGTAATTTTAGTTTCAATAACTTCCTGAGATTTGTGAGTTATTTACTTACTGAATCACATAATTACCACTCACCTTACTCCTGAAGAAATGCTTGAAGTTAATGTTTTTAGAAATTGTGACACTTTAGATGGTAGAGACTTTTTTGAGGAAGAAATGCCATAACAGATGGAACCTGATGTTTGGTAGCTCAGCCCTATTTCCTCCCGGTTTGCACTAACTCTCTCTGCCTTCCGGTGACTGCAATGACAGGAACTGGTCTCTTTCTGTCAGAAGCTATGTCTTCTGCTATGCATTTCCTGTCATAATACACTATATTTCCCCCTGGAACCATAGCCAAATAAATCATTCTTTCTTATATTTGAGTCTGAGTGTTTATGGACAGGAATGCAACATCATATAAATTAGTCTAAATAATTGAAATTAACTTCTGAGGGCAATAGAAATAGAATAGAAAGTTAAAAATAAAATAACACAACAGATGGAAGGGTGATTATCCAGAGGACACACACACACACATGCACTCATACGTACACTCACACACACACACACACACACGCGCGTACATACGTATATAGTATATACTTATAGAGGACCAGCCACTTCTTCCAACTCAATCTCCTTTAATTTTCTTAGGTGTAATATTAGTGTTAGTTATCTTTACAAATTTAAAACTCAACCTCTGGAGGTTCAGATTGTAACTGAATTCAAAAAATATTTTGTGGTCAGTCAGGACTAAATATACCGATGTATGTTCATGTCTGCTGATGTGCATGGGGGAGATTGTACTTCATACAAGTGACAGACATTTTTAACTGGAAGAAAAAAAATGGTTACATGAAATTCAGTATGTGGAGAAACATAAGTGTGACTAGAAGTGAGGTGTACAAGTTTTGAGGAATGAAGGATAAGTGTGTGGGTCACGTGTTCCTTTCATATATAGGTTCCTTTCACACATAGGTTTCTCATCAGATTATAGTGACTTCTTTAGGAACAGTCCAGTTTGTGGAATTGTAGAATCCCATCAGGATCCAGCAGCAGGCCAAAACCTGTTTCCAAAAAAGTGGAATAGTTATTTGCAGAAGATTCACAGCTTTGTTGAAACCCCGAGAGCTCTGACATATTAAGACTTGCTGGAGATATTGTACAAATCCCCTGAAATCTTTCAATTTGCCTTCAGGTCTTCAATTCCACAAGTGTGCAGTGTTCCCGTTCAGAATTTTGGAGTTTCACACCTTGAGAGAAGAACTAGCTTCTTGAAGATGTTGTCTACTTCCAATATTTTCAGGTCTCATGATGATGACATAATGGCCATTCACTATGCAGTTGAATCCTATATATTAACCTACCAGCTTTTCTTTCTACTTGTGAAAACAAAAAACAATGCACGTTAATATAGAAACTCTAGACTCAGAGTGACTTCATCAACATTTTTCACTCTTACTGGCACCCAACCATTTGTCATAAACTCTGTTCCATATCCTTTGAGACATTTGTGGGACTCATTATAAGTTGTGAGGTTCTTGCTTCTCTCATTGCAGGTGCAGTACTCATCACTTACTCATCAGATTCACTTGGACAACTGCTAATTATAAATTAAGTAATTCTGGGACATGTGTTTATGATTATTTTCCAAGCCCCATAAGGACAGATTATTGACTATTTCCTGATTATTAAACTATATTATTTTAGATGTGTTACAATGTTCTGTGCTTTATGCTTTATTTGTTCACAATATTAAAAGTTATCTGATAGCAGGAAGTACATTTATTGTTTCTCCCAGACTTGGTATCACAGAATTATATATTTTAGAAACCTGTGGAATCCTAAATTCCCCATAAAAATGATTCATCCTTTCCCTCCTTCTCAGTCACTAATTCCTTTCAAATTTTCTGACACTTACAGTATTAGAAAGCATGAGGGGATAGAATGTAGGAGGGACAGAAGGACTTATAGAGAAACCCTAAGATTGTGGGAAGTAACCCCACTGGAACCTCCTAAGCTAATAATAAGCCAAAAGAACACATTTCTTTAAGAAAAAGGAACAAGAAGGGACAGTCCTCATGCAGAGGAGTACAGAGAAAGGCAAACAGAGCAGAACAAAAATCACTTTGAGCTTATCCACTTAGAACCCAGTGACAATTAAAACTAAGTAGAAGTATAGTAGAGGTAACAGTTCTTATTAAAATATTGGTCAGTGAGGTCTCAAAGACACCCAAACCCTATAAGCTTTTGTCATTGCTCTTGATTACCTTCCAAAAAACTGAGAGTAAGACCCTGTTACTGAAGATGCAACACCTATGGATCATAAGACATGGACAAAATACATTGACTGGGCCTTCCTCCTTTCTGGATAGCAAGAAATTCTACAAGAAATACTACAGAAGCTGCTGGGGGAGAAAAACAACCAAAAGCCTTATCAACCTGTGAGATTTGCAAATTGCAATAAAAATCACCATGGCAAAAGATGACCACCAGTGTAAGAACATGAGTATCATGCAAACAGCCAACAGCTTTCTGATTTGACTCACGACCTGATTGTTAGAATGGTACACATTCCTGTTACCTACAAAAGGGAAAGAAATAGATCACTATGGAAGTGCAAACTATGAACCTATAGGTAGGAAGACAGCACACCAAACTACTCTGTAAACACCTGCTATTATACCCATAAATTGGAAGAGTTCTCAACACTCACCCTAGAAATCTACAACAGAGATAGAGGATCTCAGCACCCTGACAGAATACAGCCTAGGGTAGTGGAAGAGCAATGAAATGTTTACTAACCAATCAGAATGCAGAGTACCAGTGACCCTGCAATGCTTATTGGAATAAAGCCAGCCTAATCTCTCCCCCCTTGCAGAAGAGGGGACAGTAAGATTTTAAGAGCCTAAAGATGGGGACGCCTACTGTTGCACAAGATATTCTGCTCAAGTCAGGGTTGATTAAAGGATAAAGGAAGGAGGCTTGAATAATTACTGATTACAGTTATAAAATAGCAAAAATTAAAAAATGGAAAGTAAATATTCTTTATACCAAAAAAAGAATACCACAGAGGCAAACCCTCACAAGAATAGCACATTCAGAGAGAACCCTGGAGTCCATAGAAGTGTGCAGGCAGGAGGGTGGGAGGGAGTAGGATGGCTTGATGAAGGAGTGGGGGTAGAGAAAGGGGGAAGAATAGGAGTACTCAATATACTTGCAAAACTATGAAAAAGATAAAAATAAATAAATAAAAGAAAGTTACAAAAATTCATCGATTGTAATAGTACTTTAAGTGCTTATCTTTTTTTATTTTTTGCATTCACAATCTTAAGTATATGGACCTTATCTTATGTAAGTCTCATTGTACAATTTTTTTTCAAGTTCTGGGTGAAGTCCTTTCATGATGATTCAAGTGCTGTCCACTGGTTTTCCAACCTAATTGTCAATGATTATCATTAAATTAGAGAGCTCTAAATCCATATCTTCTTTGTAAAACTAATCCAAATAATGAAAGTCATATTTACAACTTTTTATATGAACTAGATACTATACTGTGCTAACAAATGATCACATTTGTTTCTCAGAACCTGCTCTCCTCTCTCTCTCTCTCTCTCTCTCTCTCCCGTTATTTCTATCTTTCTTTATTGAGGAGCAATATATGCTTTCACTTATCAGAAAAGGAAAATTCTCAACTGTAAATCAAAGAAAACTTATAGCTATACATGTATGACATTGATACCTAAGAAGTATGACTACATTCTCTTTTAATTATTCTTTCCTTGACAATCTCACTTAAGTACACATAATGTCTATCCCACCATTGCAATGAAAGGCATGTCTTGCCAAGCTGATTCTTAATGTGCCTTACATGACTTAAAACTTGATAAGATTGTTGGGTCTTCTCTCAAAGCAGCCCGTATATATCACTTGCTTCTTTTCCTACCCTTAAGTATTATCACATATCTTATTTGTGGAGCCACTCATATTGTTTTAAAATGTTCATTTACTTAAGTAAATTTTATTGATAACAAAGTTCAATATATTCTGTTTTCTATGCAGGATGCTAAATTATAAGTATAAATGAAACAAAAATACAAAATGCCTTCCTTTAAGTATCCAGCATAATAATAGCGAAGGCAATAAAGGGAAATGTTTGGTTGCCAAAATATGTAAAAGTCTTTGTTTTTAGATAATAGAGCACATAGAGCACATAGAACATGAACCAATAAGAAACATGATAATATAAAACCTATAACGATTTCATAGTTCATACAGAATAGACACCTCTGTCTATATTTATTTATTTATATTTTTAACTGTTTAATGTTGCCTGATCAAACCAAGCTGAAAAAATGTCTAATAATGTTAATTGTACATCTGCTACTGTAATAGGCTCATGTTTTAAGCTGCAAATGGTTCTAAGGATAATGCAGATATAAACCCAAACTTAATCATTTCTCTTTATTTTAATTTTTGGTAATGCACTTTCTACTTTATCAATTACTATTGGTAATGGAACAAAGGCATATCAGATTCTTACTGTATATCTCAACTGAGAACAAAAACCCAAAAGTGCGCACCCCAGAAGTCTTCTAATCTTATTATACTTCAAAATCATGCCAAGGCCAACTCCTCTCAATAAGCACTATTTTTATACCCTCTTTGAGAGAACAATCTTCTCTTCTTGATCAAAGTGACATTATGATTTTCTTCTTTTGGGTTTGTATCATAGTTAGGTATAGTTGTCAACTAAACATTTGAGTTCTGGGCACATTTGTAAAGAACTAGTAGTTGGGTTAAGCCCAGAGCAACTCTGCAGGACATTATCTACTTGAGGGGGGAAAGTGAGCAAGTGAATTAAATGGAGGGATCTGCTTAAAGAAATAGGCATTTTTTGAATATTCTTGGTCAGACATATTGTCTGACAAGTGGAGTTTGCCCTTTTCTCAGCAGTTCTGTGGATTTGGTGTGGTCGTTTCCCTTGTCAATGGAATTGGTGTGGACTCTCCTGTCAGTATAATTTAAAAAATGTAAGCAGATAATCATAAGCCAAAATAAAACCTCCTTATTCTCCATTAGTTATTCATTCATAAATTTATCAGCAATACACAGAATAAATGCAACAGGGATTTTAAGATTGGAATTCAATTCTTATACACAGAGTCTCCTCCATTCCATTTAAATGCCACTACTAAGACAAAATTAGGAATTTATCTTGGGAGAAGATATTCTAAATTCAGAAACATCAGGTTCATATGTCCAAAACTGCATAATTATACCACTTTGCAGTGAACCTGCGTTACAACATATCATGAAAAGAATGGAAAGATCAGTGTCTTGAGAATGTGTATGACTGGCTTTTCGGTGCTGCCCTCAAAACATCAGAAATACATCAGATTATTTCTAAAATTGAGTGGTCCTAATTTAATATTTAAAGTTTGGCCAAAATGCATAGAGTGGTCCAATTACCTTTCAAATTATTCACAGTCACATTTGACAGATGGTACAACATGTATAATATAATTTGTTATTCTAAATAATGCAGCTCTTTTAGTGTAACATATGCAAAATTTGGTTTCAATAGCTTGCATCTAAAAATATAAAGACAACTTTTTCTTTGAAAGAATGAAGTTTTTAGTTGAAAAAAATGTGCATGCATTGTCTTTTCTTCATTTTTTCTTTCCCCTTGTTTTAGCCATATTCCTTATTGAATGTATAAGCCTGAATGCTCTTATTCAGAGGCACGCAATTTTGCTCTCTCAGATTGCCTAGCAGATGATAAAGAGAAATGCTGACTATTTGCTCAAATATTTATACAAATGTGGATGTGTGTATATCTATAAATATATATATGTTCATATATCAGTATAAAACTATATAAACACAGTACATACAAATAGTGTAGATATATAGAAAAGTAACAAAGATTATATGACTATGGTAAATAATGAATATATATGATTGAATAATATTTACTTATTCACAAAAACAATATTAGAAAATTTAGAAGACATTTTGATTAAGTTCCTAAAGGATAATGAGAAGCAACAACAAAGATTATAGCAGGCATGGACTGGACATCATACTAAAATTAAATCATTCTAAAATTACAGACTTCTCGATGTTTCACAAACATTTTTGTGGATATATAAATTCAACATTTTTCTTTATATATCATGGATATATTTCTTAGAAATCATAGTACCTAAAAATATTCTCTTTTATTTTACTCTTTTCAGAGTGTTTTCTTTCCATACATTGAGGTTTTCTCTGGTGTTATACTCCTTTTGCATGAAGAATATTAACATTCATGTTGATTTTGGTATGATTATGGAATGTAAAAGGACTTTGAAGTCTTTTCTCTTTGTGTTCTCTTTTGGATTTTTGTCCAGTACACTTCTGGCCCTGGTAGTGGAGCTTGGGAAATGCTAGAGTAAACTAATAGGAAGTTAGAACAATCCAAGATGATTCCAGAAGTCATTCTTGGGTTTCCAGAGTCACTCACAGTATAGTCTATGCCCCCTTCACACCCACACAAAAACTATACCCCTTTTCATGATTTTGTAGATAGGATATCTAGCTTGTGTTTGGTTAAAATTAATTCTAATATTTGTAATTTTAAACAGTTTCAGTAATAAGCATAAAACATCCTAAGCCTTTGAAAGTAATATTCCATTGACTGTTCACTTTAGTTCCAGGAGTTAAATGCTTCTATGAATATTTATATTTGTAGACAGTCTGATAATTAGTATTTGGTATTTTAAAGTACATTATTCATCAACACTTGCTGATGCGTGTCTATGTGCAGATTTTTTGCATTTTCCTTCTGCAATATAGGAAAGCATTCTTCACTACATGTGCCTATTGATCTATGATTTCTTTAACCTTTGCATTGATTTTTATCAATAAGTTATTTTTCATGTGTAGTTAGCTATGAAAATGTACATCCATATAGAAAAAAATTCTTTAATATTTCATTTGCGTCATAATTTTAATTAAAAATTGCATAATCGAATGAGAAACATATATCACAGCAAATGTTCAATAAGAGAATTTTTTTGTTTGTGCTTTCTCAGAATGATGCAAAGTATTGCTCATTATTCCCACTATATAAGGAAAAGAGACTCAGTAACTATGTTCACTTGAAAATTTTCTTCTCTGCAAGACAGTAAGGGAAAAAAATCTCAAGCTATGTGGGAGGAAGATAACTTTGTATTCATAGCACAGTGTTATCCACTATATAGGCTTTCAACAGTATAATTGATGGGGATGATGATGTGACAACCTCGTGTGTTCTTCCTTTAGTCCTTGATATTATAGCTTTCATTATTCTGCCTACATGGAGCAAAGGAAACTACAAAGTCAGTCAATGTAAACTGAAATTTCAAGCAGGAAAAAGATGTCAGTTTTCAAAACAATAATTCTTTTTCTTTCTTTTGGATTCGTCCTTTATTCAAAACCAATTTTGGTGACAGATTTTCTCTTTATTATTCTTTTTCAGAAGCCATCCTGATTGCAATGAGTTCTGCTCCAATTTTTCTGACAGGCAATGGAGAATTATGGCACAAGCGTTTACCCTCTTGTTCACATCAAACTGATCCTTCTATTCTTGAAATTATTCAGAAGACATGATTTTTGAGCAATGCAGACTTAAAGAACACAGACAATTTCCACTGATGTCAATGGTAGTGACTTTTGTTTTGCGAAAGGAAGGCTTGACCTTTTGCATTCTAGGACCAGTACTGGCCCTGCTTTGAAGGAGAACAAGGAGATGACTCACAGATTTGAGAAATTTCACAACTCCTATATAACTTGAGATTTTGTTCCAATGCAATTTTATCATGTATTAGAGATCTAAGTACACTTGAAAAATCTAATTTAAAGCCACATTTATTTACTGAAATACATAATCTCTACTTTCCTTTTTTGTGCAGCAAATATTTATTTTTATTTTTTATTTTTTGCTAATTTTACAACCATAATAAGTAATTATCCCTGCTCCCTTCTTTCCCTCCTTCTTCCCTCCCCTCCCTTCATCAATACAAGCCACTCCCTCCTACCCTACTGTCTGTTTCTATGGGTCCCGGAGTTCCTTTTGGATCTTCTGCTCTAGTGGGGATTCAGGCCTCTGTGGCAGACCAAAGTGGCCCTTTTTTGGATAGAAGCACTCCCTTTACTTAGCTCTAGCCCTTAAGTTTCCCACTGCATGTAATTATTTCTCCTGAGGTCTTTATAGTCTATAGGGGCTTGTTGTTTTGTCAACTGTTAAGCCGATCTAGTAAGGCCAAGTCTCATTGCAGTGAGTTCTGTAACACACAGATATCAGTTTGATTATATCTCTGCTACAGTGTTCAGTGGGAAAAATATTGCATTTTTTAGGTTAATTAAAATAAAAACTTGATTATCTTACTGCCCCAGAAGCATTTTGCCAACAATGGACATATAGATGAATTTGGAACAAGTTTGCACACATGGAGAGTTTATCATGGATATTTAGGAAACCTGAGAAATAAATCAGAGATTTGTAATGTCTTACTCTTTGGAATTATCCATACATGTTTTTGAAGAAGTAAAAAGAGCTTATGATTTTTAATTTTAAGGTTTTGTATTAAATAATACTCTCTATTTTCTGTTATCCAGGTCTGTCTTACAGATTGTGGATTTCTATATATTATAAGAAAAATACAATAAATTTCCATACCTTAAAAATTTAAAAATAATATCACTGGATTTGCATGTGTTTAAACTTAAACAGAACAATTGTGTAATTTTTATAATTACTATTTTTGTGTACGTTATTATAATTGTAAGGGATTTTTTTTTACTGTCACTCTTCTATTGTCCTATCAGTTGCCCTGATCTCTTAGTGGTAAACTTCTTCAGAACAAAGTTCTCATCTATAATATCCTTTCTTTTGCATGTGTTCCATTGAGTCTAATAAGTAACATATTTAATCTTAATGGCAATATTTCTGCCGTTAATACCATGGAGACTACTAGCTAAATCTCCTTCTCATTCTTTTTCTCCCCATGCTATAGATTAAAAGATAAGAAGGTCCTTAAAACATAAAAGCTTTCAATATTAGATTTCTCAGAATCAGAGATATAAATAGCAAATTTATATTTGCAAATTCCCCAATAATTGGCTATATATTAAAAGAAACAGAAATTAAACTAAGATAGACATTGAATTTTCAAAAGGGCTCATTGAGCACAATCTCTAAATATTCCTCAGCTTCACTCTTCCCATAATTAGTAAGTTCCAGACACAAGAAATTCAAGACTTCCCATGGTTATGAATCTGGAGTGGTAGGAGTAGTATTGTGAACATTGCTATCAGTTTAATGTAATTCACCATTAAAATCCAAGTGCAACTCTTTTTTAAAATTTTTTATTATTATTTATTCAATTGTGCGTGTGTGCGCGTATGTATGTGTGTGTGTGTGTGTGTGTGTGTGTGTGTGTGTGTGTGTAGAACCACGGACGAATTCGGGAACCACCATGGACGCCTCCACCTCCTCCTTGTTTACTCTGCCCGGGGATTCACAGGCTCTGCTCTACCAGGATCAGAAACGCAGGCCACGCCCACTTCTGCCTGGCGTCTATGCGTGAGGTCTAGGATCAGAACTCAGGAACTTCCGCCTGCAAGGCAGAGAGAAGCTTAACTCTAGAGCCACCTCTCCAGCCCCCCAAGTGCAACTCTTCATAGAAAACAAATCTTCAAATTCACATCCTGAATGGCAAAACAATTATGGGCACTACAGATACAACTGCAGGTATTACCATACCTGATTTCAGACTATACTGATCTGAATAGACAATTCTCATAAGAAATTCAAATGTCTAAGAAATATATAAAAATAATTCAACTTCCTTAACAATCAAAGAAAAGTAAATCAAAACGATAAGATTCTATTTTGCTCCAGTCACAATGATAAAGTTTGAAAAGTTTGAAAAATAAAATAACATCAATGCTATTGTAAATTATAAGAATAGAGGAATATTTATTCAGAAAAAGCCACAAAATATAGGAACAACTATGGGTTGCTTCAGTGTAATCAGACTAAAGATAAACCATTAAATTTAACTTTATTTTTAATTATTTAACTCCAGTTAACCATTCTTATTTTGACATTGCCTGGACTGGACACAAAGAGAAACTATGGATTAATATAATTCAATAGAAAGTATCAGTAGACTCTTGTTTCATCTGCATGACTTGAATGCCTTCAGTAGGGAAAAATAAGACATTCTTCAATAGTGTCTGAATTAGTGGTCTGCCTTACCAGAAACAAAATATGTAACCTTTTCATTTTGAGGTCATTAGCAGCATCTGTGCTATCACTCATGAAACTTCCAGTTTTCTAAGAATGACTATAATTCTTATTCTATGACATTCAGGTAATGGACCTTCACCACACATAATGATTATGGTATTGCTGCTTATCCATACACTTTTTCAGATTTCTAAATATGTTTGCCACCATAAAAGTTACAGAGAGTGCAAACCCATGGACCAAAAAAAAGTGATCATGTGGACAGAACAGGTATCTATAACAAACCAAGCCTTTTGGCAAAACAACATTCTCCACTGTGCTGGTGTTATAAGAAGCATACGCTTGAATATAATTTTGTGTAGAAACTGTAATAAAATAATCATGACTGTGCACTGCACAATTCTAAAGAAATTACTAATAATTCTTGAGGTAATAAAATTTCCATGCTTTGATCTTGTTTTGTTGTTTTATTTCAGTTTGTTTGAGTTTGTATTGGTATTTATTTTCGTGAGTTTTCACTCTATATAAAAGATCCTAGTGAACCTTTCTCTGCTATTCAAAAATACCTTTATATAGAAGCCTTTCAGGGGAATCTGGTTTCTCTCAAATAGGTAATTTTAATAACCTAATTAGATTGTCTGAGTGCTTCACATTCACAATGATAGACAACATATAAACACCCATGCTGTCACCTGAACACTCAGAAAAGCCAAATTTGCATTTGAATAGTTGCCAGAATGTATTTTTTTGCTTTGAATTCATTGCATCCTGCATTCTTGTCCTTTTTTAAAAGAAAAAATCTACAGGAAAAGTATAAAAAGCCTTGTTAATTCATTTTTTAATGAATAACACCCTTTGGCATTCTCTTTGATAGTCATGGTTTGCTGGAATGAACAGCATACACTTCTCTTTTTGGATTACTACAGATCTTTTCAAGCTAGAATATGCCTTGGGGGTAAAATAGAGGGTTATCCATTTGTACACAGGAGGGAAAGCACTTAGATGAATACCAAATGGAGGTGTTGGGGTGCATAACAAATTTGCTTAGTGGAGATTGAAGGTTGAATGAGTTTGCCCATGGAATAGTATTTTAATGGAATGTATAGATCATGGTAATTCCTTTATGTATGATGAGAATTAAATAACTCAGATAGCTAGCTATAAAATGGAAAGGATAATTTCCATGGTGTACTTTTTCCATCATTTTAGGAGCTGACTGGAAATTGTTTTAATAAATGCATATTGAATATTTAAAGTTCCAGAAACTATGAAAAAATGGTGATAAATGTAAGCACAAAATGCAATTTGTAACTTAAGGATTTCTATCAGAATCTGACAAATGGCTGCCTAACTATGATTATGCATGATAGAAACATAATGGAAGACAGTCACAAGCACAAGGATAATTGGCCATAGAAAGTGATTAATTTTGTATAGAGGGACATCTGGACAGGTTTTACTAAGCTCATCTTTTGAGTTGTCAATTGAAGAAGTGATTGGTCTGGGTCACGTACAAGAGAGGTGAGGTTATTTTAGCAGAGACAAAGGTCTTAGCATCATCAGAGGGTTAGAGGAAAACAGTGGGTCACAATGTGGATGAAGATGAAGGAGAAAGTTGAGCACTTAGAAATTGTAGTAGATGAGGCTTGGAAATATGATACTGTGTTTAAATTCAGGAGTGCTTGTAAACCTCGGCAAGCTTTGTGAACTTGGAAACAAGATTTTCCCTCATTAGTGATTTCAGTTTCTATAAAACTGATTAAGGCTTTTATTACCTTACATCTACTTGTCCTGTTTGGGACCCAGCTTGGAGAGCCAGACCTCACTTGTATTTGAGAAGCTCCTCTCTACCTGTTCTTGTGAACTTCATATCCACATTCCTCCAAAAGCAAAAGATTTGGATAAGTCATAACCTTATCTCAGTATGGAATTCTGACCAATGTTTGTATAGCAAGACCTTTAAGAGAGTTTTCTAGCAATCTTTCTGCTCTAAAAGTGCCTAAAAATATCGAGCTAAATAAATCTTATTCTAAGTGTGTGTGTGTGTGTGTGTGTGTGTGTGTGTGTGTGTGTATGATAGTTAATCTTGGGTGTCAATTTGACCAACCTGGCATTAACTAAGATCAGCTGAGACCACTTGAAGAGATTATTTGGATCAATACATTTACAATACAAAGACCAGCCTTAGATCTGATTGGAACCTCCCAGTAAGAACAGATAAAAGGATCCACAGAACAGAAGACTGAAAAGAAAGATTCTCCAAGGATTTTTGCAGGGACTTAGCTTGCCTCCAGGTTTAGCCACCAGCCATGTTGCCTCCACCATTTAAGACAGTTTCTACCCTCTGGAACCTTAAGCTAAATATATCTTCCTTCTCTCAGCAATACACCTGTTTGAAACATATTGTATATAATTGCAGCAGTGGACGTTTGGTTAAACCTACGAGCAGCAACAGCAAGAAGCTTCAGTTGGAACTCAGGAAGAAGCCCATCATTCTTTCTCTGCCAGTTTATACATTGCCTCTGGGTATAACGCAGACTAGGTAAACCTAAAAATGTGTTTCCAGCAGCTTTTGACTTAAGTTTCAGTGTTACAGTCACCGTTCTGAACAGTAATGTCTTCTGATGGTCTTACTACTTATCTTCTGGTTGTGGCTTCTCTCCTTTGCTTCTACAAGGTGTGGATTACTGGGTTCTTAACAACGAAATAGACCAATGACACATTGGATCATGATAGAAAGAGAAACTACTTATTAAAAAGAAGGAAAATAAAGAGCACTTCCAAGATTAGAAGTGGCCGTAGAACTGGGAAAAAGACACTTATAACCACCTTGCCTTGCTGAACTTATCCTGATACTTTAGGGAGCACCTCCTTCTCTTGGAGATCTCCCTGGCACTTCTGAAAGGCTCCATTCTGCTGCAAATAGGGCTTAGGAAAAGGGATTTCCATTGCTTCTTCCAACTGACCTCTTCATTTGTTGATCCTTACACCTTGGTCAACAAGACTCTACTCCTCAGCCACATTTCCCTTGATATACTGTCCAGTTCTTTTTGTTTTAAACAGTTGGATAGACAAACCTGAGCAGATGTCAGCTGTCACAGCAGTTTTAAAATTTCTTTACAGATGTTATATCCATATAATTACATTAGAAAATAATAATGTGAAATGCGAAGTGGAGGAAAGAGGACTCAAGATTCTGATTTTCAGAATCCCAAACTAATATTGAAGAGATATATGAACATAGAACATCAGAACTAGAGCTTGGGCAAATTGCATCAGATTCCTTCACAGCAAAAAATGAATGTGTTAATGTTAAGGGATTTCTGTCCAGGTTCTTGCATCCCAGATTCCAAGATTGAAGCCAGTAAATGATTGAATATTTTAAATAAAATGTATTTAAAAGCAGGGAAAAGGACACCTGATCATTCCGGAGAATTAGAGAGAAAGTAGCTTCCAACTATTCAGGGGTCAGAGAGGAAGCAAGACTGTTCCAAATTTTGCTCTGAAGCTCTGAGTCTCTGGGTGCCCCTTTGGTGAACCTTTGGGGGATTCAAAATGTAAACTTTCTGTTGGTTTCTTCTCTGACCTTTGATGGGTGACACTAGTAGGGCCTGGTTTGAAAGTTCTGCTGCCAGGTTTCGTGTTGAACCCCTAGTGGGATGCCTATTTTCCAGTTCAGTGTAAGCTTCGGGTCACCTTTCTCTGTGTACATGTTGTCTCTCACATAGGCTTGTGGCCTTGCTTAATTTTCTCTGGTCTCCCTCACTGTTCTCACCGCTGGAGAAATCTATTTCCATCAGTACTTCACTGTAAGTTCAGGATGAGGATTTTGCCTTTACTGTCTGCATCAGCATAATCTGCAACCTTCCTACAACATTCTAATAACTAGAAGGGAGGATTTTTTCCTATACTTAAACAAGTTCAACTTTTTAAATTTATTTTTACCTGTGTTGAAACCTATTTGAAGCCAAATTTCAACATGTTTTAAGTACAAATTGATAAAATGTGGACAAATACTTACCTGTCAATGATCTGTGAAAGAAACGAAACCAGATTTAGTATACATATGTCTTCAAATGTGTTAGATGTTAAAAGTTAATTTTTTTCCTCTCCTATTGTCACCAAAAATTCCAAAGCATTAAGAAGGATTGTAAGAAGAAACTCAATAACATATAATAAATACAACCTAATCAAAATTGGAGGTAGAATTATAATTCAATTGTAAAGTGCTTGTGTAATGTAGATAGGGCCCTGAATTTAATTCCTAGCCTAAGTACACATACTCACATACACACACACACACACACACACACACACACACACATACATACACACACACACACACACACGCACACACGCACACACACACACACATAACCAATATCCCTTACGTTAGGTATTATTCATAGCATGCTGTGCTTAGGATGATTTGTGTCTTCTGTACTTAATAGATCTTTAATTCTCTAGCTATTTTTCTTTGCAGATACAAATCATTTACTCATCTCTTTTCTTGTTTGGCAGTTTATCAAGAACGGTAATGCCTGTCATATTTCCTTTGGTTTACATTTTTCATTGATATCCATTATGGAAATAAAGATTTCAATATTTGGCTTGAATAAGCAATTGACATCAGGAAATAGGCATATTTTAGATTGCTGAAGCTTCTACAACTTTCACTAGATTTCTTTTGTATTTCTTTCTTTTCTTTCTATTCTCTGTTCCTTTTTCTATTTCTCTTCTCCTTTCAACATTGTTTATGTAAAATGGCAAATTTAAAAAGTATCAGAAAATACGTTCTATCAGAAATTTCTTAACCACTAAATATTAAAGCATTAGATTAAACAATTAGTTTTCTCAACAGTTACTATACACCAAAATCTCCTGAGGGTAAAAATACTTAGAAGAGTAAGTGGTCCTGAAAGAAAAAAATAGCAAACTTTCATATGTGTCCTTGTATAAAACAAGACTACTGAAATACTGACATTGAAAGGGGTGTCCACAAAAATGAATGTCAGAATGCCAACTAGTTGTGATTTTAAAAGAGGGAAGTCATCTAAGTTTGATATAATTTCATCTTTTTAAATACTCTTCAAAATGCTAAATTAGCATATGTTAATAAACCAAATAAAAGGCAGGTTTACCTAAATGGTAAAAGTAAAACATATCTTTAAGTCATAATAATTTCCATCATAAATTAAAAAAATTAAAGTTCTTAGATGTATTTTCCAACTCTGTACACATGTAACATGTAACTTCATGTTTTCCAAAGTACTAATGATGCAATAAAATATGACCAACTACTTTCATCTCTGGAATTATTTAGGTAAATGTCTTATTCCAACTATGATCATTATGTGCACATTTGTTATTTTTCTCCTGATGGCTTAGGGGTTAAGACTCTGTCTCACAAGCAGAAAGTCCTGAGTACAGATCCCAGTTCCCACATAAAATAAGCCAGGATGAAACAGCAGTGAACTGCATTTCAGATCTTGGTGTAGGGAGCCTGGGAAATCCCAGAGTGAAGCAAGAGGGCAGAAATGATCCACGATGATTTCTGAAATCACCCTTGGCTCTCCACAGGGACACACAGGGCTTTCTGATACACACATATATAACATAAATAAAATATATTTTAAAATCTTTAAAACTTTTAAATTCACATAATTTTATAATATTTTATAAATATTTATGTGGTACATAGTTGAAAACAGACACTTGAAAACGACTTGCAATGATTGAATCAGAATAATTAGTATAATTAAATCTGATCTTTTATTTCTTGCAGGGGAAGCTCGAAACCTAAAAGAAATTATTTTGTTATCATCACTAGTCATTAAAAGTGCACAATATCGGGGGCTGGAAAGGTAGCTCAGGGGTTAAGCCTCTGCCTTGCAGACGGAAAGTTCTGAGTTTGAATCCTAGACCCCATGTACAGACGCTGGGCAGAAGCAGGGGCGGACTGCATTTCTGGACCTGGTAGGGTGGAGCCTGTGAATCCCCGAGCAGAGTAAACAAGGAGGAGTTGAAGGCATCCATGGTGGTTCTTGAATTCGCCAGTGGTTCTACACACACACGTGCACACACACTCACAATTGAATAAAAAATTAAAAAAGTGCACAGTCTTCTTATGAGTTATTAGATATTTAATAATATGTGATTTTGATGATGACATAGAGTTGAGCATTGTGTTTATAAAAAGTTCTAGAGACTTCTCAGACTTTTGTCTTAGTTCCTTAGAGGCATAGACACTTATGGAATTGCATGGAAATGGTTTGAAAAAATAAGTGTCAGTAGGCCCCGTGAAAGTGTGATCTGTCAGAAATTTCATTAGGAGAAACATCTATGCTGTATTTGTTTTGCAAAGACTGGCTAGACTCTTGAATGTATTCCAGAACTAACAAACACAACTGGTAATTCAAAGAGATTATGGGAAATCAAACAATATTTTTCAAATATGGTAATAACTAAAATGAGGACATTCCATGCTGTAATAATGAAAGTTATCTATTGTTCAGAGTTCTCAGCTTTCTAGATTTGGAAAGCAATTTCTGTTGAAGAAAATGTCATTTTATATACAAGTGCTGAGAGGAGGCTCTTCACAAACAAGAACGAGCTCTACCACAGCATTCTATAACCAAATTTATAATGGAAACATAATATAAAACTAATGTTTATATTTGACGATGCTTTCATTCTTTAACTTTTCTTTTCCTATTGGGAATCAAAACTAGTGGTTAATACATGCTAGCCATGTACTCTAAAGAGCCATATCCAAAGCCCTGGTATATTGAGACAGAATTTATTATTTGACTCAGACTGGATTCATGGAGTTATCAAAGGCGAAATCTTGAGAAAGTCATAATTACTCTTTTTCATGACCGGACAGGCATAAATTAAGAAAGTAAGATTACACTCAATAGAATCAGATTCAAACTGATAAGGAAGAATCATAATTTTTTCAGAAGTGCTGACTACAAGCTAGGACTGGGTAGATCTGGACACAAGTTTCATGGATAAGCATGAAGAGGTGATCCAGCAAGCACATCAGGCCACCATATAGTGTTGGCAACAAAAGCATCAATACTTAGTCATCAAAGTGAAATGCAAAGTATATTTGAAACTAAGTTTAACAAGAGAGTCCGATATTTGTATCCAGAGAATACTGCAGCTAAATGCCATGCTGTAATACTATAGCTAGCTCACGATCTGAGCATATTAATGTGAAAGAAATCTGCATTTTTTGTGATCATGATCAATCCTAAAATTTCTGTCAAGCAAAAGTTCCTATATGTTGTTGGTAATGATGAGATGTGCATGGTTTAGGAATAACAAATGCCATGATGACTACCATGCGTTAGAAAGGCATAAACACAAGAATATATCATTTGGGATTTTGTGAGCTTTTGAAAATTGTAGAGCTGTAACACAATAATACAAAAATAGTTATGCTTATTTATTGAAGTCAATGATCATGTAGATAAAAAGAAGTTTCATGGGATAGAATGTTTTACTTGTGAAATGAAGTAGATTGATGAGACGTGAATGTGCAGTGGTCTTGAGAAGAAACGATACCTTATCTTTTGGGATGATAATAGTAAGAATTGGTAGGGAGGAATTGACTCATAGCTAAAGTAGAAAGAGGTGCAGATATGAGCCTTCCTATGTTTATTTAAAATATGTCATTTAAAATAAAAATTATATCTTGGGGCTCAGGGGTTAAGCCTCTGCCTTGCAGGCAAAAGGTCCTGAGTTCGGATCCTAGACCCCATGTATAGATGCAGGGCGGAAGCGGGGGCGGCTTGCGTTTCTGGTCCTGGTAGGGCAGAGCCTGTGAATCCCAGGGCAGAGTAAAGAAGGAGGTGGAGGCGGTCCATGGTGGTTCCCAAATTCATCCCTCGTTCTACACACACATACACACACACATGCGCACACATACACATACATACACACATGCGCAAACATGCACAAATTGAATAAATAATAATAAAAATTTAAAAAAATAAAAATTATATCTTAAGCTAGATTCATACCATCACTGAGCCAATGTATTTTTATTCTGTCTGTTGTAAAATATCATGTGCAGGAATTTTGATTATTATTCAACTTATTAAACACTCTGAGAAATAGTTATGTCAACTTTCTCTTATGTAAAATGATATTGATCTTCATATAAATTAAATATTGTAATTTTAAACATTTTAACAAAAGAACTAATGTCATCTTCAATTAAACTCCATTGCCAAATAGTTGACATATCTAATTTTGTGCTCAATTATTCTATGGTGTTTTTTTTTTATAGCTAAATTAAATAGATGTTACAGATGGAAGAAATGTAGTTTAGTCACATTAATTAATTTATAAAAGTGTAGATTTGAAACAAAGATCAAATTAGATAATATTTAAAAGAGGCACAGTTTAGTCCTTAGCTATCACCTCAAACTCCTATGAAACATACAACAATGATGATATATTATCAATACATTATAAAATGATAAATGCATGATGGAAATTTCTATTGTTTATGCTAATACTGTAGGTTTTTCCATTAGTTTTTTGATGGTTCAGTTTCTATTTAAATTCAAGAAAACTAGATTTACAGCCAGTACTATGATTTTATAAGCATGGTTTTTTAACACTCTTGCATGAATTTTCTGTTTATGAATAACTAATTTCAAAATATATAGCAATATACATTCGTTATCTCAGAGCCTTATATATTAAAATGCTGGGAAGAAACCTCCTTGCTATCTTTTCTGCTTAGAATAATCAAAATGATTATTCTGTTGTTCTATGGGTGTCATGGCTTGAATGTGAACTGCTTTCACCCTCCTCCCTCACCAGTCTGATGTTACTTTTTAAGAAAGTTGTGACACTTTTAAGAGGTGGAAACTTGCAGAAGGAAGACGTTACAGAGAAGGCCTTGAAGTATGATACCCTGACTATGCTTTTACTTATTCTGGTTTCCCAATGGATGCTGTGACCTGAACAGTACTCTCCTGCTTCTGTTTACAACCCTGCCTTCTGCTCTGTGATTTCCATCATAATGTACTGTAACCCCTTGCACCACGATCCAAATACATCTTCCTTAAGTTGCATGTCATATATGAATAAAAGAAAAGTTATGGTAATACTGGGATTTGAGATTTCCCAGGTTTATGGTCAGTCTCTAATAGTAGAGTTAGCATGACTTACAGGTCAATGGAAATGAGACATAACAATCCTCAGTTCCTTCCCCCCACCACCTCAGGCCAGCCTAAGCACAGTTTCATCACCAAAGAGAATTCCCTTTTGAAGAGTTCATGGTATGAGGTCAAGTCTGCATAGACATCATTGTTCAGTGGTCACCTATTTTGGACATTATTTTTATTTGCTAAAAATTTGTCCAAACAGTATTTGATTAAAACTCTGAAAGAAAACTCATGTACATCAGAAGTTAGAACAATTGGGAGAAGATTTTTAGGATGCTGCCTTTCTGGCTTTGAGAACAAGTAAAGGAATACAATTATCTTCATGATTCAGTCTTTTGTATGGAATTAACAGCTAATCTATCAATTCATATCTTCTTTTAATAAAGTCACTTTTTATCTTCTTGTCTTTGCAACATTAATAATACACATGATGAGGAGAGAAATTATGTGTTATATATTAGGTATCCCCAATTAGCACATTGCATGAGATATGAAAGTTGTCAACACTATGTAAAGGAAATCATACTAAGAACTTCAAAACAGTCATCACACTGTGGACAATTCGTCCTTTACCAGGAAAGTAGTTTTATGAAGAATGTGATGATTTTAGATTGCAGTATGTTATACTTAGCATATTTTACACATGAATAAAAAGCAGACCCAATATTCTTTGCATAGGCACTTAGCAACTGGCATTTTGTGCTTTCATTTCAGAATAGGTCTTTCTGACTAGGGAAGCATTTGGATGTGTTCTTTAAAATGTCAACACTACAAGAGAAAATGTCATGCCTGTTTTTAATCTTTTCCCCCCACTTTATTACTGACATCTAGAAAAGATCTAGAAGCTCAGGCAAGAGATGAAAGGAAAAGGTAGATTTGAGCTGTCTCTGTTCTTTGCTCTAACATAGGCCTGTCACTGCCACAGCTTCAGTGAACATGTGTTAAATGGGGATATGTCAACAGTCTTTTCACCATTTGCTCTTAATCTTTATCCTTCTTTCAATAAAGAACAGGAAGTCTTAAAAGTGGGCAGTGTGGGAGCATAAAACTGAACTTACTAGAATCTTTCCTTGATTGTCTGTTGCTATATACAAGTTCCTAGAAAAGTGAATTTATAACTTTTCAGGATTAGTTGACTATAAATTGATTATCAATGCTGGAAAAAATCAGAAAAGTACATTGAACTTCTTTTTATATTCACATTACATTCCGATCTTTTATGTTTTCATTTGAGTTATAGGTAAGCTCAACTCTCAAATAAAAAATGAATCATACAAGTTCAAAAGCCCGCCTATTGAAAAGGTGTGCTATAATTATTGAAAGGTTTATCATATATACCTTGGAAAACTTTTGAATAAAATTTAAGGCCCAATTCACCTGACATTATGGTCTTATCTAATCATAAGTTAATTGAGTCCTAATAATTAATCATGATATCTTTTGTTGTTCTGTTCTGATTTGTTCTGAGGTTAAAACAGCATTTAGTGAGAATGAGCTAAAGAGGTTGACTGAGGGAAGCAAGAGGAAACCCAACATTTTTTGCTTTTATTTTAATTCTATATCTCTAGTGATGGTTAGTCTCAAATGTCAACATGATATCTAAGAGATGGCATGTTGATGTATTTATGAGGAATTATGTAGTTAAGGCAATCTTCTGGGAATGTATAGAGGATTGTCTAGATTGCACAATTATGTGGGAAGACCCAGTCCTTAGTGGATAGAAACATTCTTTGAGTCTGGGTGAGCCAGGCTATATTTATATTTTTATATTTATATTTATATTTATATTATTTATATTTATATTTATGTGCCTCATTCAGGTGGTACTGGATAGGAAAACAAAGTTAGAAGATTGTGGGTGTCATAGAAATCAATTGAGAATGTGCGAAAAGGATGGACTCTCTGTAGTTGAAAATGAAGACTAAAATCAGAGAATTCAGAATATTAGAAATGTTATAGCCATGAGATGTTGGCTTAGGAAAGCTGTAAGTATGAAACAGAGCGAGCTCAGATAGGACATATATGTGTATACAGCAATGCAAAATTGGAGCTGCAAGACATTTTGGATATGGCTAGTAAAAGATAATGGCCATTAAGATGCAGTTCTAGGTATTTGTCTTGCACAACTTTGATCTTAGTTTTAATTTGATAGCTTCTTTATTTATCCTGATTACTTCCTTCTAAAATAGGAATATTTACTGTGTAATATTATGTATTCAGTATATGCAACTTGGTTTTGATTTATTGGTGCTATAGTTGAGAGACTTTGATACTGAAAAAATGTTAGAACTATTAATCATGCAAATTTTGAAAGATTGTGAGAAATTTTAATGTTTTATTATTGGAAGGTTATGATTTCAAAGTGGTGTTTGTGTGTCAGGTTGAAAAAGAGCAGGATGTAATGATTAGTCCCAAATGTCACCCTAATACCTGGGAAGCGAACTTCTAGGCACACCACTAAGGAATTATCTAATCCAGTCCAGTCTCTGGATAAGCCAGTAGGATAATGTCTTTGTTAAATAATCTATGTGGAAGGCCAAATCCACAGTGGGTGCGGTCATTTCAGGGCAGGTTCATAGAAATAGAAAGAGTTACTTAAATTTGGTGAGCTGATAAGCTAATAATGAAGAAAGCAGGTAACACTGGACCTTGCCTGTATTTGCTGTGAATATGATAGGAGAAGAATCGTTGGATCCTGTCATAATGAACTTTAATCTGATTTTGTGAGCTAGAATAAAGTTCCATGCTTTCCTAAGTGTTTAGGCTTGGCATTTACTGAAACAATGAGTTATGAAATAAAAATAATCCTCCAACCATGTTTGGTCGAGATTTTTCTCAAGTGAATGAAAGTAAAGAAAGGTATTTTATAAATTTGAATGTTAGGAAAGTCTAAAGTTACTTATCAAAGTATTCTAATATTTTCACATGGATACAACATGTACTTTCCATGATGTAGTAGTAAATAAACTTAAAGACCTTTAATTTAGCCAAAGTGCTTGATTATAAAGAAGAAAATGCTGTTTATCTATTTTTTTTTGAATTGTACTTTTACACTGTATGGTGATATAACCTATGTTTTTCATATTATGGATGAAGGTAGAGCAGATTAATTTTAGGATGAGATTAAAGTATTTATAAAGAGAAAGCAGAATTTCCTCAGATAATAATATAGCTTTTATTTGAAATGGAGAAACATCACAGCTTCCTTTGACTAGAGATGATTTAAAGGTCATACTAACGTCATTTAGAAAATAATTTTTTAGAGTAGACAGCTTTTTTCTTTATCACAGATGGAAATAATCACTTTTGCTACTACATACAGAAACCAAGGAGACTGATAAAACCTAGAAGTGGAGATAAGCAAAGGGAATTAATATATAAAAAAGAAAATTAAGAGTGATTGTATTATTATTTTTTAAAAAAGAAGATTGATAGAGGTTTCCAAAAACCACTTTTTATATGACCTTCTGAAGTGCCAATAAGCAAGTGGATGGTTCCATGTATGTTCTCACAGCCCAGTGGGCTCTATCCCTTAGCTCTGGAGGAGACAGATCTAATGGCCATACAAGTATGCCCTTAGCGTGTTCTTCAGTGGGTCAAGCTGTACAAAGTGTGTCAGTTATTTCCAATTACTCAGGAAATTTTTGCTAAAGCTTACAGTTTAAGACTCATATCACATCATATTGGAACAAGTAAAAAATAAACTTCCTATACAAGAAGCTGATGTTTCCACTTGAGGATTTCATCCTCACATAATTGTGATGCCACCATTCTGTTCCAAACAAAAACAATACAGACATACAAAAGAAAAGGAATAAAAATGTCAGTTTTGTAAGATTTCATTTTACTCACTTCTCATACTTAAGTCAGTTGATAAAAGGAAACTCTGTGTCTTAAAGACACTGCAACTTTCCCAAACATTAACACAAAAATTTAAACACAAAACTCTTGGGGGCAACTCACATTCTGATCATGACAGTAAGGTTCTTCCAGAATTACATATTACTTTCCTTAAAAATTCAGATCCTAGGGGCTGGAGAGGTGGCTCAGAGGTTAAGCCTCCGCCTTGCAGGCGGAAGGTTCTGAGTTCGGATCCCAGATCCCACGTATAGACGCCAGGCGGAAGAGGGGGCGGCCTGCGCTTCTGGTCCTGGTAGGGCGGAGCCTGTGAATTCCGGGGCAGAAGGATGTGGAGGCGTCCATGGTGGTTCGCGAATTCGTCCGTGGTTCTACATACACACACACACACACACACACACACACACAGACACACACGCCGCGGGCACATACACACGCATATGCACACAGTTGAATAAATAATAATAATAAAAAATTAAAAAAAAATTCAGATCCTAAAGCTTCATTCTTGGTTTACTTACTTGCTATACATATTCCTTCACTTTCCAAGCCCTGCCAATCTTTCTGCAGGGAAGAAATCCTCTTCATAAAACAAAACAAAACGAACAAAAAAACACATTTCTTTGTTCTCTAACACAGGCAGAGACCTCATAGTTAGTTTCTAACTTACTAAAGTAGTTGGAATTCATGCAAATATAATTTTATTATTCATTGCAACATTGATATGAATGTCTATAGAGCATCTAACAGATTTCTGATTAGATTGGATGTCCACTCCTAAGAAAATATCACTTTTACTGGAACTGTAACCCAGAATACAAATTTAGGGAAGAGAAGAACTGCAGACTGGTTGGCTTTCAGCAAGACATCTAAGCCATCAGTACCTCCAAAATTCTAGGATCAGCCTAAAAAAGTGAGTGTTAAGAATGTAAAAGCCTGAAGTAGGTCAAGGGTGCGGCTAAATTAATTCACAAAGACTATGTAAATTTCCTTAAAACCTGCATAAAAATTGCCATGTCAACATTTCACTACAGAAGAAGAAAGATCTCATGCAGTTTCACAACACCCTGGGGGACTGATGAGGGTTAATACAGATGAGGAGGGGATGGAAATGCATTCCCAAAAGTATAACCACTTATACATGATTCGAGATCTAGCAAGTGCTCAGGTACATGACATCAAAGGCAAGCTAGAAAAAACTCAGTGTGTCACATATGGGAAAAGACTTGAAAATAGGATGGAGTCTAGCAAAGGAGAGAAGAAGGATTGAAATGGGAAGAAGAGTAAGGATGGAATTGGTGATTAAAGTATGAAAAATCATAAATTCACTAAATTCATGCATGAAACACTAACAGAATAAAAAAGAAGTGGAGTTTTGCTTCCTCATCAATCATACAATAATATCAATAAGGACTGCACAGTCGCCTACCATTGAAAAGTGCCATTACATCCCATTAGTTCCCTTACCCTCTATATATGTCTATTGCATTAATGTGTTTTGTCTCTGCTTATTGTGTGTTTTTTAATTAAAAAGTAATTAGATTTCAACTCATGTTTTTCCATTTTTCTTCTTATATTACTCGTGGTATACACTTTTCCAGTTCTACTGGTTATACTTTCAAAGTGCGTAATTTCTCTTGTTACTTTTGGGTAAGGAAAGTCAAGCAATCCTTTCAACAGAATCAGTGCATACCTTAGTATCTATCTCAAAATTTTCACTTCCATTTCAGTTGCAGAAAATTCATATTCTTACCTTGTACCTTAAGACTTGCCTTTGATGGAAAGACTTATTTTAATCACATCCTACATTTTTTACTTTGTTTTTCACAACAATAAAAGAGAATAATTCAGAGAATCGTAAAGCTTTTCTTAAATAATATGCTTCATATTCCAGAGCTTGCTCTCTTCTATGAGCTTGGGCAGTATCTGACGTCAGGTTTGAAGCTGAGCATTCTGTGAACATTTTGCTTGATTTTTTCAAGACTCCCTGCTGGAATCCCTCACTTGTAACTTTCTAGAAGTTGATGCCAGTTTTCAGCAGTTCAATCCATATTGAATGTCTGCACTGAACTTTTAAAAAAGTTTAAAATACATTTAAAAATATGACCTCCAGCTCACAGCTACTTTGAAATGTTGCATGTTGAAAATGGCTTTGCAATTTCATGTCAACTCTCAGGGATACACAGTGGAAAATTCCAATTAAAGAATTAATTATATGTATAAAATACATTGAGATTTGATTGTCAGTGAAAGTTCCTACACAGACATTATTAGGAGAGGTGCACATAGTTTCAAAATACTTTAGGTGTACATAAAAAATAAATGCTAGCAATACAAATACACTCACATATTCACAATATCTTTATGTGTTCCATTTAATAATTCTAGAGTAAAATGTAGATCTCATGCCTTATTTTGTGAGGTTTCTACTTTCTTTTCCAGAAAGTAGATATGTTTCTAATTTTAGGACATTTCCCAGCCTTACTTTTATTAAGAGAGTTATCTTTGTTTCTGTTTTTATAAGTTGCTTTATTCCCACAAAGATTTGCCAATTTCTGAGTATGCCATAATCCCTTTCAAGAAATTACATTAGCATCAATACCATTCTCTAAGAGATACAGTGCACCATATATTATATCTATGCTTTCAACTATTAACCCCCACATATACATATACTGCTCCATAGGCAGTCATATGTGTATTTATCTTTGCTATTTCTAACAATGGAATTTTCATGCCACTATTAATATAATAAATATAATAAAGTCTGGTAGATTATATATATTCCTTATTATTGCATGTTTCCAGTTTCATTACTAATATTTTTATGTGAGCTACCATCCTCTCTTGAATGGACTGTTTTGTTCAAATCATTGTTTCCACTACAGTGCCAACACCCTTTCATTATTGCTTATCTGTTCTTCTTTTTTCAATATTTTAGTGTGTGTGCGTGTGTGTGTGTACAACACATGTGACATGGCACATGTGTGGAGGTCAGAGAACAATTTGCTGGAGTCAATATCTCCTTCAGTCTAATTGAGGCACATCTTTCTTTTTTTCTACCCTTTGCATTCTCCAGGCTAGTTGGCCTGTGAGCTTCTAGACGACTCTCCTGTTTCTGATCCCATCTCACCCTAAGAATGCTGAAAAATAGTTCCAGACCACCTTTTCCAACTTTTTTGTGGGCTCATAAAAATCAGCTAGTCAAGCTTATGCAGCAAGTATTTTACCTGAGCTATCTCAATAGAACATGGTACTTCTATTTTTATTGTTAAGTAATCATTTTAAATAGTGAATTTCAATGTATTATGGTTCTACTTAAGTTCCTTGTTTATGGTTAATAATAAAAATTATTGTGTCCATTAATTTATAGCAACTGTCAGTTTAAGTGCACCTTTGAAAGCATTTCGTACTTTATCCTCCTATGTTCTTAATTCCTGTTGGCTAACAAGTTTCTGCCATGCTCCAAAATCTATATCCTCTCTTCCCATGGCTCTCTTGACTCTAGTTGTTGTTTAAATCAAGTAAAACCCATTCTTTCTATATGTACTTCTTTTCTTCACTTCCTAGCCTAGTTTTCTTCAGGAGATTTTCATCAGCTGTTCTTCATCACATTATGTATCTCTGCTTAAAAATCCATTGCTCTGTCAAAATTATCCTGAGCACCACTCTGTCTCCTACCCAATATGTTATCTATTTAAATGTTTAGATGATCATTTTCTGGTAATTTACCACCATGTAGAAACAATTTTGGCAGCAAGTCTGTTTTCACTCACAGATCTTCAGACCTGAGGAAGAGCAAAAGACAAGAATAATTATTTAGGGCTGGAGAGATGGCTTAAGGTTTAAGATTTCCTCTTAAAAGCAGAAGGTCCTGAGATCAGATTCCAGGTCCCATGTAAAAATGGCAGGAAGAAAAGGTGGTGTGGTGGCCTGCACTTCTGGCCTTAGTGAGGAAATCCCTGAGTGAAGTAAAAAGGAGGCAAAGGTAATCCAGGGGTGATTCCTGAAGTCAACCTTACTCCTCCATAGTGCTTTTAGGTACACACACACACACACACACACAACACACGAAAGAAAAGACAAGAATAAAGAAAAAGAAAGAAAGAAAGAAAGAAGAAAGAGAAAGAAGAAAGAAAGAAAGAAGAAAGAAAGAAAGAAGAGAAAGAAAGAGAAGAAAAAGAAGAGAAAAAGAAGAAAGAAAGAAAGGAAAGAAGAAAGAAAGGAAGAAAGAAAGAAAGAAAGAAAGAAAGAAAGAAAGAAAGAAAGAAAGAAAGAAAGAAGAAAGAAAGGAAGAAAGGAAGAAAGGAAGAAAGGAAGAAAGGAAGAAAGGAAGGAAGGAAGGAAAGGAAGGAAGGAAGGAAGGAAGGAAGGAAGGAAGGAAGGAAGGAATTAAAGTTAAAGTATTATAAAATAATTATTGAAAGGAAAAAAATCAATGAATGTGATAGTGTAAAACCAGGAAGTTGTCTTTTTTTTCTTGGTGTTTACTGCAGGTTTGATTTTAAGACAATTGATGGATATTGGAGATGCATCTCATTTAATAGTTTATAGTGAGTCACTATAAAAACTGTGAAATATTAACTCGGGCTGTAATTGATTTAGTCTCAAAAAGTTATATTTTCTGTTTGATCTCTCATCAGCAGTTTGACACACATTTAATTTTATACAGAAAAAAATTAAAGTGCCATTATGATCATTCTGAAAACATTCTATTTTTCTCCTTGATTATTTTTTTGCCCAAAGCACAATGAAATGTGATTTTATTTTATTTTATTTTATTATTATTATTTATTCAATTGTGCGTGTGTGTGTGTGTGCGCGTGTGCGTAGAACCAGGGACGAATTCGGGAACCACCATGGACCGCCTCCACCTTCTCCTTGTTTACTCTGTCCCGGGATTCACAGGCTCCGCCCTACCAGGACCAGAAAAGCAGGCTGCCTCCCGATTCTGCCCGGCGTCTATACATTGGGGTCTAGGATCCGAACTCAGGACCTTCCGCCTGCAAGGCAGAGGCTTAACCCCTGAGCCACCTCTCCAGCCCCTGAAATGTGATTTTTATATGCAAGCCTCCCAAACTTACATTCCTGTTGAAGCCTTTGCTCACAAACTTGCATCTTCTGAAGCATCCATCTGTTGTGTTCTGTTAAGACAAGAGTCAGGTTACAACAGTCTGCCAGTCCCATTAAAATTTTCTGTCATTTCCAATGAACTGTGTTTTATGCAGGAGATTCAATGTTAGCATCCGGATAATATATCTTTTAGTTCTGTCTTATAAACACAGTACAAAAACATTTGAACTTGGTGACTTCTTGTGTGTCCAGTGGCCTTATTTTTAGTTTAGTTTAGTTTTGAATTTAATATATAATTGAATAATTGGCACTTTCTATTTTATCTATACAGTGTTCAAAGTCAGAGCTTCTAATGGTACCTAAACATTTCTTTTACATAGGAAATGAAAGTCTGAATAATAAATTTATAAACTTTAAGGACACAATTAGCATAAGTTTAAATGATTCAGATTTATTCTACTTGCTTTCTATTTTATTTTTCAAAAACCATATAGCTCAAGAATTATAAGTTAAAAGCTTATGGTATTTAAACATGACAATTTCACTAGAAAATGGGTGTGGTTCTGCTTATTTCTGAGATGAGGTGAGTAAGTAAAGGAGAATTTAGTTGATTTTGTTAGTCTCACAATTGCAGAATTTCAGAGTACGCTCTTAAGATTACACTGAAAGAAACTAGGAACTTACTACCAACACTTCACAGGAATGGAATCCTGCAATACACACTCATGATACTTTAATGCTACTAAACATGTGGACAGTATTTGGCATTAGATTCTTTGTCCCTTGCAAACTTCTTCCCTTAGTTTTTGAAATTCTAGTAAAGATAGGATTCTAATGCTATGTGTTGTCCTGCTGTCTTTTCATTTTTTATAAACCTAGGGGCATAAAGAGAAACAGCAATGCCTATTAATTAAAAGATAAGACATTTATTATATTTAACCAAAGAATTTTCATAAAACTAAAATATTGTCACAAACATCAGGTGGGAACAGTTCCACTTTCAGACAGTGTAGCAGAATATGAAACTGATATCATCTATATTCCTTTTCAAAAATTTGTCCTTGATGGCCTAGGTTGGTGTATCCCAGGCAATAGAAAATAGAGGAGACAGTCTAGCGAAGAGATGAGGGGAGGTATATATATTTCCTAAATATGAATGGGCTCTGAATTGATTATTTGCTTCTGTGAGTTCCCTAATTGGAAAGCTGTCAGTCAAAATGATCAATTTCTCTTTCATCAATTTAAATATGTTTTATGATAGATGTTCCAATTGCTAGTAAGCAAAGAAGGTGTAAAAAAGTCAGAGGTTCACCATATTTCAGGAATCAATGTCAGACTCTATAGTTACACTGATTGACAAGTCAGATAGATTTAGATTAAAACTTGAGTTTAGAGGAGTGGACTATTACAACCAAGACACCTATTCTTATCTGTAAAGGAAACGTGGAAATTAAACTAAGAAATGGTAAAGGTTACAAACAACGAGTATCTTGTGGCCAGTCTAAGAGAATAATTTTCATCTGATGTGTTAGAAAAGACTCAAAGTTAAGATTTTCCAAATTTTTAGTGAGATGAAAAGATGTGGAGATTAATATAAAGATTAAAAAGAGCTTTTTATTTTTCAAAGCAAGACACAATTACAATTTTCATAATATTAAAAAAAGAAAAAGTGAGAAAAATATTTTTCTTGTGGATAGTGGGTAATATCAAAGAAGTAAAAATCTTACTAGAATTAAAAGAGATAATTTCTGTAAGTCAGTTAGTATATTGCTGTAGTACTGGAGATCACTAATAACAGAAACTATTACAGTATTTTAGTAAATTGTCTTGTAATAGTGCAATTATTAACAAGTTCATTGCATTTGATCCCTTGAAAAAATAGATATGTTAGTGTGGTATAATTGACACTTTGATTTGTGCTTTGTCAAATGGAGAAAGAGAAACTTTCTTTGGATGTGTGTGGAGACAGAGAAACAGATGAGAAAGAAATAGTGAGAGTTAGAGAGATAGAAATAGAGAGATAAAATGATCTATATTGAACAAGATAGACAAATAGAGAGGCAGATGATAGATGGATAGATAGATAGATAGATAGATAGATAGATAGATAGATAGATAGATAGATAGACTATAGATAGAACAAAATTAAAACTAGATTATTAAATTCATGGGTCAAACAGAAATGACTGTATCTATTTCTATAATAAAGAACTTGAAGATCTTCTGCCCTTGTTGAAGTTTATAATATCATTAACTTAAATGTGCCCTATGAGAGCTCCCACCTCATCTTTGAATACATGACATTCATGGAGTACCCACTGTGTACACAGACCTGGAGCATTATGTCAAGAAAAAATTAAAGTGGCAAATTTTAAGTGGCTTTTTTCCATTTGAAATTTCTAATCAATTCTAGCAACATTTCCACATTATCATTCAGTGATATGATTGAAGACAATAAAGCTTCTTTTCTGTTTTTCATTTATTTGTTTTGTTTTGTTTGGGTGCTAGCATATAGACACTAGAATGCATCTTTCAAATGGGGTAGATCCACCTTAGGAAAAATTATCACCACATTAGCTGAGAGCTTCAAGAATCATTATTTCCTTACATTTAAGGTATTTAATGTGTCCTTTCTATTAGGAATGAGGTCATTGAAGTCATGTAGGGGATACTTCAATCTGTATTATTATGCCAACTCAGAAATAAATGCTAGTGATCTTGAGCTCTTTACATTTCAGCTTAACTAGGAGGAGAATTTTTCCTTAGATTTCTTAGGTATGCTATCTGCTCAACAACTATGTGCAATCTGTGAATCAAAGGTATTGTAAAAGAAAATAATATGCTTCTGTAATCATTTGACAAAGACTTCTCAAAGTAGGATATAAATTGCCTTCCAGAATGCACTCTGCTGTTTGAGTGGAAAGATATTTGTTTCCTTCTAAGTTGACTTTCTATGTTTATTTTTTATTTTGTTGAAACAGGCAGATCTCTTATTTTAGTTCACTAATCACTTTATACTTGTAGATAGTTTTCTCTGAGGCTCCAAGAATCATCCCAATGTTCCAGATGGGATGAAAGTGAACTAATCACAAGAATAAAGATTGTTTTGAAATACTTTGTCCCTCACTTCTTAGAGCCAGGGTTTGCCAATGAAAAGTCCTTGAAGGAGTGGAACTTGAGAGGTGTCCAGCCAGACTGTTCAAGCTCATATGCATGTTAACACATATGGCTACTTTCTAGAAGCCAATTGCAATGTCTTCAAGGCAGTGTTGAACTCACACTGATTCATGCACTGCAGACTTGGCTTGTATGCATTCTCCAGCAGACTGGAAAAAATTTGAATCTTATGTTTTCACTTTTTCTCTCAGATATATTAATTTAGTTGGCGTAAGTAAATTTATAAATCATAATGCAGTAATTTTCTACAGAAATGGAGGTATTATTCTTTTCTTAGAGAAAAGAAGCAAAAAATTATCCAAATCCCTGGATGTGCATGAAGGGAATCTACGACTTCATTGAGAGGTCTGCTGATATTCAAAGACAGAACTATCTGAGCAACACAATAAATAAAGTAACATTGGATTAAGATTCAAAAGCTAGTTGAAATTTCCAGGAGTCTGAAATATAAAGAAAATATTGAGTATGTAAGTAGAAGAAAATAAACATAATTTTGTGGAGATGTATACAAAGCAATTTATCTAGATATTCTGTCTTTAGTCCTGTGACAAAAACCTTATCTGTCTGTAATCATGCTTTGTGTACAGCATTGGAAAAATAAAGGTAACTTTTCAGGAGAGAAACCTGATTACTACACCAGCATGATTTTTGTGTTAGTATCCATAGAAAAGCTCCATACAACTTTCATAAAGTGTGTTACAAATAATAACACTTTGCTTCTTTGGTCCTGACAGAAATATACAAATTAGGTATAATCACTAAAATGTCAACAGATTTATTCCAAAAGTGGAATATTAAACACAAGACTGGTCAAGATTCCTCAGAATTTTTAAATTATTCAGAACAAGGAATCCTGAATAATGTTATGGTCAAGAGAAGCCTAGGAAGAAGCAAAGTGAAAATATGATGTAATGCCCTGTATGGGATCTTAAAGAAAAAAAGACCTTTAGGGACAAATTAGGAAAATTGTTAAACATGCTCACAAAAATAGAAACACTAAGTTACAAACCTGGGAAGCCCATATGGTTGAAGGAAAGAACTGACTTCTGAAAGTTGTTTTGTGTCGATCACCTGTGCCCCATGAGCATACCTTTCCTCTCATAAATAAAAAATAAATGCTTTAATAAATAAGTAGATAAATGAAATATTTAAAAAATGAGCCAAACATTACCTCATGTTTTTTACTAAGAGCTTGTGAAGTAAAGAAGTTGCCTTAAGAGAAATGGCAGGCTGACTAATATTTTGTTGTAAAACAATTACTGAAAGAATAAAAATTACCATAGTAAAAAGGTTTTATTTTTTCAAAAGAATGATATATATGAACTAATTGGAGTCATTCAGCATGTTAAACTGATGATTCAGATAAATTGGAACTATACGCATGGATTTTTTTTTTTTTGTAGAGCTTTTGTGATTACTACAGTTTTCACAAGTATAGTAATTGGTGTTTAATAAGAATAAATGTTAATCACACTAACAGTGGAGAGTGTAAACAAATAGATAAGGATGCTTAACGAAGGGGGTGACCAAAATACATGGTTGCTCATTAATTGTTGCTTATTTGGAATAGGCTGTCCTGTGATTATAAGGAGTAGCAAGATTAGGGAGAGAGAAAAATATTAATTATATAGAAAAATTATACAGAAATTTAGCTGAGTGCACTAGGTATTAGAAAGATCAAGATAGATGAGTTTAACCTACAAGTTTAGAATGAAGTTTACATGAAGGTAGCCAGCCTCCACAGAAATAGAAGTTGTTCAAAACCAACTCATTTCATAATCCTTCAGTACACACACACACACACACACACACACGAGTTATCAATATGATGCCACCAAAACTTGGACAACATGCAAAATTACACATATTTTTCATAGACTTATAAATTAACAATCTCCTTGACTCAAATCTAAAGTCAGCAAATAAAAGTAAAGACGAATATTTGCCATGGTTTGAATAATTCCTCTTAAAAGAATAGTTCTGGGGTTGGGGAGATGACTCAGGGTTTAAAACTCTGTTTTGCAAACAAGGTACCAAGTTGAGATCCCAGGACCCAGGAAAAAACGCCAGGTGGAAACAGCAACAGCCTGCACTTCTGGCCCTGGAGTGCTGAGCCTGGGAAATTCCAAAGTGAAGCAAAAATGAGGTAGTAGCAATCAAAGATGATTTTCAAAGACCCTCTATCCTCTGCAGGGACACAAAGAGCCTTCTGACACACATACACACACTAAATAAATAAATAAATAAATAAATAAATAAATAAATAAATAAATAAATAAATGAATAAATAAATAAATGAATAAATAAATAAATGAATAATATTATAAAAGAACATTTCCAAGAATTTCAGCTCCCATATATCCTTATATTTAAATGTAATACAATGTTTGTGTTTTTAATAATTATCACAGATTGATTTGAAAAGAATCCAGTAAATAAATATAGTAAGTCTTTTCAGGTTTACTTTCTTCTGTTTCAAATACCAATTGTCAAGTATAGCAATAAATAAATAAATAAATATAAATTCCAGGAATAGCCATCATGTGTTCTTTATTAAGATATGATGCTACAACTGATTATTGTGTTCTTCATTTATGTTGTCATTGATTCACAATTTCAATTTTATCATGGATACATATTATTTGAAAAATAAAAATAAAAGTAGGATAAAGGTTGGTAATGTGTCTTTAGACATGTCCTGTTGCTTTTAAAATGCTGGCACTGTGGATCTACTGTAAAAAAAATGGTTGTAATTGTGTAGGTCAGGACAGTAGGTACCCAATGTATGTAAATTATGTGAACACAGCAGCTATTTAACACAATAAATTTTCAACTAACTTTCACAAAAGAAAATACATGTGAAAATGGTAATATTTGTAGCGTAGATTACATGACGTTCTTAAATGCACAGTTAGGCAAAACACAAAATAGTAAACCTGAAAAGCTAACACACAACAGCCAAACAAGAAAGCACTATTTTTGTATAAAATGTGATAATGAGAAACATGACAAGCATTATATTCCCTATGGTGTGTATGTAGATAAAAAATGAGAAAACTGTACCATATTTCATAAAGTAGCTACCTTCCTCGGGAATGTGTTAACAATGAAAAATAGTAATAGAAGTCAAGGAGTTTGAGAACTATCTAAAATGATCATTGGTTTAAAATATTTGAAACACTTCTGGCGAAACATTGGCATTACATAAATATATAAAATAAAGTTATCTTTTAGGCTTGAATGAAATTATAATGAAGGTCTACATATACTTGTGCAAGTTTTTCAAACATTTTAAAGAAGAATAAAATTATTAATATGGACAACATCCACTATTAGAGCATGTGTCCCAGAATACACATGATAACTACTATTCATTTGCAGAAACACTTTGTATATTGCAACATCATTTAAATAAGTGGATAGATATTAATCATGCTCTATATTACTTTAGATCTTTTTATAAAAATGCACTTAGAGTCTTCATATTTATGGAGGAGGTATTTTTTGATGCATGTTGCTTATTTATTTATTTATTTTGATACTTAGCTATTTAATCACTGTAAAACTCAATTGATCTTCAGTTGTAATTTCCCTGCAGTCAGTTTCTCCACTGCTTAGTATTTCAGATATGACAGATAATTGTCTTAAAGTAGATAAACTTTGCTGAAATTTTTAAAGACAAGCTTAAACTATATATAAGCAATATCATTTTTATATAGGGAAAGTAATATAGAAAGACATGGAAAAGAAAACTCAATCATCTCCATCTTATAGTACCAGTGAAATTTTTCTCCCCAGGGATTTCTTTATTTCTGATCTAACTTCATGCATCTTTCTTTCTTGTTAACTCCAGGTCATTAAAGGCCAGGTTTGTCTCTTTTATTTTTCTGACTCAGAATCTGGACCAGAGTCTAACACATTCCAGTGTCTCATTGGAGGTGTGAATTGAATTTATCTCAGATGTAGTAATAGGACAAAAAATTCACAGAATCTCATATTCTCTTTCATATGCTAATAGACAACCTGATGATAGCAAATTGAAATAATAAAGAAAGAAAAGTAAAAATAACCACCTCATTGGTTTTGTAAATTCTGTCTTTATAGTGACATTTCCACAGAAGCACAATTGAAAAAAAAAAAACTTCCATTTAAGAAAATTCCAGGCTACCATTGTTCTGAAATAACATATTTGGACTATCTTTATCAATCCGCCATGTATTATGTGGCAGTGCTACACCTTTCCAAGAATACAAATTTATGACCGTATTTGTAGGTAAAAATATATGGAGTGATATTTCTTTATTAAAAGAAAAAGAGGGTTTCTGACCGGGACCCAGACCAGGCGGACTCCCTGCTCCTTAGGAGGTGAGCTTCGACACCAGTCAGGATGGAGCCAAGGGCGGCACAGTTCAAAACTGAAAACAAGAACGAACCATAATTCAGAACACCAAAGATCCTATATTATACACCTAGAGCCAAAACAGCCAAATAGCTCAGGGAACCTTACCGAATTGGGGGGGGGGGCAAGATTGCAAGAGCCTAAAGATTGGGAGGACCAATGATATGCAAGATGCTCCACACACGTTAGGGCTGCAGCAGCCATAATAGGATTTTGCCTAAACTGCACAATGGCTGACATGTCAGGGACTCCCATAGTCTAGTATGATTCACAGGGGAGAAGGCTCCAGGCAGTAGGATCCTTAGAGGCAAGGGATTAAACAGTCATAACAGAGTTCTCATACTAAGGTGGAGCCCAAGAAGGAAGTCAGAGCTATGCCACTGAGTCCTTACCCCTCACTAGGGTAAGGACTCAGATGGAGGTTTGGCATTCACAGAAAAGGAAGCTCCAGGGATGGGAGGGAGGAAGAGGGAGGCACTGGGAAAAGGCAAGGGAGGGATAAGAGTGAAAGGAAGGAGGAAAGAGTGCAAGACTGGGGAGGGAAGGAAGGAGGGCAAGGACAGGGGTACTTATTGAGCTTGCATGATTAGGAAAAAAAAAATAAAATGTGGGAGAAAATAAAAGAATAAAAATTGTGCTTACCTCTCCAAAAAGAAAAAAGAAAAGAAAAAAAGGGAAACCAATAACTCACAGTTCACCAGTGGAAAACCAGTAATATTCAAGGAGTATGCAAGACTGTCCTTCAATTAAAACTTCTCATGACAGAGTAATTGTCTTCAACACATAGAGAGATGCATGTCTAGCTATCTTCTTGGAAAATCTGCATACAGAACACTTCAAAACAAACTGACACTTTATTCAAGGATGCATTTGAGATTGCACTATAAAGCAAGGGAACTATCAGAGTTTGTTTTACAGACTTTAAATTTTGATGTTCTTTTACTAGAGATATACAGTTTAAACAGCACTTACTTTGGAAAGTTTCTTACTGCACTACTCCACTTCTGTACTGTGCTCAATAAAAATGAGTCTTTTTGCCATCTGCCAAATACTATTTTGAACACTTATTTTCAGTGCAGGTGTTTAATATTCTAAACCATTTCTAGCCCATAAGAGTAAAAAAATGAATTCAGTTTGACAAGCTTAAAAATTATCTTTTCAGAATGTTTTCCTGAAGGCTTATCTCCAGGTAATATAAAGCAAAATTTATAAATATTTTTGGTTGTGTGCCATATTTTCTCCGATCCGATAGTAGACATATACTACAGTGAATCTGTATTTTCCTTTTAAAAACTCTGACTAGTACTTATTAATGTTTTGGCTCATTTCAGTATTGTAAATGTTGAACTTAATCTCAAAGCAAGAACACAATGAATCACTGCTGTATTTAAATGAAGGAGTGATGATGAACTCTCACTTCGTTGAAATAATGGGAGTTAAAATGTTCTTTTACTGATAGGTTTTAGATCAATTAATAATGGATTTCCATGAAGTACTTAAGATATTTTACTTGGTATGATGATTTGTGTGAGATAAGTTGGTAACTGATAGCATATATTTTGCTGACTTCTTTTCCTTTTACAGTTCACATTCATTTGTTCCCATTTGAAATTCTTTTTTTTTAATTTTTTTATTATTATTTATTCAACTGTGCCCATGTGCGTGTGTATGTGCGCGCGCGTGTGTGTGTGCGTCTGTGTGTGTGTGTAGAACCACGGACGAATTCGCAAACCACCATGGACACCTCCACCTCCTTCTGCCCCAGGATTCATAGGCTCCGCCCTACCAGGACCAGAAGCGCAGGCCGCCCCGCTTCCGCCTGGCGTCTAAACGTGGGATCTGGGATCCGAACTCAGGACCTTCCGCCTGCAAGGTAGAGGCTTAACCCCTGAGCCACCTCTCCAGCCCCCCATTTGAAATTCTTTATGACAGGGTGAGTTAGATTCCTATTGGATGATTTCCTGCTTTTCATTGGTATGAATACTTTCTGCATAGATGCCAGCCTATGGGTGTGTGTGCTTTCTACACAGTCAATGATTGCAATTTATAATATCATTTCTTCCCCATAAAACAAGAAAGAGTTTCTGAGATCCTGATTATAGCTACCTCTCACATTTTGTGACACTGTTTGTCAAGTTGACTTTCTACAGGGGAAAGTCTAGATCTGCTATAAAATCCAATTTCTTCTCAACCAAATTGCAAAGTTGGGATCAGTTAGGAGCAGTGTTTTCTTTTCGATCTTCCATGGTCTTACAAACACAATGATCTTCTGTCATACTAGTCAATGGATCTTATAACTATATAAAGTTTGATCATCTTTCAATAAAATGATTTGGCAAGTTTAACGTCTAGTCTTCTTTGGCTGAATTACACGTTCAATTTGAATGTTCAATGTTATTCTTTGTTCATAATATTGCAGTCAGTTTCACACTGGCACTGAAACAAACAAACCAAATATACACTCATAATTTACCAAAACTGTTGCTTGAAAAAGTAAATGTTACAGCAGAGAAAATAGGCCTCCATGAAGGTCTGCAAGTAAGTAATGAGAAACCTGGTTAAGTTCACAGACGTTCTTTCCTGATCTCACCAGAAGGGGAGGGCATATAGTCTAGCAGATAAAAAGTAATCATTTTGCAAATGGGTGATGGACCCCTCCCTCAGTGAGGTTTCCTACTCTTATTACATCTACCCTTGAATGTGCTATTACAACAAGACTCCAGTTTAACAGCTTTTTGTCTCTGGCCAGGGGGTGACATACAGTGCCCAGCAGAATGGAGTGAAGGGAATTGCAGGAGCAGCAAAACTGCAAAAGAAAATCAACAAACCACAATCCAGAACTTCAGAGACTCTATATCAATCACATAGAACTAGGACAGCCTAATCTCTCCCCATCCTGGAGCTCAGGGACATTTGCGGAAGAGGGGGCGGTAAGATTGTAAGAGCAAAAGGATGGGAGGAGCAACGATTTGCAAGATTCTCAACAATAGTTGGGGCCAAAGCAATCATAATGGAACTTTGCATGCCCTGCGCAATGTCCAGCGCACTGTTGCCCTCATAAAGTCTAGCATCTGTTAAGGGCACCGAGACCCCTGGAGGCAAGGGATTGACAGCCATAGTAGTGATCTTATGCTTAAGGGGAACAAGAGAAAGGGCTTATGGAAATGCCACTGGGTCCTTATATGTCATCGGAGAGGAGGACCCAGTGGAGAGTTAGGCGCACACAATAAAGGACTCTCTGGGAATTGGGGGGGAGACACTGGGGGAAGGGGAGGGGGGAGGGAGGGAACTGGTAAAAAATTTTAAAATGTATAATTAAATTTTTAATAAAAAAAAAAGTAAATGTGGTATATATTTTATAAAAAAAATTCTTACTAAAAAAATTAAGGGTATATTCCTACAAAAGAGAAAGTCAAATAAAAAAGTAACCGTATTTACCTTATTTAGCCATAAAAGCAATAATCAAACTTACCATGTTTTTGAATTTTTCTTTGATGATTCAATACTTAAAACATGTACAATGAGCATAAGAAGATATCTTCATGAGTAGAAATAGCATAATATCTACTGTAAAAATCTTTTAAGTTTTATTTAAAGTATTTCAAAGAATCTTACTATGTTAATACAGTTCACTGGAAGTCATTTGCTTCTATTTTAAATTTCTTGATAATTAGTATATTAGTGGTGAGTTAGAAGATGCTCTTAAAATGCAATCAGTGTTTTTGAAGTATTATCTGTTTATGAAACAAAACTAACTCACAGAATAGCACCAAATCAAAACCATCTTGTCTTGGTGCTTGTTAGTAGCACAGCTTACATATTAATATCGCATTGGAAGGAATCTTATGTATGTGAGAATGTGTGTTCCCAGCAAAGACAGTGTTCTGCTACTTCCCCTGGTTCAGTCAGTGACTTCCTGTCCACTATTGCCCCTGTTAGGAATGTTATTTTGCGTCTGAAAACAGAAATGTTCACTACTCACAATTCACAAATACTACATCTTGATACCAATGAGCACTGCCCTGTCCAATTCAGGATATGATGGTCCTCTCATCCTGCTAATGAAATACTTTCTTTTTTTTTTTAAAATATTTTATTTATTTTCTAAGAATTGTATTTTGTGCCTTTATAAGGCACATCACGGTGTTCACAGAAAGTGCATAGTGAGAATCTTATGTATTACACAAACTCACTTTTTTTTCTAAAAAGCTTTGCAGCCAGACTGGAAAGATGGCTCAGGGGTTAAGACTCTGTCTTGCAAGTAGAATGTCGTAAGTTCATATGCAGGCACCAGGTGAAAAAAAAAAAAAAAGGCAAAAATGGAGGTGGCCTGTACCTTCAGACCTGGTGATTAGAGCCTGGGAAATCTCAGAGGAAAGCAAAAATGAGGGAGAAGCAATCCAGGATGATGCCTGATGTCACTCTTGGTCTTCCACAGGGCCATAGAGTGCCCTCTGATACACACACCCACCCACACCCCACACCACACACACACATGCACTCAGAAAGATAAAGTTTAAAAAAGCTTTACAGCTGCATCTGCATCTTAGATGTTCTATCTGTATCTTTTCAGAAGTGCGTTAAAAGTCTGAACTTTTGTACTCTCACCAGAAGTTCTCATTCTGTAGGAATATTCAAAAGGACTTCAACTCTACTTCTGTAAATGTAAATGCTTTACTTACAAGAAAATTTGATATCAGAATAATTTTTATTAAATTCACTTAGTTTTAAAGTTGTCTTTAATGATTTGCTGTTGCACATTTCTTTCCTATTCCTGCGTATTTATTTACCATAGACTATTTTATAAATAATATTAGATTTTAATCATGAAGTAAAGGTTCGATGTGAATATTCTTTAGTGGGGAAGCCACTATTTGTTCATACTTTCTGAAAAATGAGACTCTTAAATTAGGATCCAGTCCATTCATTATACAGGTTGAATCTCCTCTCACATGGCATAACGGGTTGTAAGTGAAGATTGCTGCTTTCGCTGGCTTAGAAATTTCCTCTCGGTTTTCACAGAACTCATGCTTCATGTGTGTTAAAGAGACAGCTACCAATAGTTGTGTAGAGGTTTTAAGGAGATAGTGACTACTGTCTGAGGCACCTTCCCCTCAACGGGAGGAAGGATCTAGACCTCAGAAAAGTTCTGTCCTCAGATTTGTCCTCAGGAAAAAAAGATACCACCCTAGATGTCTGTAAACTTTCTCGAGAAGTCCTTACTCCAGTGAGGATTTCATGCAGGGCATTTCAATTTTGGTCCACTTTCCTCAACTGGAGACATCTCTGTTGATCATAATTCTAAGTTCATGGTAGGATGATCCGAAACTGCTTTTGAAACACTGCATACTCAGGAGCATCTCTTGCTGCTTAATCCTGCTTTCTTTATTTTAGCTTTATGTTCTAAGTGCACTCTCAAATTAAGTTCATAGTTCCACAAGGAAATATGAAAGAATCGATAATTACTTTTTATTTAAAACTAAATTGATAAAATATTATTAAATTGTGTGTTAGTGGTTATTCCTTCCCTTCATTAAATTTAGGTGGATCATAACTAAGATGCTATCTTAGCCTACTGTTATACATGCATTCAAATTATTAATCTTATTTGGTTAATTGTTTTAAGAATTAAACATCCTGTGCATCACAGACAATAAAAATATATAAGTAAATTAATGCATGCAAAGTTAGCTTAATTATTTATAAGAAATATGTGTAGTTCTTTTGTTCATTTAATAGAAAGGGAAGCTATATTTCAATTACATTAATTTAACATCAATTGTCTTGACATGCACAATTCTGGAGGCAATAAAGTAAACATGATAGTCTTCAGGATCATTAAAAAATAATAAAGGGGCTAAACTGTGAAAAATATATTCAAGGAACTATATATTTAATGATTCTTGGTATTTGTAGAAGTTCATTGATTAGATATCTCAAACCAAGGCTTTTTTGTTTCTACTTATGCGTGCATTCAATGAATTCTTTGGAGGAAGAAAACCAAACTGAGGATGCGAATAGAAATAGGATGTACTTCATAAGTTGAATTATTTTTAAAATTCCCTCTAAAATTCTATCTACACAGACAAGTTGTGTTGCAATATATTTTGACTTTGTCTCTAATGAGACACTCCTTGAGAATAGAGCTAAAAGTTCCCATTTAAATCTCTTCAATTTTTAAAATTTTAACTTAGTTTATTTATTTGAGAAAGAGAGAATGAATCAGTAAGAGAGAGACAGAGAGCAAGAGAGAGGAGAACATGATAGCTACAACAAGAATGTTACAAATGCGTTGCTTTGGGGGAAAAAAGGAGAAGAAATTTTGAGGAGGTACATTGGTGAAATGTCCAAGGAAAATCAGCATGGAGTAAAAATCAATAATACCCAAATGCATTTCAATGTGCATAAAATTTTAAATAAAACAATTTCATTATCTCTTTCTACCTTGAGGCTCCAGAACTAAAGTGTCCAGGTTGGCTAGTAGATAGTTACCTGAAGAGTTGTGTCCCCAGACCTTATCTTTTTCTTATTTTTTAATAATTTTTATTTTTCCTGGTTTTACAATCATAATGAGTAATTATCCCTCTACCCCCACTTTCCCTTTTCTTTCTGCCCTCTTCCCTCCTTCCCCTCTTTCAACAATCCATCCTGTCTATGGGTCCTAGGATTTCCTCTAGATGATCTATGGAAGACCAAATGACCCTTGGGCAGACTAACTGGTAGAAGCACTCCCCTTCACCTGTTTAGCCCTATCCCCTAAGATTCACATGCATGTAATTATTTCTCGTGAGAGCCTCACTAGGCTATAGGGGCATGTTCGTGTGTCAGTTGTTGTACATGTGAGTTCCTGGATGCAGGAGCTTTGTCATGAGTGGAATGTCTTGTTCAACAATGGGCCTCCCCATCTAGATGTCTAACAGTTGATGGTTGGTTAATGAAAATGAGCTGTCAGGAAAGATGAACTAATGAAATTTTCCAGCAAATGGATGGAAATGGAAAAAATCATGCTGAGTGAAATATGCAAGAAGCAGAAAGACAAACTCTGTGTTTTCTCCCTTATAAGTGAATCCTAGAATTAAACTATCATTTTGATGGGATCAAACAGAAACTCTTATAACATCCACAAAAGCAAAGGGCCACAAGCCCAAAAGTTCGAGAAGATCCCCCAAAAAGTAGAAACCAAAGAACATAGATAAACTGTCAGAAAAGGCTTTTAAATAAGAAAAGGCTTAAAGGAGAGGGAAGAACAGGAATAGGACACAGAAGTGAGTGGGATTAGCCTCCAGATAACGAACCACCTGCTTACTAACCCCATGACAGAGAACATACCACCAGCACTGTAAACTAGTCTAAACATTAGCAGACAGGGAATAATTGACAGTGGACAGGATCGGATGTTTCATTACGGAGAAATATCCAAGAGTAAACTTCGACCTAACCAACTCACATTTTAACTTTCAATCTCTTCTGGGTGTTTGCTCAGAAAGTTGATTTCTTTGCTTCTTACTTTGAAGGCTGACTTATCACATTCACCTTAGATTGCTAGGAAACAAAAAGGAGAAACTATGTGCTACTTTTTGTGATGTGTGGTATAAAGGTTGAGAAAAGTCAGCAAACAAATCTATGGAAAGAGAAATGAGTGCAATGACAGAAAATTGTCATCAGGTATTTGAGTGAGAAATAAAAGGGTTAAAAGAAAGAATAATCAAAATAATCCAAAAAAGATGACTGAAAGGGAAAAAAAATTTTTTTTATTATTATTTATTATTCAACTGTGCGAATGTGCGTGTGTATGTGTGTGCGCGTGTGTCTGTGTGTGTTGTGTGTGTGTCTGTGTATATGTAGAACCACGGACGAACTCGCGAACCACCATGGACGCCTCCACCTCCTTCTGCCCCGGGATTCACAGGCTCCGCCCTACCAGGACCAGAAGCGCAGGCCGCCCCCGCTTCTGCCTGGCGTCTATACGTGGGATCTGGGATCCGAACTCGGGACCTTCGCCTGCAAGGCGGAGGCTTAACCCCTGAGCCACCTCTCCAGCCCCGAAAAAATTTAAGAGAATGAAAAAATTGTCTAGCAGAGAATGTTGGGAAGATTTGGCCAAAGAAAAATGAAAGGAAGATACAGGCAATATCTGATCTGGGAGGTAAAATGACATTATGAATAAAGGCATCAATATAAAGCAGACATAAAGCTAATTTTACAGTTTCTTCCTTACCTCCGTCCTCTGACCCTCTCCCTCCCTCCACCTCTTCCTGTGGGTAACTACCTCTTCCTCTCTCCCATTCCCCAGAGCACCTTTATGTGGGCTCTGAACTTCCTTGTGAGTCCTCTACCCTAGTGAGGATTCAGGATTCAGTGGTGTATCTTGGGGCCCCTTCTTGAGCTGCTCACTAGTATAGGAACTCTATTATAACCGTTTTACCCCTTGCCTCTAAGGATCCTACTGCCTGAAGCCTTCTCCCCTGTGATCCCTGCTATACTCTGGGGGTCGTTGACATGTCATCTATTGTGCAGGTCAAGCAAAGTCCAATCACATTGTGGTTATATTCTGCCTGCTGCAACTCTCACTTGTGTGAAGTATCTTGCATATTGTTGGTCCTCCTCATTTTAGGCTCTTACAATCTTGCCTTTCCCTCTTTCTCAAGGTTCCCTGAGCTTTAGGTTGGAGAGATTTGGCCGGTCTGGTTCCAGGTGAGTAAGCAGAGTCTTTGGTGTTCTGAATTATGGTTCGTTGTAAAAACAAAATTCTTTATTCAATTTGTTTCCTTGAATTACTTCATCATACATGACAATTTACTTATTCTTAATTTAATTAGAAATCTAAATAGTCTTCATTTGGATCACTCCAGCTATGCATTGAAATGTGATTTATAGAGTTCATATTTTCCCTCATTATTCAGGTTTGAAAATCATGGTCTTCCATATAGTAAACAAAAATATAATGAAACTTAAATCTTGGGAAATACTTTGAACTAGTGCTAAAAATTTCACTGAACTTTAGCAAACCTATATCCAATGGATCCAAGAAATGGATGTAAAAATTGTGAGTTTTCTTCTACAATTTAACCATCACACAGAGTTTCCAGAATTTATGGATTCAATCCCTAATTCACTGCACTGAAATTATAAAATTTAAAATACTTTCAAGATTCCCATATGAAATTTGTTTTACAAAAATCTACATGCTCTCTTTTCAATATTATGGAAAAGAATGACAGTTGAGAAATAACTTTGTTAATCACATAAGAAGAGCTGAATGGGAAACACCCGTTCCAATAGTCAACATAGTGACTCTGGAATAGTTTCTGGAGTTATCAGACATCTCTCTTTTCTTGATGAGAGTTGAGTTGTTTATTCCTTTGTTTTTAAGCAAAGCATCTACAAACTACAACTTGCCAGGCATAAAGCAGCAACATGTTTATTCTTTCTTAGTCTGAAGAGGCCTCACTCTCTGACATTATGTCTTCATTCAGCAAGATGTTTCAGGATTGCAATCAGTCCAACTTCCTGTTTAAAAAAAATGTGAAACTTCTGGCTGAGCTTTAAGACATTATGGAATCGCTTCCTTACAGGAGAGAAAAGGCACCAATCCAGCTACTATGCACATGCATAAATCTGTCAATTATCCAGAATCTGGCACAAAATTCATGTCACTAAGGAGGAAAATATGTTAAGAGATTGCAGTGCCAGGATAGAAATCACTTTGTTGCTGTTGTGTTTTGTTTCATTTTGTTTTTCATGAACTAGTTTTGAGACTTGACCTCTGAAATAGAGGGAAAAATATGTAATCATAGAAAGCATTCATGTTATGTGAAGGTTTTTGTATTTTAGGAACAGATTGTAATCTGTTGAGCATGTGAACAATGTGAAACATAGATTTGTTTGAATATCTCTGACATTTTTGCCACTGGATGAAAGTGCACAGTGTTCTGAACTCACTCTTCATTCATGTGACTATGTGTAGTAACTGCTCCACTAGAGCAGTTGTCATTTTTGTTTGATTTGGGGATGGTTTTGTTAATTCAAGTAGAGAATATTGATACAGGATGGGATAAAAAGGCAAAGAAATAGAGCCAAAACCACAAAAATAGCACATGTGCTAAAGTATGTAAAACAGCTGATATATATTTTTTCTTTTTTTGGCCCAATTTACAACTAGACTTGAAGGTGAGCACACAGCAATTAGATCACATGTCTGAAACACTAACTAAACCTTAACAGCTCGCCCCCTCCCCAACCATGGCTAGCAAGGGCCAGACATTCAGTTCATAATCTTTGTGTACAGTTCTCTACCTGATTTCACACTTCAGAATTCACTAATTTCATGGAAATGAAGCTCTTGAGAGCGCTGGGAGATGTAGGGTGCTCAACTGAGGACAGAGGACATTGTGTTTAAAATGATCAGACTCAACACTGAAAGTATGTTAGAGCTAGCCCAGGTTGTTGGAAGCATTGAGGTATAGCTCAAACTTCTTCAGCTCATACATTTTAAAGATTTAGTTTTGATGAATGCATTTATAAAGCTGAAATTGAAGATATTTTTCTCTGATTTTTTACAATCTTTCTAATTTTTAAGATGAATGATGATTTATCCTTGGATATTTGTTGTAGGTTAAGCTAGTTATATGACAGTAATTTCAAAAGTAAAAATAGAAGTGCTTCTGTGAGGTACATTTGTAAATTCTTTTCTTAAGCACTGTTCATTAGAAACAGTCAAATGAAAAATTTGCTTCAAGGTTGGAAGATCATTGACGTTTATTCCCACTTGAAGGACATATGTCAGTGCATTCAAACTTCTACCTCCAGTTTTAGAAAATAATCTCTCTATGTTCAGTGTATCCTAAAAATCTTAACCTTATTAAAATCATATATATACTTTAGATCCCCTTCACATAACATGTCCCCCCAAATTAGACCAAAAGCATTATCACGTATTATCAATAAATTAATTAATGAATATAGTGAAAATATTTTTACACTTTTTGATTTATATGCAATTGAAGGAAATGTATGAAGAGCTTTCATCCACTCATTATCTATTTTTTTTCAAAAGGAAAAAGCTTACAAATTTGAAGCACAACCTGATACTTAGGGTATTTACTTGGAAGTATTTACTATACTTCAGATAGGTATGCTTTTTATCAGCTCATAATCACTCATGCTGCCCCAATACATTTGTTTCCTCATCCTGTTACCAGAATTGGGTTTTCAATTTCTATGACTTTGTAAATTCAGGAACAGCATATTGTACACAAGACTCGTGGATGTCTTAAAAATGAAAGTTCTGTTTTGTAGGTTGGATAATTGTCAATTCACTTTCCATAAGCTGAATATTCATTTCAGATCTATCTTTGTTGATTTTCTGTATGTTTTATTGTTGGGTGAATGAGAGATACTGAAGTCTTCAAATATATTTCTATTTTTTTTCTAGTCTTTTCATTTTTTCAGTTAACACTGGCGATATTGCATAGCACTGGTGTTTGCTTACATTCACTGTTTCAGTTAGTTTGCGCTCAGATAGACCAAAATTCTATTATTTTAAGTACTCTTACAGAATTATGATGCCTTTCTTCGCTTTGAAATTTATTTTATTTGAATGAAATGCACATGTTCTTTAATAATTTTGATTAATAAATCATTATTAGATGCACATTTTCTAATCTTTGTACTTTAAGTATCTTTATTATAAATTGAATTTAGTTTGTATTATGTTTTAAATCATATTACTAGAATCTGTACAGAGGGACTTATATCACTTACATTGTAATGGAATCAGAATTATACCTGAGTATTTAATGAATTTGTATATTTGGTTTTGATAATAAACCTAATAGTGATCAAAGGAATAAATGAAAATTATTATTACTGTCACAGCTATATTTACTGTTGATGTGAGAGAACACTCATGCAACCAGCTTGAGTGAAAAAAGGGAAGTTTATTTGATTTATTTTTCCAAAGTGGGGATACAGTCCATTACTGCAAAAAAAAGTATAGTGGGTGGCAGAGACTATAGAAGGATCAGGTCATTTTCATCATCATGAAGGTAAAGAGAGAAAGCAACAGCCTGCAAGCTACTAGACTACATGTAGAAGCAAGGCAAGGCTCCTCATCCTCAAAGCCTGATCCTACTACTCCAGGAAAGTTTCACTTCCTAAAGCCACTGTGACTTTCCCAAACATTAACAACACCTAAGAATGAAAGCAACTTCAATTTGCCTTCAAACCATAGCACTAACTAACAAAATCACTCTGAATCTCAATTCTTTTTTATTTTATTTTTATTATTATTTATTCAATTGTGCATGTATGCTTGTGTGCTTGTGTGTGTGTGTGTGTGTGTGTGTGTGTGTGTGTGTAGAACCAGGGACGAATTCGGGAAGCACCATGGACCACCTCCACCTCCTCCTTGTTTACTCTGCCCCGGGATTCACAGGTTCCGCCCTACCAGAACCAGAAATGTAGGCCACCCCAGCTTCCGCCCAGCGTCTATACGTGGGGTCTAGGATCCGAACTCAGGACCTTCTGCCTGCAAGGCAGAGGCTCAACCCCTGAGCCACCTCTCAATTCTTAATTTGTATCATCATTTTATTAAGTATTAAAAATGAGATGTTATAATCCATTACATCTGTAAAGTGTATTTTGTGTGTGTTGTGTATGTGTTTCTACTGTGTGTCCCTGTGGAGGACCAAGGGTGACACCTGGAATCATCCTGGATTGCTTCTACCTCCTTTTGGCTACACATTGGGATTTCCTAGGCTCTGCTTATTGGGGTCAGAAATGCATGTAGCTGTCATTTCTGACTAGTTTTTTTCAGTGGGACCTGGGATCCAAACTCAGGACCTTCTACTTGTGAGGCGGTCTTAACCCTTGAACCATCTATCCGGCCCTTCACTTCTATTTTATTGGTTTGGGGTTCTGATCTGCTTTGTAAGATGGAGTCCCTCTGTGTGTAACATGATTTGCAGCTCAACTGACTGTTCTGTTGCAGAGTTCTGGATCTCCTTTCCTAGAAATCCAGATACAACTCATCTGGACTTAATTTTATACTTTAATTACTGTAAGCAAAATTATTCTATTATGCTGCCCAGGTTGAAAATTGCCAACCTAAATCACTACTTCCAATGCTTTGGTGTGCAAACAGGTTTTGTTTGGGGAATCCAAAAAAATAAAAACAGATGGAGAGTTTTATTTCCATCATATGGGGAGGTCTTCACAGTGAGGAGAGGGCAGGTTCTAACAGCAGGAATAGGTCCCTACTTGCTAGCAATGAATGTATTCCCTGGGAACATGATGATTGAGTCCCCATGAAATAACATCTTGGAGATACAGCTCTCCTTGTTGACTGGCTTGGACTTCTTGGCCTTGCCACTCTTGGGTACTTCAGTCCACATCTTCACATTCTCCAGTGCCATGTTGCAGTGCCTGTCAAAGGCTTTCACTGGGTCCAGGAGTTTCTGGGTGTTCTAGCAGTTCATGAGCACCTGAGTGTTGTTCTTGACTGACTGTGAGCACCAACAGTGGTCCAGTGTTGAACTCCTCTTCCTCCCACTTCTGCAGCTCCCGGAGGATCATCTCACTCTCCACTCTCGGGTTTGTTGAAGAGGCTCATGGTGATGGTTGCACTTATAAATCACTCATGTCTCCACCACATTGCTCTGGCTTCGTAGTGCTTGGGGAATCTTTAAATGCACACTCCAATTCAGGGATGTGGTCAGAGATGTGGTAGTTTGATCTGTTGCTTGATGTTACTAATATTGTTGGAACTCACATTAGTTCCAATAATTTTAAGGGATTTTAGCATGGCCAATCCTAAGAATTATTACAGATGGAGCTAACATTATGGAAGCAATAATAATGTAAAAGCTGGGGGACAGGAAGAGGTAATGTTAGAGAGTTAACCACTGTTCATGTCAGGGATATAGTATCTGAGAACTCAATGCAACAGTGTCTACATCCACTACATCTCTACAGTAACTGGCATACCTAATAAAACTTTCCAATGGAACAGAGAAGACCCCATCAGACATGATGCTACCCTGAGGGAGTGCTTGGAAGTGGTGCTAGACAAAAGACAAGAGGAGCCTCTGTTCTACAGAATCCATACTGGTGGACCATTTGCAATCTGGCAGGTGCCCAAGCATACAGGTGTTGGAGAGGTCCCCTAGTTGTACATGTAGAGAGACAAGGGAAAGGAAGGAAACCAATGGGAAGAGATGAGGGATGAGATAGATAATGGGCAACTAATGGTTAATAAAACTTAAAAATAAGTAAAGTTAATACAAAATAAGTGAAATCAGAGGGAAAAGTAAATGAAATTGCAAATAGTTTGAAATAGATGAATTCTATACATGAGAGTTTTTATAAGTACAATGAAAGTGCAAAGATTTTACATTATTAATCACTTCAATGTTATTCAGAAGCTGCATCCCCAATAATGTTTGTAAAGAAAGTGTGCAGTCATGAAGATGATTTTTCTGAGGAAAAATAGAATTAGTCAAAAATGATATATAATAAGATTTAAAAGGTTTAATAGAACATATTTTGAACATTATGCTATGAATTGTGAATCAGAAATATGAGTGTAAAATCAGGACTGATACTCAAAGTCAAAGGCCTCTCCTCAGCAGCAGCAAACAAACCTACTATTTTATCTTTTAAGACTCTACCTCATGCTTTGTTTTCTTAGATGCTAAAAATAAATGAAATTATAAATCCTGTTCTGGAATATGTCAAGCCCATAGTTCTGATTAAAGGTAACAGAATTGAGAGTGGATAGATTTTAAAAGGTTATTCATGAGATTGACTTACAGAGTATGATCTGAATATAATACAGACTGTTATAGCACAGCATAGGCCAAGAACCTGCAGCTGTGTAGTCCACAAGGCTGGAACTCCTCTTCAATCCCAACCTGATGCCAGAAGCCTGAATAGTCCTGGAAAGTCATTGATCTTCAGCCCACATTAGAAGCCTTTGAAGCACCTTAGTTCTGATGTCCATAAAGAGGGAGAAGGGGAAACATATAAAGGAAACAGGGAAGGTAATTCACTAAGAAGATGAGTATTTCAGTGGAAAGAAAAAAATTTTTCTCATATCCAGACAGAATTATAAGATGTGGCTATAACAGTGTGTTGCTAATTTTACTTAAACTCATCAGAAAAGTCCTCACAGGCATGTCCAGAGGCAAATCTAATATAAATAATCCCTTCATGTGCCTTTAAGCATGTTAGATCTTCAATAAATACTTGTTTTCTTTGCTTTCTGAAATGTTAGAAAATATTAAAGAAATTAAAAGTGTTTTATCTCATCTTAAATATATTCAGCTGCTTTTCCTTAACTTATCTTAATATTTGCAAGATACTTAACATCTTTTGGCTCCTTTGAATTTAAGACAACTTTAAAATTAAATGTATGCCATTGTAAAATAACAATGATTTGAAAAATATATTTACCAATCTTAAAATATTGCTAAATCTTATTCTCTCCAGATTACTATTTTTAATTTAATCACTTTCTTTGGCCTAAAAAGCTTCATTTTTTGAATGTGGTTCTGCTAGAGATCAGGGGTTTTGCTTTTAAATATCTGAGTAAGTATAGTTTACCCCATAGATTTGCTGTGTATGTTTTGCATATACTATTTAATGTAGAACTACTGTAATTTTTGCAAAGATTTCTGAAGAACAAGTTATTGACTTGTGCAGTCTAATTTAAGAAATACATACCTGGATTTGAGGCTTAGAGAGAATGTTGCCACTGCTTGTGACATGGAAAAATGGTACCTGTTTTATAAATTGATTATGTCTCCTTTTTGTAATAGTTATACATGAGGGATTATAATGCTATTTATAAAAAATTGTTGGTCACTGATTATTTTTCCAGCAATTTCTAAAGAAACATATAGTTACACAAAAACTTGTCTTATCAGATATGCATGTATACACAAATATTCACGTCATGATATTGGAAAAGCTTGCTAGCTAGTTTCTAGTAACTATCTGCAATTACTGTTGCACATATTTAAATATATTGCCTATAAATGAAGGCAATCACATTACTATTTTATTTATTTAATTATGCATGTGTGTTATTGTGTGAGTCTGTGCATGCATTTGTACAAGCCAGAAGTCCACGTCAGTTATCTTCTATTGCTCTGCACCTTTTTAAAATTTAAGGCAAGATATCTCATAATTCTACCTGGTTGATGGGTCAGGAAGTGGCAGGATGGATGCATCAGTCTCTATCCCATCACTTCTTCAGAGGATTATAACCAAGAACTACTCTCCTTTCACATGGGTTTTTAGTGGCCCAACTAGGTCTTCTTGCTAGTTCAACAATCACTTTGCCTACAGAGCCTTCTGCTTTGCCACCTAATTTATTTGTCCTGAAGTACTTGTTGATGATACAATATGTCATCTTCTAACAAGACTCTGCCATTGGTAAGAAGTCCACTGAGGTGACAATCTTTGGTGTTCAAAGTTCACAATAATTAAACCATAGATAAGACCTGTGATTTAGTATGTGGAGAACAAAAAGCAGAATATAACAAGACTTCTTTATGTAATAATTGAAAAGAAAAACAAAATTACAGTATTGACAAGAGATTTAGGCATGATTATTCTCTCACCTTTTATTAGAAAGGTGCAACAAGTCATACTGTGATAGTTTTTGCACTGAAGCATGTTTGCCCTTATATCAAATGTATTTTATTTAAAGATAATAACAAATTATCAATAACAAATTAAAAATAAAACATGTTTTCATATTTGTAGCAGGGTAACTACTTTTGAATGAAGTATGTCTTCTGAACTCAAGTATCTAAGACTCACATTTATTTTTTAATGCTGATTTTTTAGCAGATTTTATTTGCTTCTTATTTTATTATCATACATGATGTTGGGTTTGTGACTAAGTTATATCTGAAATATATCTGAATATATCTTCTATAATAAAGCATTTTCACATAAGAACAGTAAAACACATTTACATTTATTCAGGGCATTGTCAACATATATCTATCTATTCATTTTATGATGCTGTGTCCTCGAGTTTCAAAAATATTGATCATCACCATATTGCATATGTTTCCACAGTAACTCAAAATTTTGCTGATGCAAAAATGTAAAATATAAGAAGGAATTCACCTCTTAGATACCATCATAAAAGGTGTTCCTTAATAGTTATCACTAGTCAAATGAAATTGTATTGAAATAATGTGTGTTCACTACATGATAAGACCTTATCTACTGTAGATGAACTGAGAATATCACAAGCATTTGGTGTAAGGAACATCTTCAAGTTGCCCACACGCTATGCCTGAATTGGCTTCATGTTCTTACCAATGTGTTTAGTGAGAATAAAAAGGGAGAGTAGAAACTAATACAAACAACTCCATGTATTTGAACAAAACAGGAAATAAAGAAATGCAATGAAATCTTTGATTTTTGATAGGACCACACCAAGTTTTCTCTTATTTCACTGAAACAGTATACAGTATGAACTTTACCACATCAGTATTCTCTTCAAACTTTGTCAAATAAAAAATTTCAATGGATTCTGTGCCATCTACATCATTTGTATTGACATCTCTGCTATCTAACATTGACTTGTACAGCAAAGAATGTGGAATATAGATGTTCTGTCATGTATGTATCTATGTATGCATCTATCTATCTATATCTACCTATCATTTTTCATCTATTATCTATCCATCTATTTATCAAATAGTTGTGGAACTGTTGTGTCTGTTATAAAACACAAGATTTTCTTCTTGACATTACTTAATTTTAGCTATCAAAATTAACTATGGGCAAGGAAAACCAGGAATAAATTGAAAAACCACATTATGTTACATAATAATCACTTTGCATAACAGTTGTTAATGAATGCTATGTCTACTGAATATAGTAATTTAATGTTCTCCCTATTTATTGGTTATAATTCAGAATTCTTGTTTGTTGCTTTATTGCCAGAACTTTTATTGCAAGAGAATGAACTATTATTTGATTTTGTTCTTTTTGACATTATATTTTGACACCTTCTCAGGCAAAGCCCACACATTTCTTTTGGTTTCCAGAAGAATCTCTGACATTTGCTTCAATTCTATTTTCTGTGGGTATTAAACAATTTAAATAACTTCAACTTATTCAGAATTTTAATTTTGCTAATATATTTTTACTGATTAGCAAAGGCCTATGCAGTCATCTTTCTTTTTTTTAAATATATTTTGTATTATTATTTCAGCTCATACAAACTTAATAGGTACACCAGTTCCCTCCCTCCCTCCTCCTCCCCCCGAACACCCTGCTTCCCCTCCCCTCACCCCTCCCTTCCCATCCCCCAGTGCCTCCCGCCCCAATTCCCAGAGAGCCCTTTCTTGTGCATGCCTGATTCTCCTCTGGGCCCTCCTCTCCGATGACGTACAAGGACCCAGTGGTCTTTCCCTGAACCCTTTCCCGTGTTCCCCTTAGGTATAGGAACACTGCTGTGGCTGCCAATCCCTTGCCTCCAAAGATCTTGGTGCCTTTGGCAGATGCTAGACTTTGTGAGGTCAATAGTGTGTTGGACATTGTGCAGGGCATGCAAAGTCCAATTATGATTGCTTCGGCCCTAACTTGTGTGGAGTATCTGCAGTCATCTTTCATATAGAATATTTTGTTATTTTTTTCCAACACTGTTTGCCTCTGGCTATATGTGATAAATAGTTTTTCATACTTCAAAGCATAATTGTTCTTGTTGGTAACATTTGAAAGTCTTGTTTGAACTCCCTAGACTTATATCAACCTGTGTCTCACATCATCCTGTGCACATACTGGGAGAATTTTTAAGAATTAATAGAAATAAATGAAAATTAGCTTTATGTTTTACTTGTATTTTAACAACCTGGTATTAAAGTCATCCTCAGAACTTCTGATGCATACCTTGGTTCATTTTTTCTGGACCCAGGATAGAGGACACCCTGACTGATATTACTTTCATTTCCATTTCCTTAGAACAATTTCACTCACTTTTTGCTGGGGAATAGTCTGTACATGGTGCCACATCTTTCTCCTTATCCTCAGAAGCTTGGCCCATGGATGTGTAGATCAAGCAAGAATAAAAGGTTTAAGTGACAACAGACAAAAATCCCAATAGCAAGCCATTGTCCTATGTGAGATAGAAACTAGTTGATAAATTATTTCTATTTTTCATATCCCTCAGACTCAGTTGTAAAATACAATTTATATGGCTTCTCAGGGGCATGACACATCAGTCACTTCAGTGGCAAAAAGACAGCCTGGTAATGCATCTTTTCAAGGATCATCTCCTCTATCTGCTTCATTTTTTTATCCTCCTGTCACAGGTTTGCGTTATCTAATAAAATGATGCACCAAGGTGCCTGGCTCAGACTCTGGAGCACAAAAGCTGAGAGAACACAATTCAAAACAGTGTACAAATTTTAGTCCTTGTTCTTTCTGAGATTTCACTTATTGTGGGAACTATTACATTATAAATGTCACCAGTATACACACACACACACACACACACACAAACATATTTTTCTTAAATTGTTTTTCATCATACATGGATATAAACTTTCTTATTACTAATTTATAGGACTCAAGGATAAATAGTTATGCTTACTTCTATACAAACTGGAAGCAGAAAAATTAATTCAAAATGATTTGGAGATATCCAAATTTATAAATATTATAAAGTCAAGATTGTGCATATATGTGAACATGTATTTCATAACCTGTATAAATCAGATTAACATTTCTGTTTTATAGAACCTCAAAGCTCAGCGAGGGTTTCTTTCTGTCCACTATTTTCTTCTTATATTGACCACTATTGCACAACTTATGTAGGTCATTATACATACATACATTCATACATATGTGTATATATATATATATATATATATGTATTCCTTAATACACACACACACACACACACACACACACACACACACACACACACACATATATCTATAAGGGCAAAACATTATTCAATAGAAAATGTGAAGTTTCCACTAAGGAAACTGACTATGTTTACTGGTGTACAGCTACATTCTCCACTTCCCAACTCTCACACATGGGCAAGTTATATTTCATTTATTTTATTTGAAAGAGATCAAGAAGAAAGAGAGAGAGAGAAAAAGGGTGAATGACAGGCAAAAACAGAGAAGGAACACATATCCATGCTATGGGACAGGGGTTGAAGTAACAAGACAACTTTTGGAAGTCATTTATCTCCTTCCACTGTATTGGCATTGTGAGATTGAGCCAAAGTCTCCATTTTATGAGTCGGTGCTTTACTCATTAGCATCTCTTGCAGGCCCAGACTTGGAGCAAGTTATTTGTACTTTCTTGCCATTTGATATTGGCTTGCAACAAGTACTTATGTACTTGAGAGCAGTAAAGTCAGTCTATGTGATATGCACACAGGTCTGCAAAGTCATGTGTTACTTTCTTTGCCCTTGTCTTCTGACAAAATTATGGTCCCAGGAATGAGTTAAGGTGAGACACATAACTGAAACCTAGAAATGTTAGAGATCTTATTGAAGACCAAAGAGTATGCCAATTAATAATGTTAACTCACATTTCCATGTGGCAAATGAAAATTTTCTGTAACGCTATTAAACTTCATGCAGATTTTTAATGTTCCTTTTTTTCTGTCAGTTCTAACTGTGAAATGGTGACATAATAGAAATAGAATTATATGGCTTTGGTTTTAAAAAGGATGACAGGAGAAGAATAATGCAAACAAAAATGGAAAGATCATTGGTAACCTATTTCAGAAATATTGGAAAGGTAATCACAAGTCATCAGAAAAATAACTTTTTAGGGAATCTGTGGATAAAAGGCATTCATGTGTTCTGTCTGTGAGATGTTCTGGTATTCTTCCTAATAGGCACCATGGACAGAAACAAATAATGGTTCCACTGACTTGGTGAACCAGCGCATGGGGTACAAGTTGACAGTTATACCACTAAAGAAAATTTCTGTCTCTTTTTCTTTATTTCTGTCTTTCTGACTCTGCCTCTCTGCAATTATTATGTCTCTATGTATCCTTGGCAAAGGGTGGGGCACCTCTCCTTGTCTAGAATTAACTGTGTATAAATTCTTTGGAAGCTGGGATCTTGAGAGCCCTCCCTACTCCATGATGAAATGTTAATGGGCCCAGGTATGCCAAGTGTCCTTTGGATAATCACAACTGCTGACATATCTGAGGATTATAGTGCTACTATGCCTAGAAGACAGCACTCTGTAGTATACATTTTTACACAAGAATAATTTCAAAAACATTGTTGAATCTTTTATGCAAGTAGACTCTGTAGCCCACATTATTGCCCATGATATCTTGAAACAAAATAAATGATAAAATAAGATCACATATATATTACATTTTTCAAATAATATTGAGATTTTCTAAATGTTTGGTGCTTAAGTTATTATGAAGTAATTTAAAATATTTTGATGCAAACTAACTTATATTAGACAGATGTTAAATAATTCATAGTTTTGTTAGAATGACAGGATTAATATCTATAGTTGAACTTTACCAAACAAGAAAATACCATTGAAATGGACTTGCAGTTATGATAATTAACCTTGATTTTCAACTTCTCAGTATTTGGAACAAATTAATACTCACAGCCTCAGGTTTCTGTGAACACATTTTTACGAAGGTTTAACTGACAAGAGAATACTTCCCCCATAGTGGTGGCACTTTTCCTGAATGCCCCAGCTTCAAATCGTAGGAAAAATAAATATTACATGTTGACATCATCTGTTGCTCCTAAGTATTTCTATCCATCTCACACGGATACTACTGCTGATGTATGTCTCATTCACTGACATAAGAGTAGAATTTTGTCATCTTCCAGTGTAGAATGAGATAAAGCAATGCTCCAGAAGTATTCCAGGCCTTCACAGTCAAACTGGGACCACTGAACCAATCATTATCATATGCTTAAGAACTATAGCATTTTCTGAAAGTTTTTGAATTGTCTAAATCATTTTAGTGGAAATACATTCTAATAGAATACCCCTTTACAATATATACTTGGTTTATGAAAAGAGAATGATTAATATTTTCTGTCTCGTTATTTCCAAATAACTTATTTTCATTTTCCTATTAAAGAGACCACAGAATATGTAGCTTATTATATTTTAACAAAACATTTCGTTTAGGAAGACAAATTGTTTGTTATGAGGAAATACTCAAGCATCAAGAAAAAACATAGGCATAAAGCTATCTTAATTTCTAAAACTTAATTAATCACCAGCCAACATATATTCATGTTTTTTGCCATAATATTCTTTACTGAATTTGATCTCTTAACACCACTAGTTCATGTTGAGAATAAGTGGAGTTGCTACATATATGCCAGCAAAATGTGGCCATTGTGATGTGTACTAAGTGAGAGGTTCATTTTTAGACCTTATTTAATGTTACCACTTTCTCTCCAAGAAGAACACTTTTAATAACTAATATTAAATGACCACGTCAAGATTTAAGAAATTTCATTACAACATTTATAAGCAGTAGCATGTTTCTGGGTAAACAACTTGTAAAGAAGAACTGATTAGTTCTAAGTTACTTTGAAAGGGATGGTTGTTAACTGCTTTTTCTAATCTCTTAAATTGCAGGCAGTCAACTGAATCACTAACAAGAGTCTGACAATTAGAGTACATCTATGCCCTTCCTTTACATTTTCCACTTAAATCACATTATTTTAACATTTCTTCATCACATGTCACCTCTACAGTTGTCTATGAAAATTTTGGTCATTTGAACATTTTTCTATTTTATATGTATGTGAAAATTGAAAAAAAGTGAATTCTAATTATAATTGGCTCCTCTCTTTGCATCTTTGGTGTAAAAATTCTGGAACTCAGAATAATTCAATGTGAGAACATTTGGATCACATATTGTCAAGCAGTTGCTTTAGTGCAGTTTTGCTGAAGATCATTAATACTGGAAGAATTTCAAACAGTAAGGGTGAACTAAGGACAGAATTAGGATATACAGACTGATAGGGGTGAATCAAAGTGCTACCCTCACTGAACTGAAGTATAGTCCCTGTGTGTTTTCATCTCTGAGAAATCAATATTTGTTAACATATCCAGAAAGACAAAGACTTTGCTATTATTCATCTGTAAATACATATTGTGCAGTCATCATTCATGGGGCTGCTTCCTAATATATGTATGCTAGAAGTCTAGCCTGTATCTGCATTTTTAAATTTGCCCAGCATGATGAAATCCATGAATTCTGGGGTTATAAAGAAAATAAATGTAGGTGAAGGATACAACATTAGAATAAAAACTTATACATTGTTTTATTTAATTATGAGAAAACTCTCCATTTTCAGATCATATGATAGTTACTTTTACCTTTAAGAGCCATTGGGTGGTATGTATGAGTAATATTGTATGAGCAACATTATCTAGAACTGTAAAGACACTATAATCCTCACAGCTGTCAGTAAAGCCTGCACTAATGTGTCTTGAAAGAGTGATTAATAGGTTTTGACAATATCATTGCATTGCATATTTAATCAGATTATGCATCTGTTAGGAATGGTTTCCTTCTAACATCTGCAGGCAAGCATTCACAATTGGTATTCAGATCATTGCTTTTGTTGAAAAGTGTAACTACTATGCATGTCATTCTTAACTGTTCACAAGATGTAACTGCATTCTAGAGATAGATGAATCATGACATTTTCTTCATTTATATGATGCTTTTTGAAAATTTTTCTATATTATCTTTCCATACATTAATAATCATTAACAAGGATAGAGAAAAATATATATTTGTATATGCTGGAGTCTCAATAAAGAGGTGTACCCAGACTGAATGCCTTCCAGAAAAGTGTTATTTTATTGTTATAATTTCAAACACATTTGTTTCAAATAATAATTATGCTAGCTTAAAAAGACAGATCATAGAACAGATTTTTGGATTAAATATTCAGCATGAAGACTTTTATTTTCATAATAATACATATTAATAAGGTATTAACAAAGGAGATTTATTCAATTACCAAAGTGAGATTGAGAAGAAATCTTATTTTCTTAGTGTTTATTTGATTCAAATATGTATTGCATTTAGAAACCATTTCTTAAACTAAAAAATTCATTCAAGGTAACTTTTTATCCTAATCTAAGGAGAAAACTTGCTCTAATAAAATATTCACTATCTATAACCTGTCCCCAGAAGTGGGTCACATAACATTTGTATAAGCTTTTTTTTTAACAATCAGTTTTCAAAACCTTAAATCAGTTTTGAGCTGATTTGTCCAATCAGTGGGAGTAGGGCCATTAAAGACCATATGGTTCTTAGATAATTGGAAGTGGTTTGCAAGTATGTAATGGTAGTTGAAAAGTTTGGAATTTGATGCTAAAAAAGCCCATGAATGTTGAAAGTCAAGCTTAATGGACACTTTGGGTAGGAGTATAGAAGACTAGAAATTAGAAAATAATGTGGACTTGGAGACAGAGCAAGCTAAGTTTCAGAGGCGAACTAAGGACTCTATTTGGAACATGGTAGAAGTATTGAAGTTATATTCTGGCAAGGAATCTAGCTTCATTTTGCTAATTTGAGTAAGACTGAATTCAAAGAACGCGGCCTACTTCTGGAAGAGGGAAGACAGCCCTAAAATGTGTTATAGTTTCACTGCTCTCACTCAGTTGTACAGTGAGAGAGACAACAAGTGAATCAAAAAGATCCACTTGAATAAAGTTCCACTAAGAAATAAAATCTTTGAAGTTTTTCAAGGAAAGGGTTAACCTTGTGATAAGGAAGTATAGTTAACAATGCAGTTGAAACTGTTGGAAGAGTAGCATTATTAAAAGGAGACATGGTCTTCTTCAGTGGAATAAGAATGTTGCTCCAAGGGAAAGATTCCACCCAACAAACGTCTCAGCTTGTGAAATGTTGATGTTGAACTCAGAATGCTGAATGGGTTTATAGCTGGAAAGCAACTGTTTTGGGAAGTATTTCCCAGAATCAGAACACAGAAGTGTATACGATTGTGGTTTAAGACAGGCAGGTTGTAATTTGAGCTGGTAGCAGAGCTTGGCAACAGGGTCCATGTGGTTTTGAAAAGATAAAGACACAAAATTAAGGGAATCAAGAATTATAAAGGCAGAACAATGAATGTTAGTGTTGAAGTCCCTTCACGAAAGCCATGAGGTCTCTTTGTATCAAGCTGTGAAAAATGAGATTAAAATAAGACTCTAAGGTGTTAGAGATGCCAAACCATGGGAAATCTGCTAAGGAAACCTACTGGAATAGAAGGGGAGAGGAAAAACTATATGTTTTACAGGAAGGAAAGTAAGATCCTGGGTAATGCAACACATACCTTTTGGAACTGTGAGGATTTCATTGTACTTCTCACATGCTGGATATAAGTCACAGGATTTAGTGTTTATTTGAATGTGTTATTGGTTTGTTATTGACTTGACTGTGCTATATAGATTTGATCTACTTTTTCCTTGCTCTGCTCTTATTCATCCATTTTGGGATAGGAATGTGTAAATTTTACTATTCTGATATTTTGTATATTACTTAAACTCTACCAATGTTTATTAGGTGACTAAATCAAGGCACTCGTCTTTACTCAAGTAATTTTAGAAAAATGTAAAAAAGGAAAGTAGGTAGGAAGAACTTTCATCTTTCCTACCTTATAAATGAAGAATAGTTTGATGTGCATAGACCTTACAATAATGTTCCTTTGTGCTCCTTTGAAAGTAGGAAGGAGATTCGTAAAAAAAAAAATAAATAAATAAATAAATAAATAGGAAAGTAGGAAGGAAATGACTTATGGGAATGTGTGTTTATTTCTGTTCCCACTATAATTGTAAACATCCAGAGTCATTAATCCCAGCCACTAACCTAACAGACTCCAAGTAAGAGTGTTTAGACACAAGACTATAAGCTAAATTTCTCAGAAGTTATCTTTTTTGATCACATTTACAATTAAACTGAGCTTAAACTATACCCTTTTGTTTGCTATAATTGTCATATAGAGCCATGATCTCCTTTTAAATCTTCAGGTTCTTCATACGCAAATTAGAAAGAGTCAAAGTTATTTGTGAATTTGTTGCATTAGATAGGAAAATATCTGTCAGATGTGATAGATAGTTAATACTAATTATCAATTGAATCTAGATTTACCTAGAAGACAAACCTCTGGGTATGTCTGTGAAGGCTTACCAGGATTATGTTGTTACCTTCTAAGTAGAAATGGAAATACCACCCTAAAGCTTTCCTTGGCGTGGGATCCTAGATTACGTATAAAGAATCAAATTAGTTGGTTATAACATTCATCACTTTCTGTTCTCTGATAGACATATGAAGTGACCAGGTGTCTCCTCAGATTCTTGCCATCATTATTTCTCCATGATGAACTATACTTTTGAAATCTAAACCTCTATAAACTTTTCCTTACTTGCTTTTGTTAGATGCTTTGTCACAACAATAAGTTTAGCAAGTCCTAAGATATTTAAGAATACTCAGGGAATACGGATTATATTATTTTCACTTACCATTTATTACACTGACCTTTGATTCACACACTCAGAGAAATATTCATGAGCTACTTACCATATGGTAATGGGAATAAAGTATGACAGGTCATGAAAGTGCTATAGTGCAAATGATTCCTAGAAAAAAAATTAAATGGAACAGAGTGAAATACCTGAAAATTAAAAAAAAAAAAAAACTATGAAACAATGAACCTGATATGTTCCAGAGTGTTAAAGGAAGAAAAACAGGGTTAGCTCTGCAGTATGGAAAATGCTATGTAATGAGTTCAAAGATGTGGGCAGAGATTGGTGTTTGAATTTTGTGAAGGAAAACTAGGAAAGAATTCTACACTAAGTGAAAGGATTGCTTTAAAATATATATTTTATGCTTTATCATGAAGTGTCCACCTCAGCATTAGAATGCTTTATGTATAATGCTACCATAGAATTTCATTAGAGATGGACTGTTTTTCCAGGTACATCGTTAAGGAGTGCCTTATAAATGCAGTTCACCACAGTCCAAAAGGTTCTAGGTTACATATTTAAAAAAATATTTTTCTCAGTTCCTTTGCACTTAAAATTCATCTAATTTAATAATTTATATTAAAAGATATTAAAATTTGTTACAACAAATATGTAAATATATATCAGATATTTCAACTTATCAATTACATTTCTTTTGTCAAACTTATTTTAAATATTATAATTCTAACCAAAATAAAATTTAAGTAAATTTGGCCTGTTGCTAAACAGTAAAATAATTAATGATGATCTCCCAATTAGGAGATTGATAATTTCTGTCTAAACTAAGTCATTGCCCAGTTTCACAATGGATTGCTTCACCTTCATTACATGCTCTTCTCAGTAGAGTAAGTTAATGAACATATCAAGCCTGATATATTCCATACTAATACTTTATTATCAGTTACAATGGGAAGAGTATTTTTAAAATAGCAATCCAAAATACTTTCTAGAGTCCAAATCTTGAAGATAAGCCTGATTCACAGCATGTTCTAATTTTGTAATTAACCATGAATCAAAAAGATGCTACTTAGCTTCTTTGGCATGTCTGTTCCTAATAAACCTCATGCTGTTTAATGTTCAAAATCCTATTGTCCTCCTAATATGTTTATAGATTTTATAGGATCAAATATAATAGCATGTTTGAAAGATAATCATTTCAATAAACATTTGTAGAAAATTACTCCAATTTTATCCGCCCTTTCTGATCCTTTATAGTTGTTTATCTTTCTGAGCTCCCTACATGTTTTTGGAGAAGGAAGCAGAGTCCAGCAATCTTGTAATAATTTCTGTGTGTTTCATCCTTCACAATAATGATGATCTACTCTGAATGTATCCAAATTTCTCATTTTTTTTGCTTTTGTTCTGATCTGTTCATCTTTGGTAGAGTTATTAGCTTTTGGTTGTATTGTTTTATTTATTTACTTTTATTGTGTAGAGTGCATCCAAATTTTCAAGTCAAGCACTTTCAATCATGCAATCAATATACTTTTCTATTACATTCATTCGAATACTATCATTTCATTTACATGTAAATGATGATGCCATCATAAGGTGGCAATTTTTTCTTATGAAAAAAATTACATGTAGATATAGTTTGGAAGGTACAAATATGATAGTGTCTCTTTCTTTGTCAACTATGCAATAAGAGAAGTTACAGTGCCCATTGTGCATAATACAATGTATACATTCACACTCTTTCACCGTTAATGGCCTTGAAAAACAATACACAAACAGAAAGTCATTATGGAACTCAATGAGGTTATGCTACTTTGCCTTTTGGCCAAGTCTCGGAAATGTTTTTAAAATCATTTAACCAAGGTCAAAACCTATAGAAAACAGAATGATAAACCTTTGTGGATTAAAATTAATACATAACTTTTCTAATATTAAACTAAAAGCTAAAATAAGGGGAATAATTTGTTAAACCATAAAATCTCAGCTATCAATCATTAAGCTCTTCTAGATTATATCATAACTATGATAGTTTAATGCTGTTATACTGAGGAAAAGTAACAAAAAGTGCATGCAGAGTACAAGCTAAAAATATTTACAAATACATTCATGGGATTATTAAAGGCGGAAAACCATTTAAAAATTAAAAACGAGGGACTGCACTAAGTTATGCCAAATACTGATTTTTATATTCAGGTATCAATATTAAACTGTATCCTTTTGCTGTTAAATCAGGCCAATAACCTATTATTTCAAAAGCAATAAGAAATACATACCACACCTTTATGTCAAAAAGTTACAATACAAAACCAGTTGTTGAAATTGAATTAACATAAACTGTAATCCATTGAATCATCTTCAGGTTTGGGGAAATATATTAAGTAAAATTAAAGCCATTCAAAGTATAAAGCAACAAATATTTTATAAAAGAAAATACAGCATTAAAGCTAAACAATATAAACAGTCGTAAGCTGTCTCCCATGTAACAGCCCCACATTGAAATTCATTCTAAGTCTCCAATTACTAAATAATAACTATTAGAATTTTTAGCTTTGAGTATAAATCACAATAGTAAATATATCACAGTTGAATACTGAATTAAAATATTATATATCTACAACACTCACAATGGAATAGCATTCATACTCAAAAAATGAGAAAAATGCTGCCATGTATAAGAGTACATAATGTTCAATGAAAATTAAAAAAATAATAACAGGAAAATTCTTTATGATTCCACTCATATAACACCTAAATTAGTATACTGAAATGAAAAATATTAAAGTGCTAACAATCAAGGGCTACATTACAATGCTATATGATACAATTAGCAGGTATGCTTATAGAAAATCTATTATTTTCATCAATATGTACTATAAATTAGGATATAATATAGTTTGTAAAATGCAACTAAAGGAACTGAGGAGACACGTTGTAAACTGTTTTTCCAGGAAAGATGTGCAAAACAACAGTGTAGTTTTATGCTGCCAAAGTTGTAACTGTCTTGTGCTATCAAATCCGAACTTGGTAACATAGCTGTATGTTCTTCCTTCTGCTGCAGAAAGTGGGAAGTTGTGTGCTCAATAGAAAAATAGACTGAAGTTGTCCTCTAGTCCAGAGGTATGGATGTAAGTGATCAAATATTCAGCAGCAAAATTTACATTGGTACTTTCCAACTGGCTCCCTGAAAGCCTTGGAACAAGCAGAAAGACAGGACAGAGTCACATACCTAAGGAGGAAATAGTTGAAACAACAGAGCTTAGGCTACCTAACTTTCAGAGCTGTATTTTGTCTTGCCAAATATTTTTCACATGAATCAGACCGGTGAGATTTAAACATATTTGTAAAGTGACTCAAGAGCGATGTAGCATCTGGACTCAATAGAACAAAATCAGACCCCATGAAAATATGAAAGAGATGTTTATTAAGAACATTGGCATTTTCCTTCATACATTTCATGAGTTGCAAGAATCATATCCAGATCTTCATGAATGCTAGGAAACCCCTTAAGCTACATGTTATTCTTCCATTATTTTATATTACAGCTCTGCTGATATTAAAGCGTTCTTTAGACACATTTAGTGAATAGGATAGAAAAGATGTGGAGTCTTTTGCGAATATTACAAGGACTGGTATAACTGGGTCATAATGGCAGTTCCATTTTTAAGCTTTCTTAGGAACCTTCACACTGATCTCCATAGAGGCTGTACCAGTTTACATTCCCACCAGCAGTCAATAAGTGTCTCTTTTTCTCCACAGCCTAGCCAGCAATCTCTGTTGTTTTTGTTCTTGATCTTAGCCATTCTAACTAGGGTAAGATGGTTTTGCAGGGTTGTTTTGATTTGCATTTCACAGATAATCAGGGAAATTGAGCATCTTTTAAGGTATTTGTTTGACATCTCAAGTCCCCATTTAGTTCCAAGACCTATTTTTTTTTTAACTTGGAATGTTTGCTGTGTTGTGTTTAATTTTCTGTGCTCTGTACATACCCGGATGATTAATCTGTTGTCAGATTCATAGCTAGCAAACATTTTCTCCCATTCTGTAAGTTGTCATTTTGCACAATTAACAGTTTCTTTTTCAGAACAGAAGCTTTTTGATTTCATGAAGTCCTATTTGTTGATCATTGGTCTTATTTCATAGGCATTTGTTGTTTTGCTTAGAAAATCTTTACCTAGGCCAATCAATAAAAGTATAATTCCTAAAACTTTCTTTTAATAAATTCAGAGTTTTGGGTTTAATGTTGAGATGTTAGATCCTATTTCATGAAATAAAATTCTGTTAAAATTTTCAAATATTTGAAGTAATTTTTTCAACAAGAGATAGTATTTTTAATTCTTTACATGATAATGTCTCTTATTAAAGATACTTAAAAGAGACAATGCATATTCAGAGGTGTTTGAGCTAAGACTAAATGTATTGATGTTCATTTTGTCAGTGGCTTGTATGTAGTTGACAGAATGTTCACCAACATGCATTTGATGCTTCTCAACAACTTGCAGTACATTAGGTTTTTACCTTAGTAAATGGAGGTTAGTTCTTTATCAATTTTTTGGGTGAAATTTGTTGAAAAGTTCAAATATATTAATAGCAGCATTTAAATGTTAGAAAAATGTCATTGCTTCAGTTTTTCTGCTACTTTACAATGAGGCAAAAATTTAAGCTATGAATATAAATTTAATGGTAATTTCTCTACTTAACATTTTGATACTGTCTTATATTATGTTTTCTGAAACTGGACTGAAAGAGCTATTCCTGATGAAATTTTATGACAATTATCTCAGCAATAACAATTTTGAAGAAGTGGAATAAAACACTGATTTGTAGATGGGGGAGAGTGAAGGAGTTTAGTGTTCAAGCATTCTTCGTGCCTGGAGAAGCATCCCAGTACTCAGTGCCCATTCCAAGGACCAACATGGGAGGAAAATGTTGGTGTTATGAAAAAATCATCAGGGATACTTCTGAACCTCTAAGTTTGAACATTAAACATGCATTCAATCATCATGACTTAGGAGAACACAGGACCTACTAGCCTATTTTGTCTTTTTCATGCTATCAAATTTCAGCCAAGACTAAAGGAATATAGAATGGATGATGAATGACAGAGATGTAGGAATAGCTTTCTCTTTTAGCATTCAGGTCAAACAGAGCAGAGTAATCTGTAATTTATTCCATTAATATTTCAAGTTTGTGAAGAAATACCAATGAATCCTCAGAAAATGGGAAATTTAAGTGGAAAAGAAAGAAGTACATCACAGCAAAGCAAGGGAAGACCAAAAACTTCAAGGGATCTTGGTCTCCATTCAGACATGAAATGCAATGACTTCTTCAGAGGATCACCTGTGAGTTCTTCTCTTATCTAACAACTTGCTGGAGGTCTATGATTAATGGAGTCTTAGAAATATCCTTATTAGGCTATTGATGACAAGATAGTTCAGATCTGTCATCATGTTGAAATTTTCTACCTCTCTTGTAGAAGAAGATTTCTAGGATGAGTGCAAAGTCTCTTCAAATATTTAGAGAAATTTGGTGTACTGACTTCCCACCTATATGTTCATCAGCTGTTTTTCCCATTGTCATTAAATTTTGACTGTAAAATTTGTTTTCTGTGCTCTATCACATATAAACATTTAATTTCAATGATGTCATAAGAAATTGTGATCTTCATTTCAATTTTTATAACTGATATTAAAAGTTTCTGTATACATTTCTCAACATTGCAAATACATCAAGTATAAAAACAGGCTGTGATTCCATATAGATATGTAGGAATTATGAGATGATTCTTAAAGCTCTAAATTTCTTCCCAACACATACCTTGGATAGATCTTGGTTGATTCTCACTGATGCTCTTCTATATGTTGATTTGTATACTTATACATTAACTCAACTACACTTAAATAATCTCAGCATACTGCTGAGGACTATTTAAATTCCTGTCTTTCCAAAATTTTGAATGAGTAGGAAATGCAAAATTATTCCACAGAAATTCTTGGAACTAGTTTCTCTCTGCCTGTCTCCATGCCTTTTGGTGTCATCCTTTATTCATGACCACATTGAGAGGCTTAGTATGCTTTCATGGAAATGATCCACCTATGACAGTGAGACCTTACGGGCAATTAAAAATGAATGCTCACAATTATGGAAATAAATCAATACAAATAAGAAATAATAATGAATGATATGCAATATTTTGTGGTTAAAAAGTGAAAACGTAGAAGCAATTTTCTTATTTGATTCCAGCATCCCCTCCAGTGACTAAGCAATCCCAAAGGCTAAATGACTGGAACATACTTATTAATGATTACAGTCCTGAGACAAGAAATCACGTCCTTTTATTGCTATTATAGTATCCTTCTCTTCAAATAATTTCAAGACATTAACTTGAAAAACAATAGGAACTATAGTAATAGCCCTTTAGAAGAAAAGAAAATCTAGTAAATAAATTAAACTTTGCCATCTACATTTTATTTGTCTTACAACTTCAATGAGCACATACTTTCTTCTATTTATTGGATCTCTTTCAGTAAAACGGTGATATTGATATTTAGTAACATTATTATATATAGAATTATTCCTTGTCCATACTTGGCTGCTTTAGTTTGAACATTAAGAAATAATAAATTTAATTCTAAAAAAATAAACCATTGTCAATTTTGGCAATTAGAGAGATAACATAGGTAGTGTTTTTCTTTCAGATTTAGATTTTGGCAAATCTGAATAATTTAAAAACCTGAATAATTTAAATCCAAATGTAGTGAGCAGCAATGAACTTTGGGTTTGTCAATATATTGTGAATCATCAAATGAAAACTAAATGTATCTTAACCCCTATATCCATTATAGGCAGAAGTCTGCATAACAACATTCTTCCTTCCTTGTGATAATTGTATGTTTAGTATTTTCTAAAAGTTTGCTGTCTTCCTGAAAGAGTAGTTGCTGTTTGAAACAGAAGACATATTCTTCCCCACCTTATACAAATGTGTGTATCTCAGCATGATTTACTATACTCAGAGATTAGTAAGTTACCCACTCAGCTCTTGCAGAATTCTATTGCTGTGTACCACTTTCTAGGTTTTAACAGTAGAGAGTTCTCTACTGATTTGTCAAGTTGTAAGTTAATGACCTATTTCAAACTCAAGACAAAAATATGTTCAGTCTCTACATTCTATTATAAAACGTTCATTAAAAAAATTTTATTGGGCTTTTCACCACCCACCCAGGATGCATGCAGCCCAGGCAGGACTCACAGCAACCTAAGTAAGCTCCCCCTGCCCACCCACAAAATCCAGGCAGGACACTGGACCAAGATCCTCCCACCAGCCAGTTGGAGCTGGAGCTGCTCTAGGCCAAATAATTCAGTTCAGTGAAAAATGCACAGAAATTGAAAGAAAGTCTTAAGAGTTAAAACAACGATGCCCAAGTCAAAATGCAAATCCATGAGAAACAACACCCAAGAAAACAAATCTCCTACTGAAGGAATTAATCCCATAATGATAGATTCCAACCAGAACGAACCTATGGAAAATAGCCAAGAAAGCCTGACACAGGATAATGACTTTCAAAACATGATCATTTCCATGTTCAATACTATGAAAGAGGAATTCCAGGAGGAATTAAATAACCGCATCAATAACTTTGAAAAGGAACACAACAGACACTTGGAAGAGGTGAGAAAGACAGTTGAAGAAACAACATAGAACAGTTAAAACAGACTCAAGCAGAGTAATAAAACTGAACAAAAACACAAGTTATCTTCAACCTAGAACTCAACAGAGAGTCTTATCAGCAGGACTAATGAAGCAGAAAATAGAATTTCAGACCTTGAAACAAAGTGGGAGTATTAACCAGCTCAATGGAAGAGGTTGTTAAAGCCAAAAATATGCTCGAGAGAAATATTCAAGAGTTATGAGACACCCTGAAGAAGGCTAATATGCGTATTCATGGAATACCAGAACAAAAATCCCAAATTACCACACCTGAGGAAATTTTTCAAACTACATCAAGGAAAACTTTCCTCATCTAAAAAAAGAGAGGCCCATCCATATACAAGAGGCATTCCACACCCCAAACAGATATGACCAAAATAGAAACACGCCACATCAAATAATAGTTGAAACACCCCACATTCAAGAGTTGAGAGCTTCAAGAGAAAAAAAACAAGTCACTTTTAAAGTGAAACCTATTAAAATAATAAACGACTTCTCAATGGAAACAGTAAAAGCAGGAAGAGCTTGGAGAGCTCATTATTCAATACTTCAAGTATCGAATGAGCAAAAATGTCAACCCAGGCTAATATACCCCACAGAACTATCCATCATGATCGATGGAGAAAGAAAAATCGTCCAGCACAAAGACAACTTGAAGGGATACATGTCCACCAAACCAGGCCTTTAAAAAATGCTAGAAATGATAATCAAGCTTGAAGAAAAAAACAGGCATATCCAGGAGAACAGAAGGGAAGTATAATACCACCAAAACCTAAAAGTGAGAAAAAAAAAAAACTTACAAAAGCCACTAAACATAATAAATGTCTGGAATTACAAACAGTTTCTCCATTATAACATTAAATGTTAATGTAATTAACTCACCCATCAAGAGACACAAATTACAAACTTGGATTAAAAATCACAAACCATCAATCTGCTGCCTGCAGGAAACCCATGTCACCACAAAAGATAGGCACATCATAAAAAGGTGGTCAAAAATTCTGCAAGCTAATGGAACCAGGAAACAGGCAGGGGTAGCCATTATGCTTTCAGACAAAGAGGACTTCAAACCAAAAAAAATCATAAGACACACAGATAGATACTACATTTTAGTCTCAGGTACAATTCACCAGGAAGACTTCACAATACTGAACACATATGCACCAATACGGGCCCCCCCACACACACATTCATTAAGCAAACCCTAAAACATCTAAAGTGAGAAAGTAATCCCAATATGATAATTCTTGGGGATTTCAACACCGCCCTGTCAATATGGGATAGATCAACAGGTAAAAAAATTAGCAGAGATACTTTGGAACTTAATCAAACTCTTACTGAAATGGACCTTACATATCTCTATCGAACTTATCATCCACGCACCAAAGAATAAACATTTTTCTCAGCAGTACATGGAACTTTCTCCAAAATAGATCACATATTGGGCCACAAAATGAATCTCCACATATACAGGAAAGTTGAAATTCTAGCCTGTACCTTATCAGACCACCATGGCCTAAAGCTTGACATGCACAACACAAAAAGCAACAGAAAATACAATAACTCCTGAAAACTTACAACTATGATGCTGAATGAGAATTGGATTCAGGAAGAAATTACAAAGGAAATTCAAGATTTCCTGAAAGTGAATGATAATGAAAATACAACTTACCAAAATCTCTGGGACACAATGAAAGCTGTTCTAAGAGGTAAGTTCATAGCTCTTAATGCCTACATTAAAAAGATGGAAACATCAGAAATAAATAACTTAACAATGCAGCTTAAAGCTTTAGAGACACTAGAGCAATCTGATCCCAAAAGCAATAGAAGGAAGGAGAATAGCAAAATAACGGGAGAAATATCCAAAATCGAGATTAGGAAAATGATACAGAAAATCAACCAGTCAAAAAGCTGGTTTTTTGAAAAAAATCAATAAGATTGATACATTCCTAGCTAAATTAACCAAAAGCAAGAGAGAGAAAGCCCAAATTAACAAAATTAGAAATGAAAATGGAGTTATCACTACTGATACCCAAGAAATCCAGAGAATTATAATGACGTATTTCAAAAACTTATACTCTGTGAAATTTGACAACTCAAAAGAGATGGATGAATTCCTAAGTAAACACAACTTACCTAAATTAAATAAGGAAGTTGTGACTTATTTAAATAGACCTATAACATATGAGGAAATTGAGGAAGTAATCTCAAATCTTCCCACCAAAAAATGTCCTGGACCAGATGGATTCAGCACAGAGTTTTACCAGACATTTAAAGAACTAATAACACCAATGCACCTTAAACTGTTCCATCAAATAGCAAAGGAAGGAACACTACCAAATTCCTTCTATGAAGCTAATATTGTCTTAATCCCAAACCTCATAAAGATACACTTAAAAAAGAAAACTATAGGCCAATCTCTCTGATGAACACAGACGCAAAGATTCTCAACAAAGTCTTAGCAAATCGGATTCAAAAACATATCAAAAAGATCATTTACGGGGATCAAGTAGGCTTTATCCCAGGCACACAAGGTTGATTCAACATACGCAAAACAATGAATGTAATTCACCATAGAAACCAGTCCAAAGTTCAAGACCACATGATACTCTCCATAGATGCATGAAAAGTTTTTAACAAGATCCAACAGCCCTTTATCATCAAAACCCTAGAGAAGGTTGGAATGGAAGGAACCTTTATCAATATAATAAAAGCTGTATACAACAAGCCTTATACTCAAGGCTTATACTCAATGGGGAAAAACTCAAAGCATTCCGGCTTCGATCAGGAACTAGACAAGGCTGTCCACTCTCACTACTTCTATTCAATATTGTACTTGAAGTCTTAGCTGAAGCCATTAGACAAGAAAGAGACATAAAAGGGTTCAAATCAGCAAGGAAGAAGCCATTATCTCTATTTGCAGATGACATGATCTTATACCTGAGTGATCTCCAAAAATACACCAGGAAACTCCTAGAACTAATACAGAAGTTCAGCAGGGTGGCAGGATACAAAACAAATGTACAAAAATCAGTGGCCTTCCTATATGCCCAGAATGAGAGAAGTAAAAAAGCCCTGAGAGAAGCAATCCCATTTACTGTAGCCCCTAAAAAAATGAAATACCTTGGTATAAATCAAGAAAGTAAAAGACCTTTATAATGAAAACTTTAAAACCCTAAAAAAGAAATTGCAGAAGACACCAGAAGGTGGAAAGACCTCTCATGATCCTGGATTGGAAGAATCAATATCTTAAAAATCACCATCCTACCAAAGGCAATATACAGATTCAATGCTATAACAATGAAAATTGCAAAGCAATTCTTTAAAAAATTGACCAAACAATCTCATAATTCATATGGAGGCACAAAAGACCCAGGATAGCAAAAACCATCCTGAGTAACAAAAACACAGCTGGCGGTATCACCATACCAAACCTTAGTCTATACAACAAATCCATAGTTGTAAAAACAGCTTGGTATTGGCTCCAAAATAGACACACAGATCAATGGATAAAGGTTGAAGACCCAGATATAAGCCCACACAACTATAGCCATTTGATCTTTGACAAAGGGTCCCAAAAAAAACAATGGAAAAAGAACAGCATCTTCAACAAATGGTGTGGCAAAACTAGATGTCCACAGGCAGAAGATTAAAACTGGACCCATACTCGTCACCATGTACAAGAATTAATTCCAAATGGATCAAGGACCTCAGTATGAGGCCAGAGACTATAAAAACCATAGTTGAAAGGGTGGGGAACTCTCTCAAACTGATTGGGTTAGGCCAACAGTTCCTCAACGGACATCCAATAGCACAGTCACTACAACCAACACTCAACAGATGGGCTCTTGTGAAATTAAAGAGCTTCTGTTCAGATAAAGAGGTTGTAACTTGAGCACAAAGGCAACCCACAGAATGGGAGAAAATCTTCAATAACCACATATCTGAGTGAGTTCTATTATGCAGAGTGCACAAAGAACTTAGAACACTAAACACCAAGGAAACTTATGGGCCAATTAAAAAATGGGCCTTGGAACTTAAAAGAAACTTTACCATGGATGAAATTAAAATGTCTAACAAATATCTTTAAAAATGCTCCACATCCTTAGCCATCAGGGAAATGCAAATCAAAACTTCCCTGAAATATCATCTCACCCTGGTCAGGATGGCAAAAATCCACAATACAAACAACACCAAATGCTGGAGAGGATGTGGAAAGAGGGAAACTCTCCTGCATTGCTGGTGGGAATGCAGGTTCATACAACCACTCTGGTGAGCCGTCTGGAAATTCTTTTTTTTTTTAATTATTATTATTTATTCAACTGTGCGCATGTGCGTGTGTTCGTGCTTGCTCGTGTGTGTGTGTGTGTGTGTGTGTGTGTGTGTGTGTGTGTGTGTGTGTGTAGAACCACGGACGAATTCGGGAACCACCATGGACGCCTCCACCTCCTTCTGCTCCGGGATTCACAGGCTCCGCACTACCAGGACCAGAAGCGCAGACCGCCCCCGCTTCCTCCTGGCCTCTATACGTGGGATCTGGGATCCGAACTCAGGACCTTCCGCCTGCAAGGCGGAGGCTTAACCCCTGAGCCACCTGTCCAGCCCCCGTCTGGAGATTCTTAAAGAAATTAAAAATTGAAATGCCATATGACCCTGCTATTCCACTTTTGGGAATAACCCCCCATACAGCAAAAATTCACCAGGATAGCACAAGCATGACCATGTTCATAGCAGCACTGTTTACAATAGCAAAGTCATCGAATCAGCCCAAATGTCCAACAGTTGACGAGTGAATAAGGAAAATGTTATACGTTTATACCATGGAATACTACTCAGCCATCAAAAATGATGAATTAATGCAATTTGCCAGGAAATGGATGGAATTAGAAACAATTATATCAAGTGAAGTATCCCAGACACGGAAAATTAAGCGCCGTATAGTACTCCTTAAGAGGTGGATCCTAGTACCAAACCCACTTAGAGACTCTGAAAGACAAATCTCTATAATACCTACAGTAATTGCAAAGATTATAAACAGGAGGGAGAAATGCCCCTGGGTCCTTGCACCTCATCGGAGAGGAGGACCCAGAGGCGAGTTTGGCATCCACATTAAAGGATGCTGCAGGGATTGGGGAGGGGGGAAACACTGGGGGATGGGGAGGGATGGAGAAGGGGAGAGGGAAGCAGTGGGGTTGGGGGGGAGGTGGAGGGACGAAGGGGACCGGTGTACCTGTTAAGTTTGTATGAAGGGAAATAATAATAATAAAAAAAGTTTTATTGGGTTGATTTTTGCCCAAGTACTTATGAAAATCCAAAGTAGTTCTATTACCCAAGATTATTCACCTTACTCAAAATTTCAGAATCTTAATTCACTTAGGTATTTGTTTCTAAAGAAAATAAACAGAAGAATGTAGAGATAAAGTGTATTATTTGTCAGCTGATAGAAATGTCTTCCAGAGGCAACAGAAAGAGAGACATATCTTCCAGAAGTAACAGAGAGAGAAAGAGAGAGACAGAGTTCTTTATAACCAAAGTAGAGAGAATTTCTAATTTATACAAGTGCTCTGTTGCAGGCAATAATAACATGTGTGGATATTCCAAAGGTAACTGCTCTGTTTGTTCATGTTCAGAAAGCATATTTTTCTCCTGAGATTTTTGCAAATAAAAAATTTCTTTGCCAGTAAAGTAACGGCTTCAATCAATTTCTCTTTTTAGCTTATGTAAGAGATACTGATTAAAATAAGAATGATTCACAGATGGAACACGAAGCATGCTGTTCCCCCTGGATATTAAAGGACAAACAAACAAGGTCTCTTCAGATTTCAGTTTTCTGTCAGAATTATCAGAGAACAGTAACTGAATGGCATCCATTAGGGAGAATTCAAGGCCAGCAGAGGCAGTAGGTTTTGGTAACTGCCTGGGAGAATCTCCTGGGAACTATATGACTCTGACAAAACAAAGCTTTCTTCCTGTCATGTCAAGCATCTGAATGATGGCCTTATTTACAACTCACATTTGGGTGATTAACTACATTTTGCACTTTTGTACTTGCTGTTTCTTGTCATGTTCTCATCCTAGTCACAAGAAGTAGCACCTTGACTCTTTGATATGCTGAACTTCAGTTTTAACACCTGCTTCAGACTTTGTGATTGTACTTGTTTCTACAGGATCTACATTTGAATGTCTAGTGTTGATCTTTGTGAACTTTTATCACCTTTTTTAGAATAACTTTTTCTCTCCTTTCTCTCCAACATCTAGATTGCTTTATTTTAGTTCATAACATGTAAGTACATATGACTTAAACTGTGCTGAAAGCCCCATATGTTTCCAAAATATTCATAATACAGAAAATGGGTGGGGTTGGATGGAAGATATGTATGTAATAGATGATAAAATATGTAAATTTCTTGTTAATATGATTAAAAATAAAAGATTTCATGATATGTATATCATATTAATATCTGTAAACACTTTAATGACTTTGAATTATTTTTATTTTTTTATTTTTAACCTATAGATCCTAAGTCAAAAAATGAAGTGAACATTAGAAAGAACTTTGTGGAAACCAAATGTTTTACATTAAACCAACTCTGTATGAGTTACTAACCTTCTATATGAGCAGAAAGGGAAACAAATAAGGGAAGGAAATGTTATTCTAATAACTTAAAATAACTGTAAGAGTATCGAAAGAAAACAATGTGGATTAGAGATTCTGGAACTGGAACTGTGTTCTCTATCACAAGATTTGTCATTTATCAGTTGTTACTCTTCGATAAAAATCCCAATAAATCAGTAACTATATAAATAGCTAACAAATATTGTGGAAATTACCTCTTTTGGGATAATCTGTACTAGTAGAGGACTGACTGGATCTCTGTAGCAGTATAAGTGGTCCTTTATTTCACATATTCCTATATTAACAGAAAGTGTACATGCTTTGGCAGAAATTCCAGGAGAGACCAGAAAAACACCATAATGAATAGCCAAACAGGAAGTATAGAAAGGAACCAATCAGACTCTATAAGAGCATCAGATTTGCCCTGCAGCTTAGTTCTGGGATGTTCCCAAAGATGCATATATTAGACGATGCTTCACACTCAGGGTAGCACTAGTGAAGCTGGTGAAATCTGTAAGAGAAGGATCTTGGGGGAAGTTGAATCATCTGAAGCTTATTCTTGAGAAGTCCTAGACTCTGTCTCATTCCTTTTATTTTTTTTGTTTTATTTTGCTCTATTTTTAATAGTTCTTGTTTTTGTTTTGACATGCCTTCAAGGTGGTCCACTAGATTCTTTAAGAAAAATACAAAGCAAAAGATGGATTACTGAATGGAAATGAACCTGTGAGTGGGACAGCCTGAGGAGAGGTGATTTGATATACCAAGGAGGCCCACAAGAGTAGACAGGTCAGAGTAAATCCTGGGGTCCATAAAAACACACAGGATAAAGGGTGGGAGGGAGTAGGAGAGAATTGAGAAGGAAAGGGAGGGGATGGAGGGAAGAAAGGATGGAGGAAAGCTGGGATGAATACCCAATATGCTTGTAAAAGAAGTAAAAACAAAAAAGTATGAAGTAAAATTAATTTTCTCTCATTATCAGCTGAATATCTCTGGTATTCTTTTTAATTATTTTTATCAATTCAAACAAATTGAAATTTGGCTATGCCCCATCAATTACTTTTTGCCTCATTTCCCACCTTTCCCTCCCTAATCTGTCCATATTCCTTGACCCCTCATGACTCTCACTTGTAAGGGCCATGGGACTCCCTTATAAGTGGTGGTTGTCTGTACAAGTAGGGTATCAGACCTCTGTGGCAGTATAAGTGCCCCTTCAGTTTCAGGTATTCTTATATTAGCAGAAGGTTAATATGATTCAGGAGAAATTTTTGGACAGACTAGAAAACACATTAATTGGGAAACTGTGCCTGAAAAACTAAGTGAATGGTTTCAAAACAGAATTATTGTAGCAACTGCAGATATTAAAGAGCAGTGACTTGGCTTTAAACAACCACATATGCAGTCACCGATTGTTACAAATAACAAAACAAAAAATAAAAATACTCAAAAGGTTCTGAGACAGAAATTATAAAGAAATTTTAAGCAAGATAAAAATTATTAAGCATGTAATAATTTAAGATGAGGTTCATGAAGACAATTGCTTTTCTGAAAATAATACTTAAGATATTTTATTGTATTTGGGGATAATTATTTTCCTCTTCTTATTCTTAATTATTCCTGTAGTGGTTTGTCCACTAATTTTAGCCCATCCTTACCTGTTCCTTTGTGTGTGTGTGTGTGTATGAAATAATGCTATATCAGATCCTTCTCTAAGTTACTCAATGTAATACAATGTAGTAATTTTTCAGATGTTTTCTCCCAAGAGAACTCATTTTTTAACACTTTTGTGGCTATATGAACCATCCCTTCTGATTGGTACCATCCACATGTCCCAGTTTAATAGATGACTTTCCTGGGAATAAGAAATGTACCACTCGGCAAAATATTTGGGTGAATTGAGATAGATGCATTATAATCACATGAAGCAAGGCAAGAGAGATGGCTCAAGGGTTAAATATCTGCCTTGAAGAAAAGAAAGTCTTAAGTTCAGATTCTACTTTAAAATGCTAGGAGAAAATGGCAGAGGCCTGTACTTCCCATCCTGGAAGGTGGAGCCTGAGAAACTCCAAAGCAAAGTAAATAGGAGGTAAAATCCAAGGGAGATTCCCAAAGTCACCCTTGGTCTCCACAGGCACAAGCAGTGCTCTCTGATACACATAGACATACTCACAGACACACAGGCAGACAGACACAAACACACATAAATACATACACACAGAGACAAAAATATAAAATTAAAAAAAATCACACGAGGGAAATCACATGAGTCTCAGTAAATTATTGGATATACTAGTCAGATGAAATGGTGCACCTTCTGCACCTGGACAGCATAAAGAGGTGGTGACCCAATGCTGTGATGGAAAATGACCCAATAACTTGTCTTTTTGCTTTGGGTTAACTCACAACAGACAGTTTTTCAGGTGGGCTTGGTCCCCACCGTTGATTACGCCTTCTCATCCATGTGGACCTAGACCTGTGTTGCATCTTTAAGACTTTTTCTTCATCTGGACTCTGTCAAGCCATTTCACCTCTGCAAACAGCTTTTTAACTCTCAAGCCTGTGATGTTACAGCCTGTTCAGCTTCTTCTTCACAGCTCTGTGGGGTTCCTTCTCATATCAATTTAGACTCTATTGCCATTTTTGAAATTTGTACAATTTTCTTAACCCTTTATAGCCATTCTGAAAACAATATATATATATTTTGTGTGTGTGAAATGTAACCTGGGGTCTTAAAATTAAAAGCAATAATTTACATTGGAGAGAGAAAAAAATAAACTGTGATCACTCATTGCTTGGTAATGAAGGAAAAGCAAGAATATCTATCAGGTTGCTGACACACCACTCTACTTTATAAATATATTATTAATTGATAAATCTGAAATTTCTGAAGACTTTTGAGGGTTAATGTTGAATGTGGAGGTTGAAAGATGTCTTTTTTCAATTGTACGTCCACTGGTGTTTAATTCATGTTCAGGCAAGTGTTCAGGCAAATGTCATCAAAGATAGCACATGTGAAGCTCAGAAAGCCACACATTCAAAAAGACCTGGAAATAGGAGAAAGACTGGTAGCAAAGAAGAAAGATTGCAGTGGGAAATGTAGGGGAATAGGGTTGGCAACTACAGCTTAAAAATAGCGTAAATTCATTGTATTCAAGTATGGAATTATAAGAGATTAAGGAAATAAAAAAATTGCCATTCTTAAACTAATTTTTGGTAGGATAATTGTAGTTAGTAGATTATTCTAAGTTGGCAACTATACTGTTTCACTGTTTTGACGCTCACATTGTTTTTATCTCTTTTCCAATGTTGCTGTGGTCCAACTGGCTATCTTTGAAATATAAAGTGTTTTAATCATTTAAATTTAAGTTTTGTCTTTTGGCTAACACATTTCAAGGCAGCAAGCCGATATCCATTTGATATGCAGCCTTACATATCCAAATTATTATCTGTTACAATTACTGAGTTTTTCCTTTAGTTGTTTCATAAACAAGGGCTGTTTATTTTGCCATCCTCCTTAGAGATAGTTCCATCCCATTCTCTCTGCTCTACCAGGACTCCAGACTCTTGTAGGACAAGCTTTAATGTGCTCTACAATGTTCACTCTCCAGCATTGCACATCCTGTGCCTAAGTTTAGACAAGAGTTCTTGATTTGTTTTCTAATTTATTAACTTTTTAAACTTCTCATAAGCCATACACTGAAAAATGTTACACACTTTTCGTTAAACCATTGGAATAGTTTAAAAGGCAGCTATCTGGCTAGTGAGATAGTTTAGTGGTAAAAGCATCAGTTTGCAAATCAGAGACCTTTTTCTTTCACTTTCTTTCTCTTTAACGTTAGAATACCCTTTCATAAGTTAATTAAATTTCATCAAAAAGTTTGTACATATGTATGTGCAAGTATGAAGTATATGTGTAAGTATAAAGTATACTGCATATACTATATCACAGTGTGTAATAGACTTAATAGATTAGTCACAATAGCCAAGAATGTTGAAGTAGATGAATTAATGATTGAGGTAAGCCCAGAACAAACCTGCAGGAGATTGTCTAGCTAATAGGGAAGCCCCAGCCAATGGGATTAGGCTCTAGAATAAAATACAGAGGGCTGCTTGAGAGAATCAGCATCCTTGTGTATACTTGGCTAGACATGCTAGTCTGGCAAGTAAGGACTCTCCCTCCTTCGGCCATTACATAAAGATGGTGTGACTGGCCAGTCTCTCAGTCCTGATGTTGGTGCATACTCTCCCATCAAGCTGGACTACAGCTCTGTAACTGGACTATCATGAGAAAATAAACCCCTTGTTCCCATAAGCCGTTTGATGGTGATTTGTCAGCAATCATGCAGGTGAACTGTATGAACCTTAGAGGATCTCCACCTGACTCAGCACTTTAGAAACACATTCACACATATGACTGTCTATTGATCATTTGCTATCTCTAAAGACCTATCATAGGCTAGAGAGATAGTCAAGGTTACAAATATCATATTCTTATAAGTACAAAATAAGAAGAGTGTAGAGATAAAAATGAGATGGGATATCTGAACTAGATTATTTATACCTGCTGTGAAAATGTAGATGCATCTAATGTATATTCTTAGTGGCAGCAATTCAAGAAACTGGAATGAAAAGAGAAGGTAATAACAAATCCTGTCACCCTGGGAAAGTAGTCTGGCTGAAGAGGAGAGGTAAACAGTGGCTTCAGTAGCAAGTCCTTGCTTTTGTAGCAAAATCCTACATATAGGTAAGAGACATTTAGTTTCAGTTGTCTTCTTGAATCAAATGTCAACTTGACACACCTATGGGAAACATTTTAGTTAGGAAAACTTCTGATCAAACTTGTCCAAATTTTCTTAACTTATCAGTTAATGTGGGAAGACCTAGCCAATAGTCAATGGGATCCTTTCCTGGGCATCTGGATAAATGTGAGAAAGTGCTATAGGAATTTGGCGAGCTGGAATTCAAAACACAAAATTCAAAACATTGGTCTTTGTCTTTACTCTTAATGCCAGAAATGGAGTGTTCAGTTCCCCTGCCTTCTACTGGCATGACTTTTCCTTCTGCCTGATAAACTACAACCTAGACAGTCCCTTGATCCCATAAATTGTTTCGGTCCTGTATTTCTTAGAGCAATGAAGTCATGAAACTAAGACAAGGTCACATTTATGGTGCCTTGTAGGCAATACTACCATACAAATGCAGAAGTAAGCATCCTTCCTTATCCTCCAATACACAGGTGTGAGATCTTAATTGTACATTATCACAGTGATATTACAAAATCAACATCTCTCCCTTAAATCCCATATTAAAAACATAGTGTTGATTAAAAAAGCAAAACGAATGTGTATATATGAATTTTCATAACTTCTGGCTAGTAGGGGTATATTTAGAAAAGTGAAATTAGGCATTGTTATAGTTTGAAGTGTGATATGTCCCACATAGGCTTTAGTTCTTTGGGAAGGCTGTGGCATTGTTAGGAAATAGAATTTTGCTTGAGGAAGGTACATTACCATGGTTGGATCTTGAGGTTGGTTAGTGTTGCAGTCAGCCTGCAACATTGCTGATAAACAGCAATCAAACATCTTAAGGGAACAAGGAGTTTATTCTCTTACGATTCCTGGTTACAGTTCTTTTTTTAAATATTTTATTATTATTATTATTATTTATTCAACTGTGTGCATATGTATGTGTATGTGCTCGCGCGTCTGTGTGTGTGTGTGTCTGTGTGTAGAACCACGGACGAATTCGCGAACCACCATGGACGCCTCTACCTCTTTCTGCCCCGGGATTCACAGGCTCCGCCCTACCAGGACCAGAAGCGCAGGCCGCCCCCACTTCCGCCTGGTGTCTATACGTGGGATCTGGGATCCGAACTCTGGAGCTTCCGCCTGCAAGGCGGAGGCTTAACCCCTGAGCCACCTCTCCAGCCCCTGGTTACAGTTCTTAATCCAGCTTGACAGGAGAGCATGCACCAACATCAAGGCCGAGGGAACTGGCCACACCATCACTACATAACGGCTGAGAGATGGACAATCCTTACTTGCCAGACCAGCATGTCTGGCCAAGTATATAGAAGGATGCCAACTCTCTCAACCAGTTCTCTGATTTCTCCGGGCCTAATCCCACCCACCATGGGCTGGGTCTTTCCCATCAGCTAGACAATCTCCTTCAGGTTTGCTCAGAGCTTAACTCAACTATCAACTCCACAACAGTGCCCAGAGGTCAAACCCTCAACAGTCAAGTTGACACCTGTGCTTAACTATGACAGCCTCAAAAAGTATGTTTGTGTAGTTGGCAGTTTGTAGCTTTCAACTTCCATGACGGACCTGACCTGAGCCTCCCCCAACTTCTGCCACCTGACAAGAATTTTCCACCACAATGTACTATATCTCCCCTCTGAAACTGTAAGCTAAATAAATATACTGTTATCCCTTTAGTTGCTTGACTTTGAGTAAGTAGTCTTGCAATGACTGAAAAGAGTAACTAATACAATAATTGGTACCAGTAATCAGGTTGCTTAGAAGAGGACATGGCATGAGAAAGTGAACTATGAAACTGAGAAAAATTGGTACTAAGAAGTGGAGATATTTGGCCATTGCCATGATAAAGCTCATATGTCTTTGCATGTGTTGGCATAAACATGGAGAACTTTGGAATTTCACATTAGGAAAGCCTTTGCATCTTGAAGATTGGGTCAAAAGAGCCATTTTGCTAAGAATATTAAAGAGAGTGTTGCTATTAGAGATGCAGACAATGGAGACCCAGATTGTAGTTGTCCCGCCAGAGGGGAGCAGAGATGGAAATGGATGAGAGGCAAATAAAGGATCCACAGGTTGAGTATTTGATTAAGTTTTGCCCTCATCCTGAAAGCTTGCCTAAAGTTAAATTTCAGTGTTTGATAGAGGAAACTTCAAGGCAAGGCAGTTTCACAGTGTAACATGGCTACTTTTTAGCACTGTTCTTTAAGTTATGAGAAAAAAAGAGCAAGAGATGAGGTAGAAGTGAAAATTAGAAAGTTCGAGGAAGGAAAATGTGAAAACAATTTAAAGAGGATTTAGATAGTAAAATGGTAGCTATTGTTAAAGAGATAAGCTTCCCTAGTAAATTAAAGTCTGCTCTTCATTGGGATAATAGAAGAGACCTCACTGTTAAGATAAACTTGTCAGGAAAGGTTCCCACTCACAAGAATACAAATTATTTTGGAAGGAAAGAGTTGGGGGGTTCTTCTTCTGAAGCAACTGCCCAGGAAAGATAATGATCAGTGTCAGCACTGAGAAATTGAATTTGCTTTTCAAGGAGGACAATCTTTACCTGAAGCTTATATCAGCATCTGGAAATGTCATCCCAGAGATACTGGTTTTAGAGGTACCAAAGATGCAAGTTGAAGAGGGTTTGGATCCCTTCTCCAAAGTTTCAGAGAATGGTTAGATTAAGGCAGTAAATTGCAGGATTTGAAATCCTGAAATCTAGAGGCCTAAATAAGGCATTTTGTGGAGCTGGAGAGATGGCTCAGGAGTTAAGCCTCTGCCTTGCAGGCAGAAGATCCTGAGTTTGGATCTAGACCTCACGTATAGACGCTGGGTGGAAGCGGGGGCTGCCTGGATTTCTGGTTCTGGTCGGGTGGAGCCTGTGAATCCCCAGGCAGAGAAAACAAGGAGGAGGTGGAGGCAGTCCATGGTGGTTCCCGATTTTGTGCCATTAAGTTAAAGCCTGATTTTCCATTGATAAGGATGTTTGAAATGCCAGAGTCAATGTGGGACTTTTGCTAAGGAATACTATGCATCTTTACAGGAACCTGAACAAGATAATGATTAGTTCTGTAGGCAGCTGTATTGGAGGGGTAGAACCAAAGCCCTTTGGAACTCAGATTTCAACAAGAAGCTTGCTTGCTGGATATGGAATCAACAGATTTGGAATTTGTCCTGCTGGTATTGAAACTTGTTTTGAATTGATGTTTCCTGAATATGCCCCTAAGTCATGCCTTTTGAAATGGAAATATTTATTCTGTGTCATTGTATATTGGAAATATGTTACTTGTCTTCTGGAGTGCAGACTTTTAATCTCTCTTGGGACTACTGATGTCATCTATGAGACTGTTAAAAATGGACTGAGTATAGTTTGCATAATGTGATGGCATTGAGTCTATGAGGACCAGGTTTACAGGTTTACATTGTTTGAAATGTAATTTACCCCCCACAGGCTTATATGTATGAATCTTTAGTTTTTTGAAAAGGCTGTGGTAACTTTAGAACGTAGAGCCTTGCAAAATACAGGAAAATCCCAGGGGGAAGGCATTTAGGTTGATTAGGCCCACCCATCTGCTCTTGTGGTTGGCAGTTTGAAGTTCTAGGCCTCTATGATGGATGTGACCTGAGCCTCCTCCAGTTTCTACCATCTGCCATCCCTTTTCCACCAAAACAGATTGTATCTCCCCGTTGGAACCATAAACTAAATAAATCCCCTTTATCTCTTAAGTTGCTTTACTTTGAGTGGTATCTCACAGTGAGAGAGAAGAGTAACTGGTACAAGCATATTATTATTCTCACGTTTTTTTTTAATTTTTTAAAAATTTTTTAATTCAATTGTGCGTGTGTGTGTATGTATGTGTGTGCGCGTGTAGAACCACGAAGGAACTCGGGAACCACCAAGGAATTCGGGAACCACCATGGACACATCCACTTCCTCCGCCCCGGGATTCACAGGCTCCGCCCTACCAAGACCAGAAACGCAGGCCGCCCCCACTTCCGCCTGGTGTCTATATGTGGGATCTGGGATCCGAACTCAGGACCTTCCGCCTGCAAGGCAGAGGCTTAACCCCTGAGCCACCTCTCCAGCCCCACAGTTTTTTTTTTAAAGTTCTGCCTAAAATGTGATATGATGCCAGTCAATTAAATTCAGCAAATTGTGCATTTTATAAATTTTATCTACTATTTATTACTCAATTACTTATTTATGTGTATGAGAGAGAGAGAGAAAGAGAGAGAGAGTTTATAATTCCTTTCTCAGTCACTAATGGGAAATCTTCAAAGAAAATCATGAAAGAAGATTTTTCTCAGGTTGTAAAAGGAAATAAAAACAGAAAGAAAAAATAGGAATTTCTTTTACAAAGTTAAGCTATAAGTTACTCTGTTTTCTAAATTCACTCCTTATCAACAGAGAGTGTGGGTAGACCTCAAGCAGAATGTTTAGAATATGGAAAGAGTACTCAGAACCTTGATGTTCATTATATGGAACATGAGCATAAAAGTTAGACAATTGATTGACTGTGGGTATGTGTGTGTATATGCATGTGTGTGCACTTTTGTGTGCAGATGCATGCATATACAAAGGGAGGCCAAAGAAAACATAAGTAAAGTTCCTACTGGAACATTCAGTCATACTGAACACATTTCATGTTACAAGATGAACAAATACTTTGAAGATATGGGGAGGTAGGTATGTCTAAATTTGTGGTACATTTTTGGTGTCAGTTTAACAAGAGTAATGACAGTTAATAAATTGTCAGACAGACACTTGTGAAGAATTTTCTGGTTGCATTAACTGAATTTAGAATACACAACCTTACATGGGCAGGACCATTTCAAAGGCAATTGGTTCATGCCCGTGTGAAGATGAAGAAAGCATACATGTATTCATTGTTCTGGACTCTTGCTGAAGATGTGATGTGCTTGTCATGGCTTAAAAGTGAGTTGTTTCAGACATGTTCATGTTTTGAATCTTTAGTTGATGTTTAAGAAGGTATGTTATAGGAGGTAGATCTTGAGATTGGTTAGACCCACCTTTTTCTGCTTATGGGTTGGCTTTTGAGCTCTCTCAGTCTCTAGGATGGATGTGATGTAAGTCACTTCTACTTCTGCCAGACCCATAAGTTGTACCAGAACATTAAGCAGAATATGTCTTCCCTTTTTCCCTTAGGTTGATTGAGTTTGAGTGCTGTCTCACAGCAGCAGAGAGTAACGGCTACAGTGTCCAACTGCCTTAAATTCTTACTGTTGTGACTTCTCTGTGCTGATAGACTGTTAAACTCTTTCCTAAATTGCTTGAGTCAGGTATGTTGTAGCAGCATATAATAATATTAAAGCATTGATCAAGTGCATATATTCATAAACACTTAAATTTGTATACATATTATTGTATGCAAATATTAGACAACACTTTAATGCTTTAAACTCAATAATTTTATTGTTGATATCATCTTTGTGTGATGTAATAAATATATATGACATAAGCCAATTTTTTTGTGGGAGAATTTATTTTGATTCATGGTTTCAGGGGTTTCAGTCTGTTTGCTTGGTTTCATGTGCAGTGGTTGATCATTTTAGAATCAGGAACAAATGGCCTTGTTCAAATTCACCTTGTTTCAGCAACCCATTGTTCTGGTCACACCCTCATTCTCATCTGAGACTGAGAGAAACATTCATTACTAAATCATAATGTGGAAATATAGCAGTTCATGAAGAGAAATATAAGTTCGATTAATTTATAACTGCCAAAGCAATAATATTAAAATATCCATGTCAATTAAAACAATGACATAGAAGAAGATGAAAAAAAAACAGATTGCACACACTGAAGATTAATCTGGATATTTTTGCACAGCCTTTAGCATATATGATGTTCATTCATAAGTCCATGAAAAATTAATTGGATTCCATTTTAGTTTATGCTACTTCTTAAATTCATATCCAATTCCTTTTGTATACTTTTAAATAGACTTTTAGTTGAGAATAAATAAATGAAATTGATTCACTATAAACTGCCTACTTATGTGATTTTCAGAGCTGATTTACAAAGTTTTGCATTTCTAAATATTTCTTAATATATTCAGATATAAGTAAATTCAGATACACAAGTTGGTGCTCATTACAGCATGCATATAAGTCAAAATGGTTTTAATATTTGAGGATTTCAGGAATGAAATACCAAAGTTATGAAGATCAAGATTCATGGTACAAGTAAGCCAATAAGTACAAAAAGAATAATTGAAAATGTATTCTGGCCATAAATTTCTAGAAAAAAATAAATGCAAATATATATGAACAAATGATTTATTTTAATTAGAACTATTCACAGAAAGTTCAAAATTATGATAGATAGCATGCATAAAAGCATATATCCTGTCATGAGTAATATCAGACTCTAATGACATTTGACATGCTGCTGCTATTTGTGCTGCTAAACTACTTTAAAAATATTACCATATTGTCACTTTACTAAATTATGCTGATATTTTACTCAAATTAATTTAAGAAAGCATAGTATAATAGTATTGCAAATAAAAAAAAACTACATGGATTAGCATTTCACATTGTCTCCATTCATCACCAATTTAGTCTTTTGTAAACTGAAGAAAAATAAGGAAAAAGGGGAGAAAGCTCTTAGGCCTGTCAAGATTAATTGTTCTGACGGAGTTGTAAATCTTTCTCTATTCAAAAACATACAAAAGAAAGCCCCTGAAACAAAATTCTGATGAAAATGTCTTCAGGGACACTGAAAGTACTTGTGGCGTTATTGATGAAGCTCTAATACTCACTCTGAAGGGACAATTTCTTAAAATGCAAAGCTCAAAATACCCAGAGAGGAGGCATTCTGAAAGCAAGCTGTGGACATCTGGAGCCACTGTTTCTTATCGACAGTTTTAGGTGAAGCGTGGGTGGATGCTGGCATCTCTTTTCTTTAGAAATGTTTTGGAGCTACTGTACAGCATGCAGAACAGGCAGATTCCTGTAATTAAACCCTGCACACCCTCCTATTGCAGGCAACAACAGGGATCTTACACACAGAGCAAGTGAAAGGCTGTATTTCAGAAACCATTTCTTTAGTAAGTAACAAGATGGTAAAATAATAGGACCTTTTGTTCATAGAGTTCTCTAGTTCAAAGAACTCAAAAGAAGCAGTAGTCATGATCTCATTAACACTCAAAACAGCTCTGTGAGAAAACATAGAACCAATAACTACATTCTGCATAAGGAGAAGCTTGGACTTCTAAAACTGAGTATAAAACCCAATGGTCTTCATGCCCTTTGATAAATAAAATAGTGCAGGGAAAACAGCCCTAGTCCTGAGAGATCACCATTTCAAAGTAGCATCTCCACTGCCCTAGCAACATTCTCCAGATTGCTGCTGGCCAAGGCGATTGAGCATGGCCTTGCCTCCTTTTTAACCAACTCCGGTCCCTCAAAGCTCAAGAATATTGCTTTATACTATACGAAAAAATCAGCATATTTTTGAACAGACAGTTTCAATCAGGCTTAAACACGTGGCTACATCATAATGATATTTTATCAAGTTTAAGAACATAGATAAATATGCACTTATTTGTAATTTCCAAAGATAAACTTATTTAACAATGCCATATAAATAAACCAGTGACAGTATTTGGTTATAATTATACTCTCAATCATATTAGGATAAAATCAGAAAGATACATTAGTTTATTTAGTTTGTGCTACCTCACAGTTATGGGCTGTTTGGAGCACAGCTATGAAGAACTGATGATTAGGACAAACCCTTGAAAAAGGCTGCCCCTGATTGTTTAATTGACACAGTCCATTGTGGATGGTGCTTTCCAGAGGTGTGCCAGATAAAAGGAATTGCAAGGAGGAGTGACTTGTTCTTCCCTTACCCTGTATGGACCAACTGTATAGAAACTAGCGTGAGTACCTTCTCCACAGCTGCTGCCACTATTGCCACTATTTTTAGCTGACATCAGCATTCGACTTTTTTGGCCTTGCCACTGTTATCACTGCCATTGAAGCCTATTTTCCTGGGCCTTCCAGCTGCTCAACACTGACATTAGAGCCCAGCCTCTTCAGGGCTCAGGCCTGATTGAGACTTGAGACTTTCCCAGAATCCTTTGGTCTTATGAGACACTTAGCTTAAGAACTGAAAAGCTACAGGCAGCTACTATTGAAAGACACTGGTTTTATTTGTGAGTTAATTAAATATATTCATTCATTGATTCTGTTTCTCTAGAGAACCCTGACTAATACAATTTATTTTCTTTGCATTTATGAAAACAATTATTAATTTTAAATTGGCATTAAGATAAAATTAATAAATTAATATCACTAATAAGCAGTTTTATGTTATTAATCTTGGAGATGAAGTAAACACTGCATTATAAATAGCTTAATTTTAACATTTTGTTGTTTTATATGCCTTCTCTTGATTTTAGCAAAACTATGGTGGTTAGGTTATTCCTGGAGAATCTCGATTCTCATAACCTTTTAGGCATAACATTAGCTAATTTTTTATCTCCAAAGTAAACATATGAAATAAAAAATCTCCACTTAAATAATTATATATTTGTTCTCTTGAAACTTAAAATATTTTGTGAAGACAGTGGCACTCAATTATCTCTCAGATTTTACTAATCTTAATTCTTACATATAAAAGTTACAAAATCAATTTTAGATTTACACCTCTTCTAACAATTCATAGTATTTCTCCAGCATTCCTAGAATTTAAAGAAAATTAATAAGAAATTAATGTTATTCTGGCTAAAAGACATTTCAATTCTAGCATTTGGTGCTATGGTAATGTCTAGTTTTCATGGAGAAAAATGAATAACTGATTGATACACAAACTTGAAAAGGAAAATGTTGCTGTTTTCATTCACAATTGTGTGAATGAAATTCATATTAAGCATTAAATTTCGTTAAACTAAAAGTAGCCTGAATGATAAATTTCTCATAATCCCTTCTATTCCATTTTTAACTCTTTGATATCAGCACCAGGTTATAATTCATTCACAACTGTAAGTCATCATATATTGTAATGGAAACTGTACTCTAACTTTCTACAATTCCTTTTCCAGATCTAAATTTACTATACTATTCACAAGTAATACCAATAATTGACTAAAGTTTGAAATTATTTCCTTTTTTCTTTGTCTTTCTCAGAAGTTCCACTATTACATCTTTCCTTGTTGTTCATTTTCATGAAAGAGTAAATGTTCCTTCTGTCATGAATTATGTTTGCAGCATGCTGTCATATGTTATTTTCCACAGTTACTTCCCTGTACTGACATGCAATACTTGCTGAGATAGGGAGAAACTGCTTCAGTGCTACTGCGTTCTTTTTCCATTCTAGTAACACAAAAAAATTGCATATTTGAAAGAACTGAGTAATACAATGTATTGTTTAAATTACTACCTAGTTGTGCTCAAAATATACATGTATTAAATAAGAGGTTATAGTTAAGGTGTCTAATATAGATAATGTACTCAAAAAGCTAATTTCCTCACATATAGTTATTTTCAGGAAAACCCGACCCAGTAAGATACAGCCTTGAATAGATTCATCTTGGGTATAAAAACAGGTACAATTTTATAGTTTATTTAAAGGGAAATTATAATAAACTAACCAAGTTAAATTCTACCTTGCATTTCTAAGTGGGATTTTTTTACTAGATTTCAAAATAACTTTGTCTATTAAGAAAAAGAATATGCTTCTCCTAAAATAAATCTAATACATACTGTTGTATTTGAAGTCTCCTTCAAAGTTCTACTGTACAAACTGATTAAATTTTGAAAAATATTAAATTAAAAATGCACAAAAGTAAAGCAAAATGTTTATAGCAGCTATCATTTTTGGCAATGTGAAAAAATAACAGCTTCAAATTCCTTGCATGAATTATATGTTGTCTCTGTCATAACTGGACATCAAATTGTCATCCGGAATTCTTATTTAAAGCAACACATGAGTTCACTCCTAAATACTTTTACTATTCAATATTCTATCCAGTGTATCACGGTCCATGTACATCAGGTCCATGTAGAGTTAGACCCTACACTTTATAATCCATCATAAACAGTGGTAAAGGTGTGTCATGGTTTGAAATGTGTCCCCCATAGCCTAATGTGTTTGGGAAGGTCATGGCACCTTTGAGAGGTGGAGCCTTGCTGGAAGAAGGTGGTCACAAGGGGTAGGCCTTGGGGTGGATTAGTCATACCCTACTTCCAGGAAGAGTCTGCAAGCAGTCTTGCAGCTCTCAGCCTTGTGGGTGGGAGTGACTTAGCCTGACTCCAGCTCAGGCTGGCCAGCCACGCTGCCTCCACCATGAAAGATTATTTCCCCTCTGGAACCTTAAGCTGAATGAATCTCCTTTCTTCCTTAGGTTGCTTGACTTTGGGTGCTCTCTCACAACGATAGTTAAGAGTCACTATTACAAGGTGCCATCCTCATGACAGTGTGTTCACCTTGTTTCCATGGTGGAAACCTGTGACTCAGGTGACTTGCAAATCCCAATATTCCCTTCCATAGAGCTCACAAAAATGCCAACACACTTTCAAAGACAGCAAGGGAGAAGATTGTAGTCTTTTGTATTATACCTACTCATCCCATATTCTTTTGATTAGTAATAATGGGTTTTCCTCCCGCCCGCCTGCCGCCCCAGATGGGACTCTCTCTGGGTGGGTTCTCCATCCCAGGTGAGTTATCCAGCCTGCAGGTTGCCCCTTGCCCCAGCTCCTCCCACCAGCCAGCTCCGGCTGCATCCTGTTTGTCTGGACCTTGCCCCGGGCTCCAGCCACTTTTTCCTCCCACCCACCTGTCGGCCCAACCAACCAGGACAGGACTTGCTCTGGTTCCTCCACCCTTGGAGCCTGGGTGGGCCACTAAGGCAAGTCCCAGGTCCCAGATGAAGAGTTCTGCCAAAACCATCAGCCCTTCTGCTCCTCCGACCCACCAGGGACCCTCGGTTGTGGTCCACGGAGGACACACTGCTACACAGAATTCAACACAATCCAAAGAAAACCCAAGCAAAGCTCGAAGGGACAAAAGCCATACATCTGAGGTCCTCTAAAATCATCCTATCACATGGGAGAGATTCTTCACATCCAGCCCAAAGAGAAGTAAACCTCTTTTTTTACCGTACTGCTCCTTTTTAGTATTAATCACTGTAGATTAACTTTTCCACACAGCCACCCCAAATGGGATTATACCACTCACCCTCACATATCACCAAGATACTAAATTGTAAAAGTACACTACCATACTAATATTCACCCCCTGTCTACTTAACCTGACTTAACTGATAAACTAACAGCCAAATAGTTTCATCTAGGAAATAATAGTAACAACAAACGAACCCAACTACAAGGCAAGCACAAGTAATAACTGCCCGAGAGTACTAATACCAACTAAATCAGTTCAGTCAAAAACACACAGAAACTGAAAGATCTTAAGAGACAAAATGACAATGCACAAGTCAAAGTGCAGATCCATGAGAAATAAAACCCAGGAAGACAAATCTCCCACTGAAAGAATTAACCCCATAATGATGGATTCCAACCAGAACAAATTCACAGAAAATAGCCAAGAAAGCCAGACACAAGATAACAACTTTCAAAGTATGATCATTACCATGATTAATACTATGAAAGAGGAAATCCTGGAAGAGTTAAACAACCACATCAATCACTTTGAAGAGGAACACACAGGCACTTGGAGGAGTTGAGAAACCAGTTCAAGAAACAAAAATAGACAAAGAGCAGTTAAAACAGTCTCAGGCAGAGTTTAAAATCTAACTAAAAGACAAGTTATCTTCAACCCAAAACTCAACAGAGAGTCTTATCAGCAGAACTAACAAAGCAGAAAATAGAATTTCAGATCTTGAAGACAAAGTGGGAGAATTAACCAACTCAATGGAAGAGGTTCTTAAAACCAAAAAGATACTTGAGAGGAATATTCAAGAGATACGGGACACCCTGAAGAAGCCTAATATGCACATTCATGGAATAACAGAGCAAGAATCCCAAAATATCACACCTGAGGAAATTTTTCAAATTATCATAAATGAAAACTTCCCTCAACTAAAGAATGAGAGGCCCATCCTAGCATAAGAGGCATTCCGCACCCCAAACAGATATGAACAAAATAAAAAATAGCCATGGCAAATAATAGTCAAAACACTCCACATTCAAGACAAAGAAAAGGTGCTGAGAGCTTCAAGGAAAAAAACAAACAAGTCACTTTTAAAGGTAAACCTATTAAAATAACAAATGACTTCTCAATGGAAACAGTAAAAGCAAGAAGAGATTGGAGAGACATACTTCAAGTATTGAATGAGCAAAAATGTCAACCCAGGCTGATATATCCCACAAAACTATCTGTCATGATCGAGAAAGAAAGAAAAATTTTCCAGCACAAAGACAACTTGAAGGGATACATGTCCACCAAACCAGGCCTTCAAAAATGCTAGAAATGATACTCAAGCTTGAAGAAAAAAACAAGCATATCCAGGAGGACAGAAAGGAAGTATAATACCACCAAAACCTAAATGTCAAACAATACACTTACAAAAGCCACTAAACATAAAAAGTGTCCAGAATTAAAAATAATTTCTCCATTATAACATTAAATGTCAATGGTATTAACTCACCGATCAAGAGACACAGATTACAAACTTGGATTAAAAACCACAACCCATCAATCTGCTGCCTTCAGGAAACTCATCTCACACAAAAGATAGGCACATCCTAAAAATAAAAGGCCGGTCAAAAATTCTGCAAGCTAATGGAAACAGGAAAAAGGCAGAGGTAGCCATTATGCTTTCATACAAAGTAGACTTCAAACCAAAAAAAATCATAAGAGACACAGATGGATACTACGTTTAAGTCTCAGGTACAATTCACCAGGAAGACTTCACAATACTGAACATATATGCACCTAATACGGGCCCCTTCACATTCATTAAGCAAAACTTACAGCATCTAAAGCAGGAAATCAAACCCCAAAAATAATTCTTGGGGATTTCAACGCTGCCCTCTCAACATGGAATAGATCAACAGTCCAAAAGCTTAACAGAGACACTTTGGAACTCTACCAAACCCTTAAAGAAATGAAACTTACAGGTCTCTATCAAACTTTTCATCCATGCACCAAAGAATATGCATTTTTCTCAGCAACACACAGAGCTTTCTTCAAAATAGATTACATATTGGGCCACAAAACCAATCTCCACATGTACAGGAAAGTTAAATTCTAGCCTGTACTCTATCAGACCACCATGGTCTAAAGCTTGACATCCACAACACAATAAACAACAGAAAATACACTAACTCCTGGAAAGTTAACACTATGATGCTGAATGAGAATTGGATTCAGGAAGAAATTACAAAGGAAATTCAAGATTTCCTGAAAGTGAATGATAATGAAAATACAATTTATCAAAATCTTTGGGACACAACGAAAGCTATAGCTCTTAATGTCTACATCAAAAAAATTGAAACATCAGAAATAAATAACTTAACAATGCAGCTTAAAGCTTTAGAGATACTAGAGCAATCTGACCCCAAAAGCAGTAGAAGGGAGGAGATTAGCAAAATAAGGGGAGAAATATTCAAAATTGAGATTAGGAAAACGATACAGAGAATCAACCAGTCAAAAAGCTGGTTCTTTGAAAAAAAGAAAAAAAAGAAAAAATCAATAAGATTGATACACCCTTAGCTAAATTAACCAAAAACAAAAGAGAGAAAGCCCAAATTACAAAATTAGAAATGAAAATGGAGTTATCACTACTGACACCCAAGAAAATCAGAGTATTATAACATCATATTTCAAAAACTTATGTTCTGTGAAATTTGACAACACAAAAGAAATGGATGAATTCGTAAGTAAGCACAACTTAACTAAATTGAATCAGGAAGTTGTGAATTATTTACAAAGTCCTGTAACATATGAGGAAATCGATGAAGTAATCTCGAATCTTCCTACCAAAAAATGTCCTGGACCAGATGGATTCAGCACAGAGTTCTACCAGACATTTAAGGAGCCAATAACACCAATATTCCTTTAACGGTTTTGTCATATAGCAAAGGAAAGAACACTACCAGATTCTTTCTATGAAGCTAATATTGTCTTAATCCCAAAACCTAATAAATATACACTTAAAAAAGAGAACTATAGGCCAATCTCGTTGATGAACACAGATGCAAAGATTCTCAAAAAAGTCAAAAACATATCAAAAAGATTATTCACGGGGATCAAGTAGGCTTTATCCCAGGCACACAAGGTTGGTTCAACATATGCAAATCAATAAATGTAATCCACCATATTAAACCAGTCTAAAATCCAAGACCACATGATACTCTTGATAGATGTAGAAAAGGCTTTTGACAAGATCCAACAGTCTTTTATGATCAAAACGCTAGAGACAGTTGGAATGGAAGGAACCTTTGTCAATATAATAAAAGCTGTCTACAACAAGCCAACAGCAAGGATTATACTCAATGGGGAAAAACTCAAAGCATTCCTGCTTTGATCAGGAACTAGACAAGGCTGTCCACTGTCACCACTTCTATTCAATATTGTACTTGAAGTCTTAGCTGAAGCCATAAGACAAGAAAGGGAGATAAAAGTGATTCAAATCAGTAAGGAAGAATTCAAGTTATCTCTATTTGCTGATATCATGATTTTATACTTGAGTGATCCCAAAACCTCCACCAGGAAACTCCTGGAACTAATACAGAAGTTCAGCAGGGTGGCAGCATACAAAACAAATGTACAAAAATCAGTGGTCTTCCTATATGCTCAGAATGAAAGAAGGGAAAAAGCCCTGAGAGAAACAATCCCATTTACTATAGCCCCTAAAAAAATGAAATACCTTGGTATAAACCTAACCAAGGAAGTACGTGACCTTTACAATGAAAACTTAAAAACCCTAAAGAAAAAAATTGCAGAAGATATAAAAGGTGGAAAGACCTGCCCTGTTCCTGGATTGGCAGAATCAACATCGTAAAAATGACCATCCTACCAAAGGCAATATACAGATTCAATGCTATACCAATTAAAATCCCAAAGCAATTCTTTAAAGAAGTTGACCAAACAATCAAAACATTCTTTAACGTTTCTGTGACTGTAGATAATTAACTTAACCTCATGAACGTTCATTCATTAATTGTTAAGAACTCTAAATTTAATTCTTTTCATTTTTCCTCTCTTTTGACCCTTTTGACCCTTCCCTCCTGTCAGAAATGACGATACATTTTTACACCAGCTGTAGCCATTGTTTCCTAAAGAATGTGGTTAGTGACAATAAATATTATAAAGTATTTGAGTTAATTGAAGTTGAGGCAAGCAATCTTGCATCAACTATTTCAATCATGATTTGTGTGAATAATTTGGAAGAAATACAAGTGGGCTGAAGCTAAAAGTCAAATCAAGAAAGGCAGTGTGGGTTTTGGCTAATGATACCTTCATGATTTCTACACACCAATTTTAAAACCGCAAGGGTGAAAGATCAACAAGCCTCAAAGAAACCATTGTGATCATAGTCTCAGACTCAATAAACTAGAATACTCTTCAGATTTATAGGGCTAGACTCATGACAGAAAACTTTACCATAATCTCCTTTACTTGCCTAATAGTATTTATCATTCTTAATTCCTTCACATTGACTAAAAAGTCCTTTTTTTGAATAAGAGTAACATTTCTGGGGCTGGAGAGGTGGCTCAGGAGTTAAACCTCTGCCTTGCAGGTGTAAAGACCTGAGTTTGGATCCTATACCTCACCTATAGACTCTGGGCTGAAGCAGGGGTGGCCTGCGTTTCTGGTCCTGGTAGGGCAGAGCCTGTGAATCCTGGGACAGAGTAAACAAGGAAGAGGTAGAGGTGTCCATGGTGGTTCCCGAATTCGCCTGTGGTTTTACACACACACACACATATCACATATATGTCACATATACATACACACACGTGCACACACAAGCACAATTGAATAAAAAAAGAGTAACATATCTTTATGCATATTTTCATAAAATTGTGTAACACATAATAATTATAATTGTTGTATCATCTCACTCCTTTCAGGATGGCAAAAATCCCCAATACAAACAAGACCAAATGCTGGAGAGGATGTGGAGAGAAGGGAACTCTTCTACATTGCTGGTGGAAATGCAGGTTCATACAACTGCTCTGGAGAGCCATCTAGAGATTTTTAAAGAAATTTAAGATTGAAATGCCATATGACCCTGCTATTCCACTTTTGGGAATAACCCCCCATACAGGAAAAATTCACCTCGATAGCACAAGCACGACCATGTTCATAGCAGCACTGTTTACAGTAGCAAAGTCATGGAATCAACCCAAATGTCCAACAGTTGATGAATGGATGAGGAAAATATGGTACATTTACAATGGAATACTACTCAGCCATCAAAAATGATGAAATAATGCAATTTCCTGGGAAATGGATGGAATTACAAATAATTATATTGAGTGAAATATCCCAGACACGGAAAATTAAGCACCGTATGTACTCCCTAATAGGTGGATCCTACTACCAAACCCACTGAGAGACACATTCAAAGATAAATCTCTCTAATACCTACAGTAATTGCAAAGATTATAAACAGGAAAGAAGGGGGAGGAGGGCCCCACCAGAAACAAGGAGAGAGGGGATCATTCTATAGCAGAGATAATAGGCCACCATCAAGGACTGCAAGTAAGTAATGAGACATCTGGTTAAGATCACAGACTATCCTTCCTGGTCACTTGCAACTGATGGGGTATGATCTTATCAGAAAGAGGGCATACAGTCTGGCGGACAGAAGGTAACCATTTTGCAATGGGAGACTGACTCACCCCTCACCTCAGTCTCCTACTCTTATTCCATCTACCTTTTAATCTATCCTTATAATAAGACTCTATTTTAACAGCTTTTTATCTCTGGCCAGGGGTTGACATCCAATACCCATCAGAATGGAGCCAAGGGCATTGCAGGAGCAGCAAACCTGAAAAAAAAATCAACAAACCATAATTCAGAATATCAGAGAGTCTATATCAACCACCTGGAATCAGGCCTACCTAATCTCTCCCCATCCTGAAGCTCAGGGAAATTTGTAGAAGAGGGGGTGGTAAGATTGTAAGAGCACAAGGATGGGAGGAGTCATGATATGCAAAATACTCCCCACAAGTTAGGGCCAAAGCAATTATAATAGGACTCTGCATGATCTGCGCAATGACCCATATATCATTGACCCCTCAAAATCTAGAATGGACTAAAGGCATTAGGATCCTTAGAAGCAAGGGATTAACAGTCACAATAGTGTTCCTATACTTAAGGGGAACACAAGAAAGAATTCTAGGAAATGCCACTGAGTCCTTACACCTCATCAGAGAGGAGGACCCAGAGGAAAGTTTGATATACACATTAAAGGATGCTTCAGAGGTGGGGGGAGGGGGCACTGGGAGAAAGGGATGGAGGGGAGAAAGGAAGGGAAAAAGGGGGGAGGGAGCAGGGAGGTACAGGGAGGGGTGGAGGGAGGGAGGGGATGGGGTAACCTATTATGTTTGTATGATCGGAAAAATAAATAAATAAAAAATAAAAAAAGAAATAGTGGTTTTAAGAAAACACATGTGCAAGAGAACCATGAGTCAGGAATCAACCTAGTTTCTATAACTTCATTATAATACCCTTTAAAGAGATCATTAACCTTTGATATCCTAAACAGAGTAGTAATGTTAGCATGAGAATCTGCCTTACTTGGAGGAAGGTCTGTTAAAAATGAAGTAAACTAAAGTGGTATTGAACTACAGGAGTGAACAAGGCATTTGCAACATATTTTACCTTCAACTAAAAATGTAACATTTAATTGTGATGACTGAGTAACAAATAAAATTCAGATGATAGTACAATAAGGAATTTTTGAGGGTGAAAATATATATTTTAAGATGTATTTTCATTTAATTTTTATTATGGAGAAACATACATGTAATTTTCCATATCAGATTGTGTATGTTCTGCTACTATTATGAGATCATATATGGTATCCCTTATCTATTACTCATTTGACCTTACATCTTTTTTGCAGCTCTTTCAATAATTTTTCTTTCGTTCAAATTATATTTTAAATTTTTTAAAGCTGTTTAAACCACAAAATTTTTGTTTATTAATGATAACTACCATGATGATATTTTAATACTTCCAACACTTCTTATGAATAATAAGCCAATTATACAGGAGAGAATAAATACTCATTAATTCTTCACATGGTGCTTAGCTACACATGTGCTAATAGATACCACAAGAGAAAATACCGTTGTACAAAATCAGCTCAGAGTTTCTGATATTTCAGTTTGATGATATTTACCATCTGTAGTTTTCATATATATTGATATAAATGGTGCAATTTGGTTGGGTTCTCAGCTAGCATACTAAATTAATCTTTGCTATGTTCCAGTGATACACATTTAACCTCTAGAAATTTCTACAATGATTTGAGGAATTCATTTGCTATAATGTATTATTCATATTTCATAGTGAATAATTTTTGGAGAAAGAACAAATTCTGTACTATATTATGAGTATATAACCTTCCATGATATATATTATTCCTGATTTCCATAATTAGTAAGCCAATACATTCACAATTACATATGAAGTTTATTTACCTTATGTTCCTCACTTAGCTGAAAATTTTACAAAAATGGGATCTATGTTGTCAGAGAACTTAGATTCCCCTAGACAGCATTCTTTTGAGATAAAACATTGGCCATGGCACAAATATTACACAGATATCTCCATGAGAGATATGTGAGCATTGGCTCACATAATTTTTAGCATTCTAAATTTATAGCATCCAAGTGAACTCTTCTTTTCATTAAAATGAAGCATATTTTGTATTTCATCAACTGGGGCATTATAATGTAGCATAGTAAGAGAAGACGTTGTAAGTAACATAGCTCATCCTAAACTATTCTGAATGAGTCTTATGAAAATATTTTTCCATTTCTTAATTAAGATTGATACTATTGTATCATGCTTACATTTGTATACATATATATTATTTATAGATTTTAGAACTTTTAATTCAATTAACATGAGCTTGCACTTCATAAGTTTCTATTGTTTAAAATATTCTCTATTTTTGTAACATATTAGATGTATAAACCCATGGAGTTAACCATATATCAAAGATGACAAGTTCTTCTTTTCTTAGATTTTGATCTAAATAGAGAGACTTTCTTAGACGAGGTACATAGAATGATGCCAATTGTCAAAATGGGAAGGCTTTAATATAACACTTGTTTGAAATCTTATGAAGTGTCATTTCTTGCTGTGAGGTCAAAGGTCTTTCAAGCACAGTTTGATCTCTCAGAGCAATATTTTCTGAAAAAAAATGTCCTTTCCAAGAAAATCAACTGGTTAATGTGATCTACTTAAATACAACTTTATAAGGTTTCCACTCAAAATAACAAGCTAATTTCCATTTGTGTATTCTGGATACCCACATATTTCCAAGGAAATAGATTGTATTTTAGCAGCAGACAAAACTTCTACATGTGACTGAAAGATGCTATTAAATTTAATATTACTAATTACAAGATTTATTTATTCTTCTCACAAATATGATTGCTGTAAGGATTGCCAAAAGGATTATACTTTTACTTCCTACATTCAGCAGTATTTAAAATACTTTTAAGATGGATTACAGATAATATTTAATATATATAATCTAGTCTGATATAGTATGTGATGATATTTTCCTGCATATTGAGAGTACAATGTTTTTATGATTTTAATTTTTTATTGTTTGACAGCTTTATATATGAATGCAACTTTTCAATGATTTTTTAAAAAGATTTCCAAGCATTAATATTCTAATTGAAACTTGAGACAAGGTGAATTCTGCAAGAAGAGACATCACTTTATATTTTGGTTATAACATCCTGGACAATAAACATTTTCTCTAATTGAAGATCCATAATCTACACCTGTGTTGAATTTCCTTTATTTGCGGAACTGTGAAGATAGTCATCTTTGGATAATGTAATGGTTATTCAAGCAAATGTAGGGATTATGAGCACTTTAGCAGATGAATGCTTTAATATAAGATTTATAAGTGGAAATGTGAAGTTATAGAATTGCAACTGACAAAGTATGTGGCAATCAATAGCTTCAATAAAACAGAAGATTGTTTGACATGAATTGATATTGAACTGTATTGTAGATAGTGTGAACATTATTATAAATTGTTATAAGCAGAAGGCTTGACTTGCTGAGTCAATGAGAACTACTTTTCCACTAACAGGATATGCTCTAATCAGAGAATAAATTATGTAAGTTTAGAAATATCTTTTTATATATACCTAAATGCACACAAACATCAGTGCAGGGGAAATATTCTGTCAACAAATTTAGCAAGAAATTCTAAATCAATTAAATTTAGAAAGTTATTATGCTTGATAATATCATGACTTGTAACTGCTATAAGAATAACTATATTGTTATCCATTAATAACTATAATTATGTATAATATAGATCAACAATCACAATTATGGCTTCTAGATATCCTATAAAATATTACAAGTATAGATACATTTGAACACTTTCAAATGATATTGATTTCCTTCCACATATCTTAGATTTATGGTATGTAGAATTTCAGAATTTATTTCAGGAGAAAAATAAATAAAGCATTTTTTGGAAGTTGCAAATATCATTATCATCTTTTGGTCATAAAACTGGAAGATTCTTGTTTGGGATGTTATAAGGCCGAAAGGTGGGTGTACTTCCAAAAAAAAAATGACTTAAGAATTAGCGATACCTATTTTCACCTCTTATGGGAAAAACTGTACCTCATATGATTCTAATTGGCCTCCTAACTAAATATTGAAATGTATTTCCAATATGTATATTGATGGGAATGTTTAATAAGTATTATAAGATATTCTTTCTTTAAATAGGGCCTCTTTTATTGAATATCTAAATCTAAGTATCAATTTATAGAAACAAGGAGTGACCAAGTAATATGCAAATATTGAAACCAATAGAATGAAATTAGGAAATATTAGGTTGGGGAAATCCATAGCTAAAATCAGCTATTTAGAAAAAATCAAACATAAAAAAGGGAGGGAAAGACAAGGCAACAAGAAGGATATATATTAAAACCATTATAATTAACTAAAAGAAATGTGAGTACATCCTAATGTAGGGGTCTGAGTATTAACAAACTGTTGCTTACTAACAACAAAGACTATAGTGCTGAATCCAATGACACATGTGGTTGCTCAAGATATGGAAAATTAGTTGAGTGCATATCCTTAAACAGGATATTTATATCACTTGCCCCAAAGACTCAGGAGATATTACTGAAGAGAGAGAGGAATGAATGTATGAGATGGTAAATAGCAAGAAAGACAACAAACTTCTGATTCCTAACATGGTTCAGACAATGCAATCTTGATCTTTTTTTTTTTTTTTTTTTTTTTTTTTAAATTATTTATTCAACTGTGTGCATGTGCGTGCGCGCGTGTGTGTGTCTGTGTGTGCGTGTGTCTGCGTATGTGTAGAACCACGGACGAATTCGCGAACCACCATGGACTCCTCCATCTCCTTCTGCCCCGGGATTCACAGGCTCCGCCCTACCAGGACCAGAAGCGCAGGCCGCCCCGCTTCCACCTGGCATCTATACGTGGGATCTGGGATCCGAACTCAGGACCTTCTGCCTGCAAGGCAGAGGCTTAACCCCTGAGCCACCTCTCCAGCCCTGCAATCTTGATCTTGCGGGAGCTTTGGTTGCCTATCCTGGGTCTGCCCAAGGTTAGAATGAATCCACCAAACTCCACTAGATAGTTCCAATTTACATAGATGACTGGTTAATTTCTGTGGGTCACAAAACCAAATAACAAGATATGAATTTGAGGGAGACACTTGTTGGAAGGAGATATGAGAGGGAGAGGTTTACATAGAGCAGAATACACTACATACATATATGAAATTGTTAGTTTGTATGAGCAGAAATAATAATAAAAAATGTTAAAAAAATAAATGATTGAAAACTGGAAAAAAAAAGAAATTGTCAAAAAAAGACATTCAACACAAGTTATAAAACAGAGACGACAGAAATCAACGAAAACCAACTGAACATCTGTTATTAAGAAGTTTGAGAAGAGTTTTGGAGTTGAGTTAAAGAGATTAAGTGATGATTAGGAAGGGACTACTTACATAATTATGAATGAAATGAAAAATACTTCAAAGTTTGCTTAGGGAAAAATTGAGGATGCTAAATTTTTTGCAAGATACACAATGCAAATGACTCTGTCAGGCTTTATCATGCTAATAGTTCTACTTTCTGACATGGATGAAAAATTTTATGTCCAGACATGCAAAAATAAAGTTGAGTTTTAGAAAACTAAACTGAATTCTGAGAATTCATAGTAAAGGAAGGGTAAGATGTGTAGGAGGCATGGACCCGGCAGGTCTGTAGTAAGGTCTCTGATCAACCATTACTTACAATATCTCCACCTGGGGAGCATGCCACTCAGGGATCATCTGTATGGGCTGCATGCGCCAATGCAACTTCCCCAAGCTACACCTGCTGCCGCACCTGGTGCTAATGTCAAACCGCCTGGCTGAGGACCAATCAGGAAGACTCAGCAAAAGCTCACGCTGAGACTTATGGGAAGTTGGGTGGGGTACATAAGCAGCCTGATATTTACAATAAAAGAGCCTGTGAGCCTGTAAGCCTGAAAGCCTGAGAGCTTGCTTCGCCACTCACCTGACTTCCGGAGACTGTGCCTTTGACTCCACGCCCAAGGGTCTCTATGGGCCCCCGAGACTGTTACAAAGGTGATAGGAGAGTTTGAATCTAACTAATTTTAAGGCATATGATAAAGCATTGCATATCAAGGCATTTCTTTTCACCTTTGGGATTATCTTTTGTATTTTCTTAAAATATTTTCACTATTTTGTATTGTTAAAAATAGGTCAATGTTTTGATAGAGGTGGTAGATATTGACAGGAGAAATCTTCAGAAAGTACCATGACTTTAGGCTACTACATACTCACCAAGGTGGCTCTTCCCTGATTTGAATAAATTCTGTTTCTGAGCTCAAACATATTGCCCACAATGAATAACCTGGAATCCACACAACTGCCTTCTCAAAGAAGCTGCTTGTCAATACCTTAATGTTTTAGATATGGATATAGCCAAATATGATGTTTTGACCAAATGTGTTGTTTGAGATAGCATTTTATTATGTAGCCAAAACTTACCTCTAAGTCTTTTCTGAAATATTTTTATGAGAGAGAGAAAGAGAGGGAGAGAAAGAGAGAGAGAGAGAGAGAGAGAATGTAGAAATATTTTACTAATATATGTGCATGTGGAAGTCAGAGAACATCTTTCAGAAGTTGATTCTTCACTTCCACCATGTAGGCTACAGGAATGTATTTTAGGTCACTAGGATCTCATCTAAGTACCTTTACCCATCAAACCATTTTACTGGCCCTGGACTGGCACTCTAGAACCTTGTATCTTTGCTTTTCTAGCCCAGAGATTACAAGCCCTGGACTGGCACTCTAGAACCTTGTATCTTTGCTTTTCTAGCTCAGAGATTACAAGTATGTGACACAACACCTGGCTTTTAGAGGCATTTTTTTCAATAATGATCTTATGCTTACTATGGAAAATCAAATCCTTCAAAGCTTTTGATTGTAGAAATGTGTTTATATTTATTAAATGACAGAAAAATATGTTATCACCTTTGCCTTGAAGTCTCAGTACCTTGGCTGCATAAAATATTCCCTAACTCTAGCTGTAATATGAACAACATTAAGAAAGAAAATATTCCTGTCTTTAAATTTAGCATCAAGTTTTTGGTGACACAAGATTTCACTCCCTAAGAAGTGATCAAACTCCCAGAATCGAGTTTATTTTATTACTGTATAAATCACTGAAGACAATGCTAATTATAAAAGAAATTGCTTCTATTTCTGGCCAAATATATTTGTAATCTCAACAGACTGGATATAAAGAAGTTTTAATCAGTAAGAAATGAAAATATGTAACAAATAAATAGACAATTTGCTAATGTGTTTCCTCTTAGGGATTCCTTTGAATGTCCTTAAAATGTTGTTTCAAGAAAAGCTGATGATTTCCTACAGTATTCAATTCCAAAACTTAGGACTAATTTTATAATTAGTAATAAGATCACTGCATTTCAAATTAGGATAGGCTTAACTCATTTTGCTGTAATGTCAGACTATCAATTATTTTAGCCCCATATGAGCATTATGTAATTACAGTGAATTATACAATTATGGGATATGAGATGGCTTAGTGAGTTTTACATCTAAAATGAGTTAATTTGAATTGATTATTGTTTATATGCCACTTAACTACATGCATGAGCTGATCGTATCATAAAGAAAAAGTGTTACAGTGCTGATGAAAGAGGAATATTTATCATCATTTGATAGAAGAACAGAATGCAAAACAGAGGACTCCTCTATACTTTCAATTTGGTTAACTGAATACCTAAGTCAGAATCCTTTTCCTCATTATTCACACGAGGAAAGAAGTGAGCCAGGAAGAGACCAGAGAAATTCAGAGTCAAAGCCCAGATTCAAGAAAAATTATCTTGCTACTTTACTGCTTTTAAATATATTCATGCTGTTGTCGCAAATGTTATAACAATATCCTCATCTCTAAGTTCAAACTTATCTTTTCAGTTAGTTCTCGTAACATCTCTGCCAGAATTTGTTCCATAAGATTCCACCTGTGGAAATTTCCTTCTGATTAACATGATCTTGCTTCTATTTCTAACTGTCTTTTGACACTTTATTTTATTTCAACAAAAGGAATTTAAACACAAACAAACAGTGTGTATGAACAGTCTAAGACTCTTAACACTGTGACATAGGCCTCTAATGGAACGAAGGCTAGAGCCAGAAAGCTGTCAATGCTAAGCATTGCGTTCAGTCTATCCTGCAGGCTTCTTCTCTCTGAATGGGAACATTTTACATATGACAGTCACCTTTCTAAGAGAGTCATTGAGTCTTGCAATGTTGACTTTTATAACTACATGGATAGCTGCCCAAAGTCAAACTGCAAAGGTGATTATCCAAATACATTCGGCCTTCCTCCATACATTAATTTCCATGTAAACACTTTTTGTACCTCAAAACCTTAATGAACCTAAATATGTATTGGACTCCCTTCCTTCCTTCCTTCCTTCCTTCCTTCCTTCCTTCCTTCCTTCCTTCCTTCCTTCCTTCCTTCCTTCCTTCCTTCCTTCTTTCCTTCCTTCCTTCAATAGTCCATCAGGTTCACATTATTTAGACTAATGCTTGCAAAATGGCTTTGAACTGCTTTCATACTGAAAGTTCTCAGTGACTGTCCCACTGCATTTGAAATGAATTTGTAATCTAAGCACTGAAAATTTAGCCTTTCTTATATTAAAATTGTGATACATTAACAAATGTATTAGCTATAATATTTAAATTATGCTAATTAGATAAAATAAATTTTAAAAATTATTTATTTTTCTAGTTTTACCAACATAATGAGTGGTTTCCCATGCTACCCTTGAGGAGACCTAGAACCCGATTCTGGTTTTCTTTTAGTTCTTATATATAGCTTTCATAATGTGGCCCAGTCAGAGCACAGCCATTAGCGCTAATTAGAGACAGGCTGAGAGCTTGGAATGCTTGGAATGTGGCCGCAGGTGCCTAGCTGAGTGCCTGAAAAGACCCAGCAGGCCGGAGTTTCCCCATGAGAGAATCTCAGGTGTTGTGGGTAGTAAGATAGCAATTCAAACATTTTACATATGACAGTCACCTTGTCTCACAGACAAGGGGGGGGCCATCCCTGCTCACCGAAACTGTTGGCTGTTAGCCAATCGTGTAACTAGTAAGTTGGAAGCCCCCTCCCCTTACCAGTAAGCTATAAAACTTCCCATGGACAAAGGGCGAGGGCTTCCCTGCACACTTCTGTTCGCCGGTTGTGAGCCCAGGTTCGAATCTGCTAATGAAGACCCTCATGCGTTTTGCAGCCAGTGTTGGCTCCTTGTTGATTTCTGGGACCCCAGAATCTGGCCACAACACCCTCTCTTCCCCCTCCCTTCCTCTAACCTCTCCCTTCCCTTTACCAATCCTTCCCTCTGCTTCTCATCCTCCTGTCTATCTGCTTTGGTGGGCTCCAGGGTTCTAATCTAGCTGTCTGTGATAGTATGAATTCAATCCACTGTTGTAGATTAAATGGCCCTTCCTTGGGTAGGATAGGGGCACTCTTCTTAATCTCTCTAGCTCTACCTTCTAAGGTTCCATCTGCATGTAATTAATTCTCATAAATTCATCATTAATCTTTTGGGAAATGTTGGTATGTCAGCTATTGTGAAGATTTGGGGAAGATGAATCTCATTGTAGCAAATTCCTGGATGCAACAGCCCTATCTTTAGTGGAATGACTTGTCCATCATGGACCTCACCCCCCCCTCCAACTTTAAGCTCTTGCCAGCCTCTCTCCAGCAGGATTCCCTGAGCCTTTGCATGAGAGGTTTGATTGGCCTGAGTCTGGCTGAGTATTTTAGGGTCGCAGTACTCTGCACTCTAGTTGGTTGTTGTCATTCCTATAGGCTGTATATTTTCTTTTCTAAAGATAAACTGAGAGGAGTTTAGATGGAAACTTATTCTCAGATTAGTACTGAGGCATCTGATCCTGACTAATGTCAGTTTTATCCCCATCAACTGTTGTTTGGACTGGTTTACATTGGTGTGTGTGTATTCTCTGTCATGGGGGTAGGGAGAGTTTAAGAAGGTGGTTGGTTACTTGGGACTAACCCCGCTACATTCTGTGTCCTACTGTGTCCTATTTCTGTTCTTCATTCCCCTTAAAGACTTTTCTTACATGAAAACCTTTTTTTAGATGTTTATAGTTTTCTTTTTGTTTCTACTCTTTTGAGATCCTCTTCCAACAGTGGCACCCCCCACACATGCATCTCTTTAAGTTTCTAGATTTGATTAGATCAAATTAAATACTTAGCATTAGGATCTGCTTATAAGGGAGATTATAAAGCCTCTTGTCTTTCTGCATATGTGACATTTTAATCAATATGATTTCTTTTAGATCCATCCATTAACTGGAAAATTTCATTTTTCCTGACAGTTGAATAGTATTCCATTGTATATATGTACCACATTTTCATTAACAATATATCATCTGTTGGGCATCTAGGTTGGTTCCATTTCTTTGCTACTGTGAAAAGATCTGCTTTGAACTTTGTTGTGTATGTGACTCTTCTTGGAGAATTCATTATTACAATGCTTTCCAGAAACACTGAGGATGTGATTAAAAAGTAGACAACTAGGACAGAGGAAAGAATGAGTTGGGGTGGCATGGAGAGCTGAGATAGGGTATATTAGTTTCTACCTTTACAGATATGATTTGATTTTACACTGATATTGATATTTCTCTGGATATTCATAAATATCCATTTTTTGGATTCCATTTAAAAGTGAAAATATATTTAGTATTACAATTAACACTGAAATGTTTCAGGAAACAATAAAAGCAAGTCATGGGGCATGAAATGCATCCAGTATGTCCTGGTGATAAAGCTTCTGCTCCATCGTTATTAAAAACTGTAATAATGAAAGCAGAGGAAAGACTTTTTAAAAGATTAGACAGAAATACAGATGGCTTCCCACCAGGTCATTTTGACTTTCTCACTAGTCTATCTAGTCAACCAGTGTTGCATATAGAGCTAACTGAAGTAATTAATCTTTTTTCTTGCATTTCAATCTGTATTATTATTTGGAAATGCTGGAGTTAATGATGCAGTAATAATGAAAAGAGACTAAATGGCTTTTATTTATAAGATTTTTGAAAAATGAATTTGAAGTTTCTATGATTGCTACTTCAGAAATGTTCAAATTGTGTCCTATTTGATACATTCTAGTTAAATTCAGTTGATAAATAGGCAATTTACTCAGACATCATATTGTAACTAAAATAAAAATAACAAATATTATATAAGGAGAATATTATTGAACCTTGCTCACAAATCAAGGGAAATATTGATGACAGCCAAGAAAATCTCAAAATAATCTATGGTGGTATGATACATTTCATTCTAAAAGTCTGTCTCCTCTCATACTATAGTTGTATGGAAATATTTTTCTTACTGTTATGTGCATTATTTTGCTTTCATGTATTTTATTCTCCTAATTAATATTTTAACACAATATCTATATTATTTTGTATCCTGTTGCACAAACTTTGAATTTTTTGGCAGTGTACAGACTTTTTTATGGTTCCATTGAAAGGTTCTGTCTGCCATCTCAAATGCATATACTAATTCAGGGTGACCTATTTTTCCAAAAATATTGTTCCTGCAGCAGTCAATGCCACCATATATTCTTGCCACACTTTAAAATATCCTTGGATGAGTCTATTACCAAGCAAATATTAACCACTTATTGTAGCTTGTTGATAGAAGAAGGTTTATTAAGAACTGGCGAATGAGATACATGAGATAAAATACATATACATTTTATTTCCTTAATCTTCTTGTAAAGTTAAATTTAAAATTAGTGCTGGAATATAATGAGCTATCTATCTAGTACTATGATTTGAGAAGCTCAGAAGTAGGCTGACATGAAATATTGGAGGGACTTGTGGAAGAAACCAATGTGAGATGATGCACTTTGTCACTCACAATGAAAGTTTCACATATGTACATTAACCATTCTGATACTCCATTACTTTTCATTCCAATCCTCTTCTCTATATGCTTTCTTCTTAGATTCAAGTTCTTTTGTGTTCCAGTGGATTTAATCAGGGTCTTTTGTGTTGCTTATAGCCTAGTAGGCTCCTCTTTGGTTACATAACTGAATGTTTCTGAAGAACCCTTCCTGAGGCTTTAGGAGTAGCCAGGCTAAAGACTCAATTTTCTATCATCATTTGTTCTCAGTTTCACAGGCAACCCAAAACTCTTCATTCACCTCCAGTCATTACAAGGAGAAGTTCATTTGCATAGGTTTGGGGATAATCTTTATCTTCTTTCTGTTAGCTCTTATACAAAATTTCCTGATGACTGAGGGATAGATGTCCTGACTAAGGCTGAGAATTCCACAGCTGTCTATTTTCTGCCACCATTCATCTCTTGAAATAGGAAGCTTCTGAGTTGACAGTTGAGAGCTGTGCTGGAGGTTTAGTTAATACTATTTTGCAATAATATTCATTAAAATAATGAAAACTAGGCTGATAAGAAAATAAAAAGTGTTCATTAATAAAGAACTATATTCAAGTATTACTGCAAGATTTCAGATGTTGGAAAGGTTGAGATGAAATTATTAATAACTATGTGACAAATCTCTAACATTACTTTAGTTGGTCACTCTCCAGTGTGCCTGAATCAAAACATCACAGTTTACCTCACTAATATGCATACATAGTATATGTGAAACAGAAATACATTTTTAAAGTATTCAGACATAGAAAAAAATTAAGAAAGGAAGAAAAAAGAAAGTGAAAGAAAAAAGAAGAAGAAAGAATGAGAAAAAGAAAGAAAAAGAATGAAAAGAGTAAGGAAAATAATCAAATGAAAGTCCCAGATTTACTTGTATATTCTCCTAAACACAACAACTCAATGACTTACAGCAATGACAATGGAATTTAAGTTAATTATTTTGTGACTCTTCAAGCAATTATATAAATGATAACAGGGGGGGGGAATTTGTGGTTTTTATACATTTCAACTCGCACTAAATGTTTTCCAGTTTTGTTCCAGTATTTTCTAAAAATAAATGCAACCTCTCTTGACATGCTTACAACTAAAAAACAAACAAAAAAAGACATATGAGAACAAAGTGTGATGTCTGCCCATCACTCATTGTGAAGTTTAGTTCTCAACAATGCAGCCAGACTTTTTTCAGATAATATAAATTAGATTATGATTGCTTACTGATTGTCAAACCATTCTGGAGATTTGCAGAAGTCTTTATTTCTCACTCTGTTTGAGAACCAATAGCCACTAATAACCTTGATTTCTCACCCTGTTCCAAAAAAGATAAGAGTGGGGGTGAGGGTATTGGGGGGCTGTAACAACTGTGATAAGGAAGTGGAAGCCATACTGTGGAGCTGCTACTTGGAAGCCAATCTCCTGTTGCTCCCTCTTCATCTGCACGTTTGTCTTTTTTCCCTTTTACTCATAACAGCACTTGTTTCCTGTTTTTAAGTTACAAAGTATAGGTGGGATTGTGAAGTGAGTCCATGACACCTACTAACTGTATTAATCTTGGAAGGGTGGAGTGGCCTTTGCTTCAGCTGGGAGATCTGAGACTTGTATATATTCACAATGTTGAATTGGGGCCTACTTTGCTCTCCTTGCCACTTCTAATTGTCCTTGTCTTTCTCCCAGCTAGTACCCCTATTTCTTCTACGTTTTATAATTTATGTGTGTGTGTGTGTGTGTGTGTGTGTGTGTGTATGCATGTTCTGCACATAGTTACTTTTGCAATGTATTCATGATGGCAACAGCTATGTCACATCCAAATATGTTCATAGTCTTTTAAACCCTCTACTACATTGTTCCCTTATATTAAAAAATTAACTAGTAGCAGGAAGGATTTCAGATGATCTAGAGCAAAAAGTGTAAATTCCTTAGAAGACTTTCACAGTTTTCATGCTTTTTTTAACATAGTGATATTGTTTAGGAAAATGCATTTTGGTATATTGCTATTTCTCATCCATATTATATATTATATCACTTATTGCTGAAATGCTAAAAATTCAGAAGCATTGATTTTATTTTTTTCCTGAAACACTACAAAGTGTTGTTCTGCAAACATTCATTCTTCTTGCCCCTTTAGTATATATAGAAGCTTCAACATATTGAAACCTTCAAAGAGAAAGAGGAAAGTATAAAAATAAAATTCCATTTAGTCTAATAGCAAAAGTATAGAATTAAAATAGGGGCTAATCAGAAAGCTCAGTGGGTACTTACCCTGCTCTCAACCTAGAGATCTGAGGAGGCCTACATGATAGGAGAGAACTGACCTCTGACCTCCATCAATGAATGTATTCACACTTCGACTCCTCTTTATCTCTCTCTCTCTCCTCCTGCCTCAAATAAATAAATAAAAATATTATAATGAGAAGAAACAATTATAATTTTTTTAGTTATAGTGATTTTTTAAATTAATTAATTATTTATTTTTCCACTCATACAAACATAATAGGTATCCCTGTCCCCTCCCTCCCTACACCCCTCCCTGGACTTCCCTGCTCCCTCCCCCCTTTTCCCCTTCCTTTCTCCCCTCCATCCCTTTCTCCCAGTGCCCCCTCCCCCCACCTCTGAAGCATCTTTTAATGTGTATATCAAACTTTCCTCTGGGTCCTCCTCTCTGATGAGGTGTACGGACTCAGTGGCATTTCCTAGAACTCTTTCTTGTGTTACCCTTAAGTATAGGAACATTATTGTGACTGTTAATCCCTTGCTTCTAAGGATCCTAGTGCCTTTAGTTCATGCTAGATTTTGAGGGGTCAATGATACATTGGTCATTGTGCAGATCATGCAGAGACCTATTATAATTGCTTCGGCCCTAACTTTTGTGGAGTATTTTGCATATCATGACTTCTCCCATCCTTGTGCTCTTAACAATGTTACCACCCCCTCTTCTGCAAATTTCCCTGAGCTTCAGGATGGGGAGAGATTAGGTAGGCCTGATTCCAGGTGGTTAATATAGACTCTCTGATATTCTGAATTATGGTTTGTTGATTTTTTTTTCAGGTTTGCTGCTCCGCAATGCCCTTGGCTCCATTCTGATGGGTATTGGATGTCAACCCCTGGCCAGAGATAAAAAGCTGTTAAAATAGAGTCTTATTACAAGGATAGATTCAAAGGTAGATGGAATAAGACTAGGAGACTGCGGTGAGGGGTGGGTCAGTCTCCCATTGCAAAATGGTTACCTTCTATCTGCCAGACTGTGTACCCTCTTTCTGATAAGATCATACCCCATCAGTTGCAAGTGACCAGGAAGGATAGTCTGTGAGCTTAACCAAATGTCTCATTACTTACTTGCAGTCCTTGATGGTGGCCTATTATCTCTGCTGTAGAATGATCCCCTTTCTCCTCGTTTCTGGTGGGACTCTCCTTCCCCTTCTCTCCTGCTTATAATCTTTGCAATTACTGTAGGTATTAGAGAGATTTATCTTTGAATGTGTCTCTAAGTGGGTTTGGTAGTTGGATCCACCTATTAGGGAGTACATGCAGGTGCTTAATTTTCCATGTCTGGGATACTTCACTCAATGTAATTGTTTCTAATTCCATCCATTTCCCAGCAAATTGTATTAATTCATCATTTTTGATGGCTGAGTAGTATTCCATTGTAAATATACCACATTTTCTTATCCATTTGTCAACTGTTGGACATCTGGGTTGATTCCATGACTTTGCTATTATAAACAGTACTGCTATGAACATGGTCGTGCTTGTGCTATCGAGGTGAATTTTTGCTGTATGGGGGGTTATTCCCAAAAGTGAAATAGCAGGGTCATATGGCATTTCAATCTTTAACATCTTTAAGAATCGCCAGATGGCTTGCCAGAGTTGTTGTATCAGCCTGCATTCCCACCAGCAATGTAGGAGAATTCCCCTTTTTCCACATCCTCTCCAGCATTTGGTGTTGTTTGTATTGTGGATTTTTGCCATCCTGACCAGAGTGAGATGATACAACAATTATAATTATTATGTGTTACATAATTTTATGAAAATATGCATAAAGAAATGTTGCTCTTTTTTTTATTCAATTGTGCATATGTGTGCACGTGTGTGTGTGTGCACATGTGTGTGTGTGTGTGTGTGTGTGTGTGTGCGTGCGTAAAACCACAGGCAAGTTCGGAAACCACCATGGACATTGCTACCTCCTCCTTGTTTACTCTGCCCTGGGATTCACAGGCTGCCCCCACTTCAGCCCAGGTCTATAGATGGGGCCTAGGATCTGAACTTAGGACCTTACGCCTCCAAGGCAGAGGCTTAACTCCTGAGCCACCTCTCCAGCCCCAGAAATTACTCTTATTCAGAAAAAGGACTTTTTAGTCAATGTGAAGTGAATTAAGAATGATAAATACTATTAGGCAAGTAAAGGAGATAATGGTAAAGTTTTCTCTCATGAGTCTAGCCCTATAAATCTGAAGAGTATTCTGAGTTTATTGAGTCTGAGACCATGATCACATTGGTTTCTTTGAGGCTTGTTGATCTTTCACCCTTGCGGTTTTAAAAATCGTTGTGTGGAAATCATGAAGGTATCATTAGCCAAAACCCACACTGCCCTTCTTGATTTTGACTTTTAGCTTCAGCCCACTTGTATTTCTTCCAAATTATTCGCACAAATCATGATTGAAATAGTTGATGCAAGATTGCTTGCCTCAACTTCAATTAACTCAAATACTTTATAATATTTATTGTCACTAACCACATTCTTTAGGAAACAATGACTACAGCTGGCATAAAAATGTATTGTCATTTCTGACAAGAGGGAAGGGTCAAAAGGTTAGAGAAAGGAAGAATGAAAAGAATTAAATTTAGAGTTCTTAACAATTAATGATGAATGTTCATGAGGTTAAACCAATTTTCTACAGTCACAGAAACGTCAAAGAACAATTCTCAAATTTTTCATTTAATTTTATATTGATAAAACTATAATTGGCATGATTTTTAGCATGCATTAATGAGTGATTATGTCTAATCTATCTTTCTTTAATAAAGAAGGCTTATGTGTATTACAGTATGGGAGAACTTCACGCTATGTAGAAGTTATGTCAAGAGTCAGGAAGAAACTGCCTAGTTTTGGGACATTAGCTTTCCAGAGGAGGTGCATGGTAGGTGCTTTCTTTGTTACTGGGACACTGTAAAATCAAAAAGATTGGCATAATTCTGAGGGAAGACTAAACATGGTTCAAAATATTTGAAGATCAAATGAAATAAGTTTAAAGGAATTTATCGGTATAAATCTTAAACACTGCAGTTTTCTTATATTGATGTTTGTGACAGTTACTCATTAATCAATTCTCTTATATTAAAGTATCACTTTTGGGCTGGAGAGGTGGCTCAGGGGTTAAGCCTCCGCCTTGCAGGCGGAAGGTCCTGAGTTCGTGTTCCCAGATTCCACGTATGGACGCCAGGCGGAAGCGGGGGGCGGCCTGCGTTTCTGGTCCTGGTAGGGCGGAGCCTGTGAATCCTGGGGCAGAAGGAGGTGGAGGCGTCCATGGTGGTTCCCAAATTCGTCCGTGGTTCTACACACACACACACAGACACACACAGACACGCGCGCGCACATACACACGCACACTGCGCACAGTTGAATAAATAATAATAATAATAAAAATTAAAAAAATATTACTTTTATAAGTCTCCATGTCCTATTTTCTCCATATCCTTGCTGCCTGTCAATAAATGGTAACCCCACTAATTTTAGGAAATCTATAACTAAATCCAGTTCATTATTTTTATGGAATGAATTTTAAGTGTAGCTCTGTGTGTGCTCATATGCATATGTTAGAGATTGTGAGTAAAAATGGTATGACCCACATGTAAACATCAGAGCACAACCTTTGTGGAGTTGGTTATCTCCCCCTACCTTGTGTTTGAGGGAAGATCTCTCTTGGTATTTCTTCCGTTGCACTGAAAATTTGAGCTTCAGGAGATACCAAGATCTCTAACTTTCATCTTGTCGAAGGAGTGTTGATGTTAAAAAAGTTGAAACACTACATCTAGTTTTTTAAGTTGGATTCTGAGGACCAAATTTGTATCATCAGAGTTGTCCAGTAAATGCTATTACCCATTGAGACATCATGTTGTCTTTGAAGTTACTCTCTCTAATCTAGATGTGGGAACATTTTAGCATACATATCAACATTAAGATACATTTTTAAAATTTCTTCATTTCAATCATTTATTCGTTCATCTTATTGAATTAAAAGTCTTTTGTTGGACACACCATAGCTCCTGACTGGCTCCAGTAGATGGAGTACTTCATGTCATAGGGTATCATCTTTTGAATGTGAGTTGCCTTTCACAGAATTGTGGATTTTAAAATTCAGCTGATATTAGTGTTTGGAAAGGCAATGCCACCCTTAGAAGTTGGAGCCTTACTGAAAGATGATACATCACAGTTAATGGATCTTGAGGTTTGGTAGCCTGATTCTGCTTCCTACCAGTTCTGGCGCTCTCTGTCTTCCTGAAGGCTGTGGTAACCAAAACCAGCCTCTTGATTTTACCTCTATCCCTGTCTTTTGAAGTGCAATTCCTATCATAGTGGACTACATTCCTTCTAGAACAATGAGGCAAATATATCTTCCTTTCACACCTAAGGTGGTTGTATATGTGCATTTTCTCATGCCACAGCAAAAGAAGAGTGTCTATGACATGAGGCATATTCCCTGTGTGATCATTTCTGTCTTAGTATGAATTTTGGTTGGACACAATCACTAGAATCCAGCTAGCTTACTTATTAAAAGGGCAGCTTTTATTTACATGTGGTGTGTGTGTGTGTGTATGTGTGCGTGTGTGTGAGAGAGAGAGAGATAGAAGTTTTTCAATATCATTGTAACATGATCTATAAGATGTATTACTAAATGACAAGAACTTATATTTAAACAAAAGATATTACAGACCATAGTAAAAATCTACCTACAACTCTGAAGGAATGTATTTAAGCTGCTTTGACTTTCCCCCAAATCTTGGTTTCAGACCACCATCAGTATGTACCTTTGTATGAACTGACATTTCATTAGAGTTGAAAAACAGCCAGCTAAAAGGAAACTGTAGTAGTCAAGTTGTTAAGAAAAATAAATCAATGTATCGAACAGAGTTTTGATCTTATTGAAAGACCAATGCAAATAAAAACAAGCAGTGGTCCTCCTTCTTAGCATCTATGTGGAGGGAGGAGGAGAAAATGAGAAATGACTGGAGAGTGAAAAACAAAAATGTATCATTACTCAAAGGTTCCTCCTGCTGTAATAAATCCTAGAATTTTAAAAAAGAATGAAAAGCAATATGTCATTTATAAATTAGATAAATGCCAATTATGAATTCACTTACTAATTAACAGAGCACTTTAAATAGTTGTGTGTGTTTAGCTGTAACTATAAATGGGGGTATAAAAAAGTCACATTACATGTTAATATTCAGATACAGCACAGTGGTAACACATATGAGCACTCAGAATACTATGGGTTGAATATTAAAACAATTGCATTAGGGTTTTTCTTTTATCACTTACTACTTTTTTTCCTTTGAGGAAAAATGAAGAATTATATGAAAATGCATAAGAAGGAAGAGAAAAAGTATGCATGGAAGCAAGAATTATGTATAAAACAGTGTGGGTTATTCTCTTTGGAGCAGCTAAGTCTTCAATCAATCTAACATAGATATTAAAATGAAGGCACACATTTCCCAGCATTATATTAAAATTTCATGATCAATAAAGTCGAATGCTGCAGAACATACAAACAAAATAAGTGCTGACAATTCAGCAACACACGAATTTAATAAAATATCATCCTCCTGTATGAGCATAGTGCCAGGAGGAGATGACCATCCTGATTAGTATCTGTCAAATGAGTCTCCCTTGTGTCAGGCAATAATAAAGCAGAATGCTACCTTTGTTCCAGGTTGTGTTTACTCCCTAAAACACTGCACACTATTAATATGTTAATATCATTCTATTGTTTTCAACACTGAATCAACAAATCCCACCAATATTTTTTTTAATAACAGACAACTATAACAGCATCTCCTAGAATACTTCTATAGATAACTTCAAAGTTTAAGGATCTCTGGTTAGGCATGTTTTCATTCTAGAAACAGTTCACATATCATATGTCCTGGTATCTATATTTTGGATATGGCATATTTACTATTTCCCTTTGAAGTGTAATCAAGTCCTAATTAATGAAACGGTTCATTAAAAAGTCAAATATAACTTTATGAGATGACCATTTTAACTTGTTCTGACCTTAACAAATGTTAATATAAATAAAAGTGTGCCTCTTATTTATAATCTGCTATCAGAATATTGATCACTTGAGGTAGTTATTAGATTTTATAACACATGTTATATATATTAACTGTTTATGGCACATCTCCTTACATTTCTGCCTATGTTATAAACAGTAGAGAGAATAAGGATGAAATAGTAACTATAAATGCTCTTACTGCTGCTCATTACTTGAGACATTAGTTATTTTAGGTGAAGTGCACAACAAGCCAATGGCTATAACTTCATCATTTATCATCCCCAACTCTTCACAAGGCCTTGCATCCAGTGCCTCTTTCAGCAGAAGTGACTGTAGTTATTAATTAATAGGATGAAATATTAATGAAACTTCACAACTCTTATTGCAAATGCCATGTTGTGCACAAAATGGAAGACTTGCTTGTTAAAGGCAAATTTCATAATTTCAAAACTTAAGAAAATTTATTAGGAATTTTCCGATTAGACTAGGAGGAGTGAAGATTCTCTAGTAAGACTTTTACAGATTAGCATATTTAGATAGAGTGGTTTTTCATATGTTTAAATGGAGACTTAATGTTTATCATAAGACAAAAAACTGAAATGCAACAAGGATATGTGATTTCCGTTCCTCAGTCTTTTCTTCACATCATCATCAAGTATGTTTTTAGATTGGTGTGTGTTTAATCACATTATATTTTTCCCCTTTTTGCATATGAAGTGGTACAAAGCAATTTCAACAGACTCTGGCTGTTGTCCAGTAGTGAGCTGGACTAATAATGAAATTTTCAGGCATAGATCGTGCAATTTACATAGCTTTGAACAGTTTGGGAAGTTTTAGGTATGTGCCCATGTGCATGAAACACACTCTTCTTGATTGCTGTGAAAGTGTTCTTCAATGATTGCTGAGGATAACATTTAATGAAAATCCTACCCAAATCACATGAACTTATCCATGTGAAATGTATTCTCTGAGCCCCAGAGACTTAAAATTTAAAGCTATTTCTAAAAAGTTTACATTGATATGAACAATGTGGGTTAAAACATGAGTGTGAACTAATTTTATAAGACATGGAATCATAATTCCATATTGCCAAGTCAAATTAGCAGATCCCAGAAGACACAGAAATTGCTCTGCCAAAGACAGAGATAAATTTGATCTCTTGAAAAAAAAATCAGTGGTGTGTGAATGAGAGTTATCTCCTCAAAGTACATAAACCTCAAGCATAATTATTGAGAGAAATACTAGAGATGGTAAAAGAAAGAATGTTAAAACAAAGTCTACATAATGTATACAGTTTATTAAGGGAAATTTCCTGTAGCAATCATAAGTATAAAAGCTTAAAATATGTAAAAATAAAAACTTACTTACATCTCATGATTACAAACAAAAGCAAGTATTAACAAATGTAAAATATAAGCAAATTAAATGAGTAATATTCATCGGTCTATTTTTATTCTTCACAGACCTAGTTGATTGAATAATTATGTAATGCATTGCTTTGTATAGCATGTGTGAATTCCTTTCACTATAAATCTTGTTCATGAATATGTCTGGATAGATATTCTTAGGTCCCTTGACCTAATTTTAATTTTAATTTTAATTTCTGGGGAGAAAGATTCATTTGGAAAGATCTCTTTTGTTTTCAGGTGTGTAATTTTTCTTCACAAATGTTACATAATTTTTTCTAAACATTTCTGTTTGACACTCATTATTTTTTAACTGCTAAAATGTCTTCACAAAAAAATGCCAAGTCACTACATCTGAGCCATCAATCACTGACATGGTCAACGTCATTTGGACTCATTTCTGTGTAAATATAGCACATGTCTCTTAGTCTTTCCTCTTGAAGTTATCCTGTCTATATTTCACCTTACTATTACAGTGTGGTTCAGAAACATGGATTTGTGTTTCCTATCTCTCATTAGGGAAGTATGCCATGTTGGCTTATGGCAGAGCTGGTAAAGGAAGTGCTTATTATTCTTTCTTCTCTCATGATGTATTAGTCAGGGTTCTCTGAAGAAACAGAATCTATAGAATGTAATATATGTGTGTATATAAATTTGTGTGTATATATATATATATACATGTATATACACAAGTTTATTGAAAAAACAACTTACAGTAAAAAGTGTCCTTCAAGGTAGCTGCCCACAGTAGCCTCTTTCCTGGCTGCAATGTTCCACAAAGCCCAAAGATCCCAAGAAGGTCTCAAGCCTTTGCTCCTCTGGAGGGTCAAAGACGCTGGGTGTAGAACAGCTGGGCTCTGCCACAAAGAAGGCCAGGACGCTCCAAGGCAAACAACGTGCATGCAGAGTGGACTTCACAGCAAGTCGACACCGGACAGGGAAGAGCAAGTCCCGTCCCTCCTTCTGCACCTCCTATTTCCGGGTCCACCACTGGAAAGTACCACCCACTATGGGCTGGGTTCTCCACAGTAATCAGTCAAGTATCTACAGGCTTGTTCAGGGGCCATTCCAATCATTAACCTTCCAGCTGCTCCCAAACAGTCTGCAACGTCAAGTTGACATTGAAATGCAACCATAACACATGACGTTGAAGAATTAACATACAGATAACTTTTATTAGGTAATAGCATGTTTTTATAAAAATCATCAAATTTGTGAAATTTTTACCAAACACTTACTGGATTAGTAATGTGTAGTTTTAGGTGGAAGGTTTCAGGAGAGTGATATCACTAATAGGACATAGTTATAATTACATCTACTTTCTATAGATGATAAGAAGTTAACATAGAAACTTATGCGCATCATTTCCCTCCTAGGTCTTTTTACTTTTTTTACTCATTTTCATGAGTACTGATATATAAATATAATTTATGGATTACTTTCAGCCTAAAGATAATTAAAAATAGGAAAGACATCTATCTTGTTTTAAAGTTGGTAGTATATTTTAAAAATATATATTTGATGGAGCTGAAGAGGTGGCTCAGAGTTCTAAGCCTCTGCCTTGCAGGCGGAAGGTCCTGAGTTCGGATCCTAGATCCCACGTATAGACACCGGGCGGAAGCAAGGGCGGCCTGCATTTCTGGTCCTGGTAGGGGGGAGCCTGTGAATCCCTGGGCAGAGTAAGGAGGAGGTGAAGGTGGTCCATGGTGGTTCCTGAATTTGCCTATTGTTCTACACACACACACACACACACACACACACATGCACGCACAATTGAATAAATTAAAAAATTAAAGTTTAAAAAAATATATATATATTTGGTTTCAAGGTGGCTATTACTAATGATTTTGTTTGGAACATTCTGTGTTTCCTCATATATAGATACCATGGAAGCATATGGTCAGTCTTGTTTTATTACCTAGCCTGGAGGGAATGATGACCATGTGCAGTTAAACAGCAACCAGTAAAAATGAAAGATGCTGAAGCCATCTGATAAGTGCTCAGCATTTTGTGTTCTGCTATAGGACATTGCTGCCAGAGTCATCAGAGAGATTATTACATTTATATATTCGCTTTCCATTTTATATAACTTAATTCTAGTCAGTATTTCATGGAGCTTGACAGATATAATCTTCTGTTTCTGACTGATGATGGTGGACTGCTTACAATCAAGATAGTTTCTGATCTGAAATTCTGTTATGTTAGCAGTAGTTAGCAGGCTTTTACAAAGAAAACAATTCTTAGTATAGAAGTGAAGCCATAGGTAGGTCATTTTGTTGCTGTCCAAACTGAAAATTCGAACATGTTAAAACAGTGTATCACGACGATCTAGAACACATTAGAATGTATAAACCTCAATTATAGTTGAAATTTAGCTTAAAATGAAGACAACTGTCATATAATGTGATTGACTGTGATGCCAGTAGTGGTACCAGGAAAGAGTGAGTTATGGAGAGATATCTAAAAACTAACCAACCAACAAACTAATGAACTAATTAATTAAATACCTACAGTGTGTTCTATAATTGGGGTTTTCATATTTTTATCAGTTTTACATCCAGAAATTTTAGCAGAAGCTTCTCAACAAGAAAGTAGCCATTTGACATCATTTCAGAGTTTTGTGTTTTCTAATGAATTTTTAGAGAAATATTCAAAAAAGTAGGCAAATTCTAAAGAGTGTAGAGCATGCAAATCATGAATATTTGAAGGAGAAAGAGAAAAGAAAAATGGAAGTAAATATAGATTCCCTCAAATCAGGTTAGATAGAAATTATGTATCTATGATGCTCACAAAATATAGAATGGAAGAACATATCCACACAAAGGCATATAAGTTGCTTAGAATTATAAAAAATTCTCTTCAGTTACCATGAAAACAATACAAATGAACTCAAATACTGAGTTGAGAGAAAAAAGCAAAAAAATTACATTAGAATTCTTCATTGAGAGAAATGAATCCTCCAGTTAAATAGAAATACCATCTTACAAATAAAACAATAAATTTTTTGTCATAAGAACTGTCTTTCAAGACATTTTTAAAGTTCTCAAAAAGTAAACAAAATGTTGTTATAAGCTTTAATAGGACAACATTAAAAACATTGATTACTGAAGATAGAAATAGGAGCCATCAATTTTATAACAATGGCTTTCAGTTTTATAGTCTTTTGAAAATCAACAGTGTAGATGGAAATTGTGAGAATAAAAGGAGTATCTTGAAATTATTGTGAAGCAAAAATATCAATGGACAATGAAGAAAATAATTTATATAATTGTGTGCCTTTTTATTAAATCACATAGCTATAGAGCAAACATCGTTGTTTTTTATCTATGGTTACTTTTGGTATAGAACTAATACTTAATATGATTTGAGGAAAGGTTATGTTGCATATTACATATGGTTTTCTCTAAATTAGTTAAAGGTTGCCGCTAGAAAAATATTCTGCTGTAAAACGATCTTTTTATTTTAATTGTAACTCCTCATTACTGCTTTGTTAATGGAATCCAATCAACTTGGCAAATATTTTTTAAATTATTATTTTATTTTTCTAGTTTTACAAGCATGTTGAGCACTCATCCCTGCTTCCGTACATCCCCCTTACCTCCCATACATAACCTATCACTTCCTCAATCCATCCCACGCCCTCCCACTCTCCTGTGTGTCTAATTCTATGGACTCCAGGGTTCCTTCTGGGTTTTTTACTCTTGTGGGTGTTCAGGCCTCTTGTGGCATACAAAGTTGCCTCTCTTAAGGCCACGCAACTGATGGGAACATTTCCCTTCACCCATCCAACTTCAGTCCTCAAAGTTTCCACTTACTCTCTCTTGGGTTCCTCTATAGTCTATGTATGTCAGTCTTGGTATGTCAGACATTATACAGGTCTGATAAGGGCAAGTCTCACTGACGTGAGTTCCTAAATTCAGCAGTCCTGCCTTGTCCAAAGGTGAACCTTCCATCTTTAGGTTCCTACAATCTCACCAATACTTCTACAAGGTTCCCAAAGTCTTATGATGGGGAAAGATTAGATTGGCCTGATCCTCAGTGAACCTTGGCAGGTCTCCAGTACATTGTATTATGGCTGGATATTGCTGTCCACTTCACTGCTTTCTACTTCCATACACTGTATTTTATTAAGGTGTTAAGATCCTTTACCTCTGATGTAGACAAGATTTCTAGGCTGAGTTCTAAGTGTTCTTCCAATCTATGGGTACAAGAGCAACTATTCACAGAGCCATTTGTCACAATGTCTCCTCAAAATATCAGACATGGATTCAAATTATCTTACTCCATGACTTATTTTTCCTTCTTTTTTTCTCCCACATTTAACTTTTTTTCCCCTAATCATACAAGCTCAATAGGTATCCCATCCTCTCCCTCTCTTGTCCCCTCCACAGTCATTCCCCCTTTGCACTCTTCCCCCTTCCACCCTTTCTTTCATCCCTGTCTCTCCCCTTCTCGCAATGTCTACCCTTCTTCCCTCCCATCCCCTGGAGCATCCTTTTGTGTGAACGCCAAACCTCTCTCTGACTCCTCTACTCCAGTGAGGGTTTAGGACATAGCCAGGAGTCCCTTTTGAGGTTCCTATTAGTATGGGAACTCTATTATGACAATTAATCCCTTGCCTCTAAGGATCCCATTACCTGGAGCCTTCTCCCCTGTGATCCATGCTAGATTATGGGGGGTCATTGACATGTCAGCCATTGTGCAGGTCATGCAAAGTCCGATTACGGCTACTGCAGCCCTAATTTGTATGAAGTATCTTGCATATCATTGGTCCTCCCCATCTTTAGGCTCTTTCTATACAAATTTTAACCATAGAGATAAAGGTCACAAACACACCATGTCTCCACAGTATCTTACTTAGGAATTACCTGTCTTCTTTACTGAAACTGCTAGCTTTCTTTTTAGAAAATTGCAGATCTCCAGACCTTCACATTTAACATGCTAATAAATTTTCTTTCAAAAAGTGAATAAGATTGTTAGAAGATACTTTATCAAATCCCAAAGTCTTCAAATTTTATCGATACATTGATATAATATATTATATGATGCATTAAAAAAAGTGAGCAAGAGTGACAGAAAGAATGAGAAAGAGAGACAGAAAGAGTGTGTTAGAGAAAATGCATTCACATTGATACGTAAGTGGAGGTCAGAGGACAACTTTTTATGACTTTCTGGGACTCAAACTGAGCTCATTAAAACTGTAAGCAGGTTATCTATCTTGGTGGCAAAATTTTAAAGATGAATTATAGAAGATAATAAACCATTTTTAGGGTTTGTCATGTAGATATTCTCTATTCATATCATGAATTACAACACTTTTCTCATTAATCAAGGTATTTAATGAGGTAATCATTTATGAAATAACTTTCCATCAATACAACAGGTTTTATTTTTAAATATTTAGATATACATATTGGATTTAATAAAGAACAAAAAATGAAGTTTGGAAAGCTTGTAAAAAAGAACTTATTTTTGTTGCTTATTTATCTATCACCTGTTAAAATGTACTAGATCCCAAGACAGGAATATTAATGGAAGTAAGGTATGCAGTATGTAGGAATATATACTGTATACACATAAAGATACAGATGCCACATATTATACAAATATGGTCAGAGAGACATCATGGACCCTGATGTCTCCCTTCCTGATTAAAGACAGTGAAGGTATCAGTCATGAGATCTTATGATTTCTGTATGGGAATGACCAAGAATCTCCTGGTGTTAGCTGTAATATTTCTTTGCAACTAAACAAACTTTTATTAAGACCCAAGTGAAACCAACAACTAAACGATATTTAGTAAATAGATGGAATCAGAATAATCTTAAATCTATTGTTTATGACAAAATGGAAAAATTAAATTTTGAATATTAAAAAAGAAAGTTAGGTATGTTAAAATAAAATTTATTATAGAACCTGTCAATGTTTTCTCAAAATTAATGACACTTCTTTTGCTAACTTATAGAAATTTTCATTTCTTGAAAATTTTGTGACATATTTAATTTGAAATAATGTAATCCTTGATTATTCATCCAAAAGGTAGCCTAAAATGAAAAAAGATAAAGATAAACTAGGAGAACTATTATTTGTGTATATAAATAGCCATGTATAACACTGTTGAGCTGTACTCAAGAAATATTTATCACATATGAAATATATGTCATCTGTTCTGTGTGATATTGGGAATAAAATATGAATAAGATATTGGCCTAATTTTCCAAAAGGGAAGGGTTACATGAAAATTATACACTTAAAGGGAAGACTATAAAACTAAAACAAATAATAAAACATCAAGAACTAGTGAAGACTAGAAATGTTATACCAGTAAGGCTAATATTAAATAAACATCAAAAAGAAGTAAAAGGAAAAGAAAAAAAACAAATGAAAATAAATATGAGTTTATAGCTAAAAAGAAGACAGAGACTTTCGATTTTATCATGTAATGCTTCTGATTTTTTTTACAAAGTTTATTCAATTACACAGGTTGTATTAATGTATGATTTCAAGAAAAAATGTACCATAATCAAATAAATATGAAGTGAAAATACTACATATTTTTAAGGATTGTAAATTATACTAATGTAATGTTTTCCATTGTGTTGAGTTATGTATCAGTTTATTTTCTAAAAAGTGTCCATTTTTACAGAACTTCCTATCATTAATGATAAATATGTTTTACAGTATGTATTTTGACTATTTTTACTGAAGAAATACCTGTGCACATTCATTTACAATATTTTAACCAAAAGGAGGACCAATGAAGCCATCAGTTAAGTTTACAAATGATGAGACCATCATTTTGGTCATATTTAATATGGTTCAATAGAAGCACAGGTGCTTTTTAGTAAATTCTGGCGGTTATGAAACCAAGTAAATAGTACACTAGTGGGCAGAAGAACTGTATTCAAACATTTGTTTAGTCCCACACTTTCTATAACACAAATGAGATTGAGGTCACATGCCTGTGATCTGAATGGTTACTAGTTCTGTGGGAAAAGTTAGAGTAATTGTGTTGCTAAATGGACATGATATCAAATTCCCTTCTAAATAAATATTTCTCTCTTCACAAATTATTGCCTCTCTCAGCCTTCTGAAAGAAGCCTCATATTGCAGTGAGCAGAGCTAAATAAAGGAGCTCATAATTGGTCAAAATTTGGAGAATAAGTGGCAGTAGAGAATTTGGTGCTAATCAGAACTTCTATGTCACCCTCTCCGATTCTCAGAGGACATCATAAAAAAAGGTTAGATAGAATGTGAGAGTCCAGGGTTGGGTAGAAGAGCTGTGAAATGGTGTCTTGTGGATGTGAAAATACCATTTTATGAATGAACTGACTGAAGATGTGATGACCTGAAGAATTCAATGATATGATTGGACTTTAGCATTCACTTATGCATAGTAGAGGGACTCCTAAAGCCCCATGCTTCATCGAGGGTCTATGGTTAGGAAATGTGAACTCAGGGATGAAGTTGGCATCTTCTTATTGTTAAAACCACTAAAATATTGAGCAAGTTCCAGTAAATGGCCTCCCATTTGTGATAATGCCATCAGCAATACTTAAACTCAGCAGATCATTAATAAACAAAATAAAAGGAAGGGACTTGCTGAAAGGAAGGGTTTGAGAAAAAAGAAGAAAGAATAAATAAAGTGATGAAAATGAAAAAAGTCATCATGCACATGCATAGGATTGTCACAGAATAAAAGTTTAAAAAGAAGATATAAATGCATATAAGGAAAACAGAAAAAATGCTTTTCTTATTTTATATATCTTATCACATATAAGCTAATATTCACTTAAGAAGAGACAAGTCAATGTATCAGTAAAAGCCAAAGTGAGCAATCTGCTTTTGATACTTTGAGGCTAAATTGAAGAAGCCAAAGCTGACATCTGAAAATTGTTCTCTCTCTCTCTCTCTCCTCTCTCTCTCTGTCTGTCACTTGCACACAGACTCTCACTCTTTTTGTGTATGTGTGTGAATGTGGATGACTGTGTACAGGTGCATATGTGCACTGTATATATGCATGCATGAATATGTCTCACTCTTTCCTTTTTCTCTCTCTGAAAATAAATGAATTTATCTTAAAATTATTAGAGTAGAATAAGTACTAGAAACTTAAATAACATATTGAATAAGTTTCTTTTATCTCAACATTCCTTTTGGGGGATAGAGGTAGAGACAGTAAAGACAATAGAATCTCTGGAAGATTGTGGAACAGCCCATGGCATATGCAGCAGAAAATCAAGATTGACCCTGATTTAAGCACAGTGGAAGATGAAAATTGAAAATTGAGGTTGTCTTTGACCTCCACATATGCACAATGGCACACAAGTGCACACATTTACATGCGTGAATTCACATACAATATACACATAACATACAAATGCAGGTATACATAGATGTTTACATTTATACACATTAATACATGCACAGTACACACACACACTTTCTCTTTCTGTCTCTCACACACACACGTATATATGTGAATATGCACAAACCTATTAACCAACTTTTCTTTATAAATTGAGGGTTAACTATACCACAATTCATCATCAGACTTTGACTTTGGATATTCTCTAAATTAGGTATATGTAACAGTTACTCTTAACTATTGCTGTAAGAGAACACCCAAAGTCAAACAACTTATGGGAGAAAAGGGAAATTTATTCAGCTTACAGTTCCAGAGGGAAGGTTCTCTCAAAGGCCATGGTGGCATGGCTGGCTGGCCAAAGTTGGAGGAGGTTAAGTCACTGCAGACATCTTGGAAGCTGAGAGCTGCAGACTGCTTGCTGCAAAGGCAAACTTCTCCTGGAGGTAGGGTGGGACTAATCCACCTAAAGGCCCACCCCTTGTGACTGCCTTCTTCCAGCAAGGCTCCACCTCTCAAGGTACCATGACCTTGCCAAACACATGAGACTGTGGGGAACACATTTCAAACCATGACACTCCACCCCTGGCCCTCACAGGCTCATTGCCATCTCATTATGCAAACCATACTGAGTCCAACTTTAAAAGTCGTCATAGACTACATCAGTAGTCCCAAAGTCCAAAAGTCCAAAGCCTCCTGTAAAATCAAAAGACCAGTTATATACTTCCAACATAAAAATGGCACAGAATAAACATCCCCATTCCAAAAGGAAAGAATGGGGACATATCCAGGAAAGATCAGTCCATAACAAGCCTGAAAACGAGCAGGACAAACTCCAAATCTTGTAGTTCCAAGTCCAACAGATGAGCCTTTCCTTGAAATTATCTCAGTTCCAAAGGGCTTTGGTTCCACCCCTCCAATGCAGCTGTCCATAGAATAAGTTGCTCTCTTGAGCTGACTCCTCCCAGAGTATACAGCTCTCCTTGGCAGGTGTCCCACGTTGCGTTTGGCATTGCTAACATCTTTACTTCTCAATGGCAAACAAGGCTTTAACTCCACAGCACAAACTGCTTCACTTGGGCCTCTGAACTGCAGACTTTCTGCCACATGCTGCCTGGCTTCCATCATTTTTTAAAATTTTGGAGGAGGACTCCACCACCTCCTCCCTCTTGCATACTCGATGCCTCTAAAACCATAACCACGGGGATGACTTTGCCAAGACTGGCCCCTTTGAATCACAACTGATTCTGCTTCTCTATGCTGACCATGAGGAAAAGCTCTTTCACACCTGGACAGTTGTTTTATAGAAGTGGATCCTTGCTTTGGAACTCCACCCTTTAGCTCATTTCTTCTAAAGGATTTGCATTCTTATGGGTGGGAGACTTCTCTGAGGATCTTGTCCTCAAGCTAGGGCCTCTCCTATTAGCCAAAATGAGAGCAGGCTTTAATTTACAAATGGAGCTAATCTCTTTAACAGCCATTTTGTTCCCTGCTTCTTCCTGGTTCAACTCGTTAAGTTTGGCATTGTATTTTTCATCATCAGATCTTACAGTTTTTGCTTCTTCCTGACAAATTCTTTACTCTTTTTCATAACTCTGGAGACAACTAAAAAGTAGCCATATCACATCGTCACGACTACATTGCTTTGAAATTTCCTCTGCCAAGCGCTCCAGCTTAACTTCAGGCAAGCTTTCAGGACTAGGACAAAACTTCACTAAACTCTCAGCCAATGCCTGGCTCCATGTGTCACTTGTCCATTTGCAAACACAGTCTCTGTGTTCCCCTTTGGACCATCACAAGCTGGGCTTCCACTGCCTGCATCTCTCACAGCATTGCTCTCCTCTGAGCAGAAGAGAGACTGAAGCTGTTCTTGAAAACTCTTTTCCCTCCTGCTGCCTGGCCTCTACTCTTCTTCAACTCTCCAGCCCTCCAAATGACTAAAGGCTCTCCAGGATTCTTCTAACATTCAGTAGTCACCAACTGGCCTATTGGACTACTTCCGCCATGTCTAGTAAGCCAATTCAATAAATTCCCTTTTTAGATACATTCATTCTGTTGATTCTGTGACTTTAGAGTACCCTGACTAATACACTCTTGCTGTGTAAACATATATTTAGCCAGGTGTGATAACACATGTCATAATCCCAGGACCTGGAAAGTGGAAATAGGCCTATCAGAAATTCACTGTTATTCATAGCTACATATACAGAGCTCAAAGTTAGTCTAGGTTACATGAGAACTTCTCTGAGCCACAGATGCTCATCAAAATGTAAATCAGGATTAATGATATTCTTCACATGAAATAAAATGATCATATGACTAAATCACTATCAGTATTATAGGTATCTGTCATAGTTAGATTGACCATAATTTAAGCAAAATGGAAGGTGAGAACTGAAAATCAAGGTTGTCTTTGACCTCCACATATGCACAATGGCACACAGGTGCACATATTTACATGCATGAATTCACACACAATATACATATAACATAAAAATGCAAGATTGAGTTAGATCCTGAGCAAGCTTACAGGAGATTGTCTAGTTAATAAGATGGTGAGTTAAGCTAGTCCTTGGACAAGTGATAAGATGGATAAAACTGATTATATACAGAATTTGGTATCCTTTGGTGTACTTGATCAGACATTCTGATTTAGCAAATAAGGACTGTCTATCTCTCTCAGTAGTACTGTGTAAATAGTGTGGCCAGTTCCCATAGTTCCTGTTGTTGGTGTGAACTCTCCTGCCAAGATGGACAAGGCATTTAATCAACAACCTTATAGAATAATACCCCTTGTTCCCTTAAGCCATTCAGTCATGAATTTATTTGCAACAATGCAGAATAGCTGCAATAGTTCTTGAGAAAACAATTCTAGGAAAATAGAGAAATAAGATTTTCTAAATTATTGGGAAGAAAGTAAATCATAATACAAAGCAATTTTAAGTTTGAAAGACAACAGTGTATGTATTAAATGGATGTGGACTGTTAATTACAGAATTTTGAATGGTTACATGAAAACTAAGAACTAACTGTCCTGTCACAGTAGGACTTTGTGAAACATTAAGTACTACATTTAACATGGATGAAAACTTCATACTTTGATTAATAGATTGCAGTACATTGTGTTAAGAATCTTTGTTTATGGTATTAATAATATTCCATATTCTGGACATAACATGCAGTGGTGAAGCTCTTTGATCTCCTAAAACATTAATGATGTTGGTGGGAACACAGAATGTGCCTGTCACTCAGTTTCTTATTTTTATTTAGACCAGATACCATTTGTCTTTCTCAAGTAAGTATACTGCTAGCATACTACAACAGTGTTTGAGCTGTCTTTATTCTCTTATAATTAGAGGCTCAGTAGAAGTTCAAGGAAATATCTTATTCTCCAGTGGGCAATAGGAGTGAATTTATGACTGTGGCTTTAGCTGGTTTAAAGGAATAATGGTAACTTAAGGCCAGTTATTCTGTTCTACAACGGTGATTTGTAAGCATCATGATGATGATTTAAATTGTCGATACTTTGAGTTAGTTTTAGTGGCTCAGTTAAAAAGTTATGCCATAAAACACACATTTTATTCCTTATTAAAAGTTTTTCATTATGACTACTAGTAAATATCATTTATTTTACCTCCATTTTGCTCCTGATATTATACAATAGAGCTTACTTGAAAAGTTGTTTATTTATTCCATTAACTTTAGAAGATAAGCAGTATGATCATTAGCATTTGGAATTGCCATCTATTATTACCAAGAGACATATAGGACCTTGGTGCTTCTGAGAAGCTGTATTGGATGACTCAGTGTTTACCTTTATTGCTCAGATATTACATAGTGGGCATAACTACTTAATTCTATCCCTAGCACTGTAAAAGTAAAACAGAAATAAAAATTATGATAATATATGTGAAAAGTGCTAAGTAACAAGGTGAATACAATTCTGACTGACAGGTTAAAGTAAAAGCAACAACTAGTATAATAGGAAAATATGAGGATAAAATTGTTTTAAGAGTGATATATAAGAAAATAGTCCAGCTACTATAAAAGAAGCAAATATTTGAAAACCCTAAAGAGTTTTGTTCATTTTATTCAAAGTTTAAAAATTTCAAGAAGGCAAAATATATTCTTAAAGTATGTAGAATAAAATCATCACCTACAGTAGCTTCTGAAAATTTTATATTAAAAATCGTATGGTGTGAAATAACACATGTAAAGCATTTGCTTCTACCCTTTTATTATTTTGAATGAGATTTAAACATTAGAAAATACAACTAAAAATTTACTTACACCTTGTTAAATATAAATATAGTCAAATGTCAGAGTGAGGTACACTTGTCAACTTGACAATTAAAGACTTGAGCTCTGGGCACAATTGTGAGGAATTGGTAATTGAGTTAGAAAACCTGCAGGAGATTGATTGATGAAGTAGGCACAGTCCATGGTGGGTGGGATTAGGTCCTGGGCAGCTGAATGAGATAGTAGGAACTGGTTAAGGAAGTTGGCATTCTTCAGCATACTTGGAGAGAAATGCTCCCTGGCAAATGAATTAACCCCTGTCTCAGAGCCTGTAGATACGGGGTCTCTAGTTCCTTTGACCCTTGGGGTGGACTCTCCTGCCAAGATGGTGTAAGAACTATAACCAGACAATTGTAAACTGGAATAAAATTCTGAAGTAGGTTTGTCATGAATTTGTCAGCAGAAATGAAGAGAAACTGTGGCAGTGACATTCACATTGGTTGCTATAGCTCATATCACATTCCTATCATTTCCAACCAGACTAAAAAGTGGCTTTCAGGTCTATAAAATGCTTAGATTTTGTCAGACTGTCTTCATTCACTTAATGTTGCTGTAGTAGAAGATATGGGATTGAGTTAATTACAAGAAAACATGTTTATTTAACTCACAGTTTCTAGTAAAGTCCAAGATCGGATAGCTTCCTTTAGCTGGGACTATGTGCTTCTCCATGGCGAAATATAAGAGCAAGTAGGCATTTGCAGAAAAGATGATCTGTGAGTCCTAACCTCACTTTCTTAACAATTCACTCTCACTGTTGATGTAATAGGTGATGAACTGAATAACTGCTTATGACCATTGTTAAACTACCTAGACGTTATTTGCCAAGACTATTCAATAAATTAGACAGATGGACAGATAGATAGATGAACAGACAGACAAACAGACAGATATATGAATCTTTTCCAGGGACTTTTTTTCGAAAATCATACTGCCTTAATTTCACAATTTAATTGCTATAATAAGTTGATTCAGGGAAACAGGCATTTTGTTCCAATTTACAATTCCATGTTACTGTCCATTATTGCAGAACACTTATTAGCTGAAATCAAATGAAATGGTCATAAGATACCCCAAAAAAGAATTGAATAAATGTTCTTCATCTCCTTACTAGCTTGCCAGTCTGCCAGATGTGAACTAGCTCTCTCTATATCTTTATCTACCTGCCCTGAGAATGATTCCATCCACTTGTGGTGGGTCTACCCATATCAATTATGTTAATAAGACAATCTCCTGTGTGCTTACCCAGAGGCCTGTCTTAACCAAATAATTCTTCATAGGTGTACCCAGAGGCTGACAGTTGAGACTAAATAGCACATGTTTATACATATGATTTTTTTTATAAAGTAGAAATAATTTTCACATTAATATTTCATAATGTATGGGTGCTTTCAGAGCTTAAATGATAAACTATGGTAAAATAAAATTACTTTCACAATATTGCACAATACCATAGGATGCCTAGAATAAGTAGTATACATAAAATTAAGCTTTATTATTATAAATAACGCTGGATTTTATCATGAAAATTGTAAACATCTAATAATAGTAGGAAATACAGTTCATCTCAATATATTTGGAACTAAATAATGTAATTACAATAAAAGCATTTTGATTATGTATAGAAACTAATTTTTGCACAAAAATCAAGCAACTATTTATAAATATGTCTCTGAGTTTTATAATAAATGTAATAATGACCAAGTAATAATGACCAAGCTTGTTTACCACTAATGGGATATCCTACATGCAAATAAAACAGACCTTATATGATAAAAAGCCTATTTATTTTAAGAGCACAACTAATATACTCATGCAAAAGTGCACCCTAAACAAACATGAGTGGTAGAACAAAGTATATGAAGAATAGCAATACAAAGAAAAGCTTGATTCAGTTCAACTTTTCATGACATACCATCAGAGAAAAATCTTTCATTTTTCTTTTATATATAGATATCCTTGAACAATTTCCAGGTTCAAATCGAGATCTCCATATAAATCATTTTGATTTCTCCATTCTAGGTAATGACTTAAAAAGAGAACAGTAAGGGATATATGTGATCACAATAAATTCATCATGTGCACTGTACTAACTAGAAAATAAAAGGAAACTAGAATACTAAATAATATCACTTGGCATTGAACCAGCTGATCAATTAAATGAGACCCTTCAACCTTTAGAAAAGATTTGATTGATTTGTTCCTGGTGCTACTTATAAGTAGAAATTGAGCATGCTGTTTAATCATAAGTTGATTGGTTCACAGAGTACTGTTTTTAATACTATTATGAAATGGAAATAACAAGTCCTCAGATATTTAAAAACAAAGAGAAAAGAAACATCAAACTTACACACATTCACAAAGCTTCAATATGTGGGAGTCACTACAAAGAAGTACAAATATATGTTAATGAATTTGTAAAATTTTATAACATGAAGAAAGACAATTAACAAAATCAGAAAGCATTTTGCTGCACAAAAATTATGTTATTAAAATGAATAAATAAGAAATATCAGTTGAAAATGAGTTTTCAAACTTAGATATAGTGTCTTTATATATTCTTACATTCTGTAATCACTTAATTGGAAGTTAGACACATTCTAAAACTTTTGGTGAAGAGTTCTATACTTCTGTTTTGCATGGAGTAATTTCCCTTCATTACATTTCCCTGAACTCAACCTGCTAACTTTCCTTTAACAGATACTTGAGTAAAACATGATGTGGTATTCCAGAAAATTTATTATTATACATGCAATTCATTGGTCTTGGAAATCTCTGATTATTTTACATGAAACCTGGAATCAGAGAAGGTAACACGCTAAATGAAATTGCAGCTTGATATTGAAGCATTAATCTATTATTTTTTGTATGACATGAGAGATATTGAATAATGGAATAAATAAATAAATTTGAACATCTAAATAATTTGTTCTGAATAATCATATGATGCTGAATACCTGAAAGTCTGTATTTCTTTTGAAAATGAGTTTTCTCAACTACAAAGTAGATATTTTGATGCACATGATGAAAAGAAACTTCTTATAATGTCTAACTCTTCTTTACTGCCTGATGAATTGTTCTTATTGGTATTATTTGTTTATCTGTGTAATCATTATCCCATCTTGCTTCCTCTGAGTATTCATATACTATCAACTATTTTGGCTCATTATTAATGTTAAACCAAAAACATTATCTCACAATGCTATAAAGAAATAGAGTAATTGGAATATTTTCCTTACATCTCAGTCTAATGTTAGTACTTAAAAAAGAAGGATGCAGGCTGGAGAGATATCTCAGGGGTTAAGATTCTGCCTTACAAGCAGAAGAACCTGAGTTCAGACCCCAGGTCCCATGTAAAAATGCAAGGCAGAAATGGTGGTGGCTTGAACTTCCTATTTTGTTTGACAGTGTCTGGGAAATCACAGAGAAAAGCAAAAAGGAAATAGAAGCAATCCAGGATGATGCCTAATATCATTTTTGGTCCTCCATAGGGACACAGAATGTCCTGTGATACACACACACACACACACACACACACACACACACACACACACACACGTTAAAATAGTAATTAAAAAATTAAAGAAGGATAATCATATGTATAAATTCTCATACAGTGTCAGGTATTCAATATACAATGATGTGCTTATTAAAATGAGAAATAGGATAAAGAAAAGAAAGGAGAGAAAATGAAAGAAAAAGAATCAAAAAAGGAAAGAGGAAGTGAGGAATGGAGGGAAGGAAGAAAGGAAGGAAAGAAGGAAAAAAGGAAGGAAGAAAAAAAAGGAAGGAAGGAAGGAAGGAAGGAAGGAAGGAAGGAAGGAAGGAAGGAAGGAAGGAAGGAAAGAAGGAAGGAAGGATAGGTGGGATGATCCTAAGCAAACACAAATTAGATGCCAAAAAATCATTAGATTAAGAATGAAGAATAATCTCTCATGTGATCTCAGTCTTGCTCTCCCAGCCCATCCCAGGAGTACCCACAGGGGTGATGGTCCTCACCTCATGCCTGCAGCTATGGTTTCCTAGAACAGAGATGATGTCCTGATTACATGAATCTTGCTGGCTTCGGTGCTTCTTGGAAGCTGTGGTAAAGGCAGCCCTGCCTTCCTGGCCAATTCCAGTCTGCAATGGGAATGGCAGCCCTGAAGACCTACAAAGTGTCTTAGGGATGATGTTGTAGAGTCTCGTGCAATAACATTTTTTATTTTAAGCTCTATTGAATTTTTTCTTCGACAAATTCATGCACACAGTATGTTCTTACTACAGTGACTCCAGGCTTTCTAATCTCACTCCTTTTCTCTGCTACACCTCTCTCATGCCTATTAAGTCCCTTCCCACATTCTTCTCTTCTAGCTTTATCTTGAGATGCACTGAGTTTAAGTAAAGTCATCTGTGTAATCACATATTTGTTAACTATCTCTTCAAGTCTAGTGGGTTCTTCAGTGCCTGGGCATAGAATTGAAAATAGAATAATACTTTTTTAAATTCTGTGATCTTACAATGACATTTTCTTCCATTCTGTCATACTCTGTTTTCTTCACAGAAAGAAGGAAGGTGTTGCTAATGGGTATCCTTGTAAAATAAATGTTCCATCTTTAAGTTCAAATTCTTTTTTGCTTAGCAGTTCCGTCTTCTATGAATTTATCTTTCCTGTGCTTTACTATGAGTCATGAAAAGACAAATTACTCCTTCAAGATTTTGCTCATCTAATCTTTCAACTGAAGATACAGTGCTATCACTCACAATTTCTGTCTTCATGAAATACTTAAAAACAAACATCATTCAGTCAAACTCTGTTACTTTATACTAAGGATAACATTTCTATAGTTTCCAATAACATCATTTTTGCTTATAACCTCATCTGAGCACTCTTTCCTACGTAGGTTTCTATTAATCCTTTCCTTGTGGTTATTTATGTATTCTACAGTAAAGAAGAACACTCTGATCAGTATTGCCTGCAGCAGTCTTTGTAAGGTATTTTTTATTTTTATTTTTATTTTATTTTCATGTCTGTTTCTGTATATCTCTATGTGGGTAATGGTTGCTCTTAACTATTGCTGTGAGAGAGCACCAAAAGTCAAAAAACTTAAGGGAGAAAGGGAGGTTTATTCAGCTTACAGTTCCAGAGGGAAGGTACAGTCTCTCAAAGCAGAGGTGGCATGGCTGTCTGGCCAAAGCTGGAGGAGGCTAAGTCACCACAGACATCTTGGAAGCTGAGAGCTGCAGACTGCTTGCTGCAAAGGCTGACTTCTCGTGGAGGCAGGGTGGGACTAATCCACCTCAAGGCCCACCCCTTGTGACTGCCTTCCTCCAGCAAGGCTCCACCTCTCAAGGTGCCATGACCTTGCCAAACACATGAGATTGTGGGGGACACATTTCAAACCATGACAATGTGTTTTCTCTCTTTCTGTGTGTGTGTGTGTGTGTGTGTGTGTGTGTGTCTGTATGTGTGCTTCTGTGTGTATCAGAACTCATTGTGTGTGCCTGTGGAGGCTCAAAGATGATGTCAGGAATCATTCTGGATTGTGTTTCCTCCTTTTTGCATTGCTCTGGAATTTACCAGGCTCCACCACCTTTCAGGGCCAGAAGTAATGGCTGCAGCCATGTCAGCCTGTCATTTCAACTTGGAATGTGGGATCAAAACTTAGGATCTTCTGCTCGACAAGCAAAGGCTTAACCCTTGAGCCATCTCTCTATCCCCAATCTTTCTGGAGAGTTTTTAGCCTCTACCCATTAACCATGTGTAATTTCGCTTCCTTATTTTAGGTATATGGGTGGATTTTGGGTTTGTGTTCAGTTATCCTTCTGTTGCTATCCTAGATATTTCTGACCCAACAACTCAAGAGACAAAGTTCTATTTTGGCTTATGGCTGCAGGGGAGCTACAGTCCATTAGAGCAGAGAACACACGAGGCCAGGCAGAGCAAATATAACAGTAAAAGTAGGAGGCAACAAATAAAATAAGGAGAGAGAGAGAGAGAGAGAGAGAGAGAGAGAGAGAGAGAGAGAGAGAAACAGGAAAAGGGACTTATTTATCAAACTTTAAATGACATACAACTTGCATCCAGGGTCCACCTCCCAAAAAGTCCCATTTCCCCAAACAGTAAACATGAGCCGGTGAGGACAGTTCACTTTTAAAGTGAGGCAATTAGAACTGTTCAAAGTCAGGACTTTCTTTACAACATGTGTGTACATAACTATAGAGTGCTGCTACACATACATCCATCTTCTAAGTATTAGTGCTTGATGTACATGGCTTAGATTGCCATTACAACAGCATCATCATGCACCAAGCAATTTAGCAAAACTTTGTAATTTTGTAATCCAGATGCTGAAAAATTCAAGAAAAGCATGCTAGTTTTTAAACCTCTAGTGAAGGATGGCTTCCTTACATGGGTGTTGGGCAGAGAGAGATTTCTCAATGAGCCTTTCTTATATAGGCTCTCGCTTCCCTTATGATAATATCAATTTAGAGATCTAATCAACTTTGAAAGTTTCACTTCCAAATACTAATATATTGAACATGCATGCTTCTATATGTAGATTTTGGAGAAGTTCAAGCAGGTGGTTGTGGAAAGAGCCTTTTTAACTACTCTAAGTATTTTTGGCAGATAACCTGAATAACAGATAACAGAATACCTGAGCCTAGAATTGTTATTTTGACATAGATTTCTATAAATGAACCTCATGAACAATCCAAAAAAAATCCAAGTCAGCTCTTCTGTGAGAGAGAAAACCAATTCTTGATATTTAATGACAAATCCAGTAGTAACAATAAACAAAATGAAGAATAACATTTCATTGCTACCTGGAAATGATCATATTATGGTCCTTTACAAAGTAACTTATGACTGCTCAGTCTCAGGGTCAGATAATAAGCATTTTTATCCTACTGTCTTATGTTTCTTCCGCTCTTAAAAGTATAAGATTAATTTGATGACTAATATAATCTCAATATAAAAATGTAAGAAATATTTTATTAAGGAAGTCATAAAACTATTTTCTCTATGCCAGTTGTAAGTGGAATAAATGAAAGATAACCAAGTGTCCATAGTCTGGGAACTTTGTTGCTGTTCTTATCATGCTCCATTCCTATACTAAGAAACCAATTCTTCCTTGACTACTCATTCTTTCAGCAATTAACACAATTTATCAGGTCATGAATATGCAACAAAAATAACCATTGACAGATTTTTCTCCATCCTGGTATGAAACCAGGCTTCATTTTTCCATATGGCATTCCAACTGCTGACATAATTGCTTTATTTCACTGGGCACTGACAGCACATTTACTGTCCTCCTTTGCCTTTTCTTATCAGCATGTGTCCGGTTTAAACATTCTGTCTTTTAAAGCAGAGAGAGCTATTCATACACTGCTATTTAAAAAAAAATCACATTTTTTTTGCTATTGTGTGAATTTTAAAAAGATCTTCAATTAGATGTGTAAACACAGCATGAAAAACTGATTCTGAGTTTTTGCTTATCAAATGGACTGACTTTTTTTTACTGTGTGTTGCACATAATTAGCAAAGCTGGATAGGAAGTATCAAGAAACTGCAGATGTGCGAATTTAGTCTTTATATTGTTGAGAGCCAGCACTCTAACCCTTAACCAGCCATAAAATGTTGGTGATGACTCAGTGCACACTGAGCACTGATCCCTGCTATTTATGATCAAAACTGTGGGGAGGAGAGAAAGCAGAGGAAAGGAATTGAGATGCTCCTGAATATTGATACATGTGCAATGGCAAATGCTGAAAATTTTTATGCAGTAGTGTACCTTTATTTGAATAATAATATCGGTATTTGTTTTCCTTTAATTTAAGGTTTGAATTAAAATGATTACTGGAGCTTATAGAATAATTACAAGTTTGAGTAAAGTTTTAACTGAATCTATATGCATACATTTTTAATTTTCTGAGCATCTAGAAACCAGTGAATTTTAAGAAAACATCTGCTGTTTTGAGTTATAAATTATACTTTAAATTATACTTTCCTCTAAATTATTTTGATAGCTTTGCAATTTATTAATTGAAGAGTTGCTAACAATATAGCGTGTTAAAATTAGAATTAAAACTAATGACATTTTTGACTTCCTATAAATACTGATAATAAAAACAAAGGAACTTCTAAAAGTGAATATTTTACAAATAGAATACTTAATCTTAAAACTAAAATAGCTGTAGTAAGCTCACTTTTTTAAAAAATACATCCTTGAAATGAAATTACATGTGAGAAAACTGTTGAGTCTTGATGTTAGTAGACGGAATTCACTTTACAAGTATAAGCTTTGGGAAAATGATATGCACATGTACAATAGAAGCTTCTATTTAACTCAGTGATAACCCACCCCTACAAGTCACATGATTTCTACTCCAACATTTTCTCTATACTGTTGTGTGGTACCTGATTTGGTTACTGCTAGTCAGCCATGTTATCAAAACAGGTTGTGAAATATATTACATACTACATTTGGTAATTGACAAGTTTCATGGACTATGCAGATTTCTAAGCACTTTTAAATTTCAAATTTTGTTTATAATCAATGTGATTTTTCATTTTATTCTTGATGTACACAATTTGGCACTCTTCTGACTGAAGAATGAATCTGAAGGCTGGAAAATAAAAAGTTATATACTTTAAAGGAATAATTTGATGTATTTGTCATGTTAGTCAACATGATCATAATGAATGCTTACTATTTTTTCTGTTATCCCCTCTTTCCCTACTTCAGGACAAAAAATAAGGTACAAGATTGACAGCATGTTTATTACTGCTAATCCTCAATGGATATCCCTGTTTCTTAGAATTTTAATGAAAAGCACGGTGCCTCTTTATAATGTAAATAGTTCCTACACTTCCATAAAAAAAGTCCCCTGAATTATTTCTAAATTATTTCATTTCTTGGGAAAAGTTGAACTGAAAGTATTAACATAAAAGAGAGTATGATACCTGATTAAGTTCACAGACGTTCGATCCTGATCATTTACAACTAAGGGGGTATGAACTCACCAGAAGGGGAGGGCATATAGTCTGGCAGATAAAAAGTAACCATATTGCAAATGGGTGATTGACCCCTCCCTCACTGAGGTTTCCTACTTTTATTGCATCTACCCTTGAATGTGCTCTTATAATAAGACTCCGGTTTAACAGCTTTTTGTCTCTGGCCAGGGGGTGACATACAGTGCCCAGCAGGATGGAGTGAAGGGCATTGCAGGAGCAGCAAAACTGCAAAAGAAAATCAACAAACCACAATCCAGAACTTCAGAGACCTTATATCAACCGCCTAGAACTAGGCCAGACTAATCTCTCCCCATCCTGAAGCTCAGAGAAATTTGCGGAAGAGGGGGCAGTAAAAGTGTAAGAGCAAAAGGATGGGAGGAGCAATGATTTGCAAGATACTCCACGCAAGTTAGGGCCGAAGCAATCATAATTGGACTTTGCATGCCCTGCGCAATGTCCAACACATTATTGACCTCACAAAGTCTCGCATCTGCTAAAGGCACGAAGATCCTTGGAGGCAAGGGATTGGTAGCCACAGCAGTGTTCCTATACCTAAAGGGAACACGGGAAAGGGTTCAGGGAAATGCCACTGGGTCCTTGTACGTCATCGGAGAGGAGGGCCCAGAGGAGAGTCAGGGATGCATATTAAAGGACTCTCTGGGAATTGAGGCGGGAGGCACTGGAGGATGGGGAGGGAGGGGTGAGGGGAGGGGGAGCAGGGGGTTTGGGGGGAGGAGGAGGGAGAGAGGGAACTGGTGTACCTATTAAGTTTGTATGAGCTGAAATAATAATAAAAAAGGTATAAAAAAAGAAAAACCTAAAAATTAGTAAAGGTTCAAGATTTACTAGGACTTTTCATCATCATCTGAAATTTCAGAAATAAAAGTATCTACTAGATCAAAAATGTCGTATCTTTCTTTAATGTTAAAATAATCTTGTTAGAATTTAGCTATCAAGTTACTTAAACAAAATTTCAAGGAGGAATTTCAAGGAGGAAAAGGAAGGAAAGAATAAAGGAAAGAAAGCAAGTTGGACGAAAACAGAAAAGACAAAGAACTACCACCATGTAATAAGTTATAATCCAAAAAATTTCCATTGTGGTTCCAATCTTACAGAAATATATTGGACACCAATAGATGTGTGTAAGTGGTCATAGTGAAAATAAGTTACCTGGTATAAATATGACAGAAGGAATGAGCATTAACTGTAGAAAACTGCAACCAAATCTCTGTTCCTCTTAATTTACAAGTCTAATTTGTAATTTAAGCACAGTTTTAATAAAGTGGGAAAAGTCTCTTATTATTCTGTGAAAACATGGATTATATTACAACAAATTTCCTGTAGAAGGAGAAAATACTTCATTAGTTAACACTGAAGTGCTGAAACCATTAGTACACCTTTTTAGACTTAAACATGTGTGTTATGTTCCCATAACTCACAAGGGAGATAACAAATGATATCATAATGCACTATGGATCCATTAGTAACATAATGAAGTCCAACCACTGCTCTTGCTAATGGTTTAAATTGGGATGCATTTCATAATACACTCTTTAAATTCAAAAAGAAGGAGAGAGAAAGAAAGAGAAAGGGAAACGGAAAAATAGAAAAAGAAAAGAATCAAGGAGGAGAGGAGAGGAAAGGAAAGAGAAAAAGATGGAAAATGAAAAGAATGGATAGGAAAAGAAAAGAAAAAAGACTAGTTTCTCTTATAGGAGTCAAATACACTGTCAGCTTTAAACTCTGGTTTCTGGCAATATAAGTGGGATGTATTAACATAAAAATGAGCCAGACAAATGAGAGGGCATTTTCAAAAATGTTGATTGCTTTTCTAAAATTAATAAAGGACATAGTCCATGTAAATATACTCAACAAGGTATTTTTAGCAGACACAAGAGAATGTAACATTTTAATATTGAAGAATAAGATATAATTTGGAATAGATATTTCAGGACAGGCTAGTGCCTGTTTATATGAATCACGAGTGGAAAAAGTTAATTAACTCTTCAGTGTAACTTACAATATGATCCTTATAGCAAGATTGCTGTAATTTCTTTAAAAGAGTGAAGTGTAGAAACTTTATTGGTATGAAAGGTAAAAAAATACTCCATTTCTATAAAAATTAGAAAAGATATAGTGTAGAATTGTAGAATGATCTAACTAACCACTATGATTTTTTTAAACTATGCTTTAGTAAAATATAAAAATGGGCTACTTGCTTGAGATATATTGTGCTTTAACAGAACAGGGATTTTTCTGACTACTTTTTATGATAGAATAGTTAGAAGACTACTTTCCAAGAGAGTTTCCTTCTCAGATAGATTTTTTTTTGTAGTATACAAGTCAGAATTCTTCCAGGAAACACAGCTACATGTTTGGTTACTGAATAATGTCCTAAGGCCACTGAGCTCCATTAGATTTCTGTGTTTTTTAAGAGCCATGCTGAGAGCAGTAATTCTGATCATTATTTTCCTAGGAAAATATAGGCATATGTTCACTCATTCTGCCATGTTGCACTTAAGTGATTAAAAATTCATGTTCCAAGTAAGAAGCTGTTAAGTAGCTAATTATTTATTCTGTTTACAAGATATGCCCCAACTGGTTACAGAAAATGGATGCTGGGGGCTGAAGAAAGCTCTAGATATATTTAGGGTGAGAAGGGCAACCTGCCTCCTGGTGAGTATATTGCCAAGTGGTACAAATTGAGTTAATGCCTGAAGCACACAAGTCACCCATTAAATAAATGCAATATTCATTTTAGAATGATATAGAATACCTTTTACCAGTTGATAATCTCATATACAAAGCCTATTTGAAATTCATTATCTATCCAAATCTAGCTTGTTGAATTGAAGAACATTTCTAAAAATGTGAATATATCTCATAGTGATGAATTTTCAAAAGGATGAGTTGGGGAAAAATGGTGAATAAAGTACCATAAACATATGTTTCAAATATGGAGGTAGAAATTTTAAAAATGTACTCAGCGGTTCTCTTAACTGCTGATGAAAGATGTTTTTATAAAATCTTCAAGATTAGTATGATGGGTATGAATAGTATTCTTGATATGAGAAATCTCAAGAAACAAAATAATGTTCTCAAAATTAATTCAGTAGCAATGTCAGTTGTCATATAATTCCTATGATTTCTATGAAGGAAATGCATGCTGGAGAAGTGATAGTTGTGAATACAGTAGAATCTGAAGAAATTTGTCTCTGCTTTGTGACAATTCTGTTCTAAAGAAGAAAGGGTTTCAACACAACATGAACTGAAAAATTGGCCTGGAAATGCAGAAAGAACAAAATGACCATTTCATGAGTTTTCAAACATTTTTCCTACTTCTGTTAGCCAGCTGAATGTCAAATAGAATGTCTGCAGAAAGAAATCAGGTGCTTCAAAATAAATATGTGATTAAAATGCTTATTGAGAATGTCTATATCATTAAAATGATGCAATAAATATTTTGACATTACAAATTTTATACACTTTTATAATATTAACACTTCGATGACACCCAATGTTTATTGTAGTTTGAAAAAATAAGATGCTTATTCAGGTCGTAAATATGATTAATTGTGAACATTGTGGACATGTGGATATTTGTTTTATATACAAAGATCAGATTCAGCTTTCTGTCTGCGGACTCCAGTGGAGGAAGCATCCTCAAAGGTGCCTATTTCCTTACCTTCTTGTTGAATACAGAATTTACCAAAAAGCTAGAACAGCTACTGAATTTCCTCACTGGAGGACTAAGTTTCAATAAAGATCTATATGAAGCTGAGGATTTGTGAGCAATGGGGAATGCTAAGTGCACCGTCTAGAGGTAATGAGAGATCCAAACAGCATGCACTCTAGGGATTTAAGGACACCCCTCCGGAGGAAATGGATGCACCCATAAACATAAAGCCACACAGGTGGATGGAAATGTTGTGGAACCAAAGAGAACTGTGTCCAAGCAAGATTCTCAAAAACAAGGTTCCTACTTAATTGTGAGAAAGATCTTTTTTGGGGGTATTTAAAAAAAGACAAGGAAGAACATCACCCAGGAGATTATTTTGAGCAGCACTTGCAAAAGCAAAAAGAAGGTTAGAAGAAGTGGAGGGAACAGGGATTTATTCTTCCATTTCTTTTGATGGCTGTGACTCTACAGATATGATTGCAATTCTGAAATATCATACTATCAATGGCCACAACTGAAGTAAGAATAGTCTTGTTGAAGGAAGATATGGCTAGTGGTTTGTCTAGCCAAAAAGGTGAAAGTGGTTCTGGAAATCCTGGTGGTAACTCTGGAGGTGGTGTCAGTGGCAGCTGTGCTGGGGCCGAAGATTTTTGCTGTGAAGGAAACCTCAGTGGCCATGGTGGCTTTGGTGGCATCTGTGGTGGTAGTAGATATAGCTGCAGTGGGGATGGCTGTAAAATAATTACACAAAGAAAGATGCAATATTGGAAGGATTGGAGCTACAATGATTTTGGCAATTACAACAATCAGTCTTCAAATTTTGGATGTATGAAAGGAGAGAACTGTAGGAAGAAGTCTGTCTCCTGTGGTGACAGAGGCCAATATGAAGCCAAACTAAGAAACCAAGGTGTTCATGATGGTCTTAGCAACAGCAGTGGCAGAAAACTGCTGGAGAACAAAGATTATCAGGAGAGAACAGTGAAGTGATAGAGAAGCTTCAGGTTACAATAGATTTGTGAACTCAGCCAAGCATAGCGGTGGCAGGGGTTATTACAGCAATAAAATGTTTTAAACAATACTCATGAATGTGGGCAAAAAGCATTTTATGTTCTATACTGTTGAATGTATAAAACATTCCAGCAAAAGGGTCTTTCTACTGTGTTCTTGATGGTCAAACATACAGTTTGATCCTGAGGCTGAAAAAATGAGTTCTTTAACAAAAAATAAATTCCTTTGCACCTTTAATTTTTAATGTCACCAATGCGGGTATAATGGTGGAGGTAAAGTGCTGACCCAGGTTTATGAAAACTATACCTATATCCTCTTTACAATGGCTTTTTATAATTTTTAAGTTTATTTCTCTCTCTCTCTTTCTCTAGCATATTGTGTATGAATGAGTATGTGTTCATATGATGAAGAAACTAGAGGTAGATGTTGATATCTTCCTCAATTGCTCTCTCCCTCATCACTTTGAGTCATTTCACAGACCTTGAAACTTGCCACTTTGTTTAGGCTAACATACCAATAAGCTCCCAATTTCTGTTTATCTCTGACTCACCGCTGGGTTGTACATATTTACAGCTTTGTCCAGCTTTTTCCACAGATGCAGGTGACACAAACTCAAGTCTTCATGCTTTCAAAAAAAGTCATTTTCCCATCACAGTTACCTTCTTGCCTTTAATGTTGTAAATGAATAGGCTAATAAATATAAAATACAAATGCATTCATAGACATCAGAATTACTGAGATTGCATATAATTTTAAACTTTTCCGCCTCTTTGTAAAGTTTTGCAGCTCCATACAAATTATTAGTCTTTCTGGCATGCTTAGGATTTACAAAGCATTTATTATTACATTGGTGGAATGAATATACCTTTTGCATGAATTTTATCATGTTGTTAATAAACTTGTTCCAGCTGTAAAGCTAATTCTGGTGAAGAAGCACTTAGATGACATGTTTAACCAGTAAAAAATGTCAAAGTAATGTTTCCAATTTTATGAAGCAGATTATCAGCATGTCTCCCTCAATAATGCATAGAAGTAATGGAAAAACATGGCCTCATAGCCAATTCAAACATTATTTAGCAAGTTGTGTTTTTGTAAAAAAAAAAATACCTGGCATGAAACTATAAGGAAGAAATGTTTGTTGTTGCAGTAAGTTTCAAAGGTTTCAGTTCATGTTCACCTCGGCTTGTAGGTTTGGGCTTGTTATCACAAAATATGAAGGCAGAAATGTAAAAGAGGAGACTGTTCATTTCATGGTGGCCTAGAAGCAAAAAGAAAGAGAAAAGCCCAAGTTCTAACTTCCCAATCAAATATCCTTCCTCAATGACTGAAATTCTTATTAGATTACACCTACTAAAGTCTGCCTTCTCCAGATATCCTAACTTCATTAGAGAGGATTTGGACACTTGTACCTACTTCATTGCTCTACTTTGTCTACATATACAGCTTGAAGGATAGCTCTGGAAACATTTCAATATTGGAATCTTCAAAATTACAAATGAAAATTTTGGTAGCTAAAATTTCTTGCATGGACCAAATGTTCTTTGATATGAAATGCAATTATAATAAATGTTCATGACAACATGATACAGTGATAAGTTTACAGCAAGCTAGATGAGAATGACTTATCTTTCCCAACTTTTGTAATATTCAGTTTACAATTTAAAGTCTTCATATCTTGTAACTCACATTTTAAAATTACAAAGTTATTACAAATTTAGTTAAAATAAAATCAAAATATGGGAGAAAAGTGCTATACAGACGTATTAGAAAGTTCAGTAAAGGGTAGTTTGTTTTCCAGAAATTTGAAGTATTGATTGGGCATTATCAAAGTTTTTGAGGAAAGAGAAGTATACAATCCTGTGAGAATGGAAGGAGAATAGGTATTACTCCCACATGACCTGCAGAACATTTCTCTCACTTGGATTCATTTCTTAAATTGAGGCAATATCATTGTAGTCAGCTTTAACTCTTTGTATTTAGCTTCTTTAAATAGAAAATTTTCTTAGAATAAATTTAAAAATATCAACATTTTGATATGCAGAATTTGATTATACCATTTGTTTGATTTATTACTTTACTAAAATTTGTTCATTATGTAAAGGAAAAGTAGCATGAATTAAATGAAGGAAGGAAGGAAGGAAGGAAGGAAGGAAGGAAGGAAGGAAGGAAGGAAGGAAGGAAGGAAGGAAGGAAGGAAGGAAGGAAAAATCAGAAAACAGTGCGGAAGGCAATAATGGCAAAAGTGAAAGTGCAACGAAATTTCAAGCACCATAATTTTTTCTGGAAGTTCAGGTTTAAGAACCAATTTTTAAATTGTGCATATATAATAATGTACACTTACATGTACCTATACATGTATCCACATTTGTATGAATAATTTAGTATCATGTATATTTCCATAGACATTTCTCATGAAGTCATGCAAATTAATACTGGTATAAAGTCTTGTGAGTTAGTTAATTCTCAGATCTATAAAAGAAAAGTTTGGGATGTTTAGGTATTTCTTTGTTACCCTGTTCTCCTAGAAGATTCTTGCTTCCAGTTCTGAAGTGTGAAGTTTGGCTCTAGGTGTAGTCTTGAACCAAGAAGATTCCCTTGGCTCTAATTTCAGTTTTGTCATCCTTTATCATTTTGTCTCTGTTACTAAACTGCCACAAATCTTTCTCAAAAAATTCCTGGCTCCAATTATTGCTACAAGGTAATAGTTCAAAAAGATTTAGGTTATTTGTTCAAGGTTATTTTTAACCTTAAAATTGAAGAAGCAGTCACATAAATGAAAAACTTGATTAGTGTTATTACTTTGGATGTGAATTCTTTAGGTTGAAAACTGCAGAAAGTCTAAGTTCTCTGAAGAAATAACAAAAATAGACTTAATTATGCCTTAGTATCTTTCTAAACCTTCTAAGTCTCCTTGAGAGACTTTCTCCCATTTAAAACCTTGCAGCGTTATAGTCCCCAATTATTAAAAGAGAAAACTTGCTTATCAAGTGAAACTAGAATATAGATAATATCAATGAAAACTGAAATTTAGTGAAGAACAATAGTAAAATACAGATCTATATGTTTGATACAGAATATTATAAAAATTCTAATATATTAAATTATGTAAAAATAAGGAAGGGTCACATTATTTTAGGAAATTCAACTTGAATAGAATGTGCAGTAACATAATTTATGTAACTAATTAATTAACACACATTTCAAAATAAACCTATGCAAAATATTCTGATTTTTCAAAATATCCTGATTTGGAGAGAAATAATTATCCTAAAAACATGCATGACTTATTCCAAATAATGTTTTTTATTCAATTACTAATTTTAATTACTAGAAATTCTTACACATTCTTTTTGTCATTTTTTGTGAAAAAGTCTATATTCATTGAATGAATTAATTTAGGCAAAAATTTAAAATTGAATGTAATCAAGTTTGATGACCATTGAGACACTGAACAGTGCAGTGTCGTGTTAAGGTATTCTTAAAACAATTTATTAAAGAATGCACTCTGGACACCGAAATAAAACATATTAGTAAAGAGAATTATAAAAATGGACGTGTAACTTTGGAAAATTTGCTACTTTGAACCAAGATTCTAATGATTAGCTTGGCTGGGAAGTTCCAAACAGATTTCCATAATAATTCATTGCTTCTTGATAAAAGTCTGAATTCTAAATAGATAAATAAACATAAATAGATTTATTCTCATGGATTACTGAGGGGGCATTATATTCTTCAAAATACTTTTCTCCTTTATTGTTTTTTTTATCTTTAATTGTATATATTAATTATATATTGTACTGCACTGTTTTCATAAAAGTAAGTATTGTACATTAAAATTGATAATACTACACTGAAGACCAAGTATAGTCAAAACAATCCTGAGCAGAACATTATGGTAGGTATAATTGGAGCATATTTTAAGTTATGTTACAGGGTCAGAACAACATGATATTGACTCCAAAATAGACATGTAGACCAATGGTTTAGAATTGATGACCCAGATATAAGATCAAACCCCTACAATAAACTGATTTTTAACACTGGAAAAAGGGACAGCTTCTTCGACAAATGGTGCTGAGAAAATTGGATATCTACATGCCAAAATATGAAACTGAACCCTTATTTGTCACCCTTCATGAAAATTGACTCCAAATGTATCAAAAACTCAATGTCAGCCTGGAGACTATAAAAATCCTAGAGGAAAAATAGGGAATACTTACAAACTGATTGATGCAGACCAACATTTCCAAAATAACAGAAAATAAAACCAGCATACCAGAAGTAGGATCACATTAAGTTATAAAGCTTCTGTGCATCAGAAAGAATTCTCAGTCTAGCAAATAGGCAACCCATGGAATGGGAGAATATCTTTGCTAATCACACTTTCTGACAGAGAACTCAAAATATCAAACAGCTCAATTTAAAAATGTTCATAGCAGCAGTTCATAGCAAAGAAATGAATCAACCTAGATGTAACAGTAGACAAATGGTTGGTTAATGAAAATGTGGTACACATAAACAATGGAATATTATTCATTTATCAGGAAAAATTAAATTAATGGTATTTGCTAGTAAATGGATCAAGCTGAAAGAAATTACATTGAATCAAGTATCTCAGATTCAGAAAGACAGACGATGCATCAATTCATGCACTACCTTATTAGTGGATCCTGGAATTAAGCCTTTAAATAATGTAATCATACAGAAAATTTTACAACATCCAGGAACTGCAAAGGAACATAAGTGGGGGTTGTGATGGAAGAAGATCCCACAAGGGCAGAAACAAAAGAACAGAATGAAATAGATGAATAAGGAATTTACAAAATGAAAGTTTTAATAAGGAGAGAAGAACAGGGATAGGATACAGTAAGAAATGGGTCTAGCATTAAGGTACCCAATTACCTGCTAACTAGCTTCTAACCCCCCTCTAATGTCAGGGAACACATGATCAGTACTGTAGATATGTCTAACCAACAATAGAAAGGAAGAATATAGACACGTCACAGGATCAGATGCCTTAGTATTAACCATAAACACCTGACAGTAAATCACCATTTAAACACCTTTCATTATATCCTTAGATAAGATCTTAACACACAATAAGATGCATCCTGTTGTAATGGAAGATTAATGAAACATAATGACTCAGTTAATCAGTGTGCTGAGTGCTGCTGGCCCTAAAATGTTCAGGCTGAATCAGGCCATCCAATGTTCTTCCCATACTATAAAGTTCAGGGAACCTTGAGGAATAGGGGTTGGTAAGATTGTAAGAACCAAATAGTGGGGAGGTACACTGTGGGCCAGGTGACTACTGTTGCAACAGGCCTGCTGAATCCAGGAGATCAGTGCTATGAGATCTACCCCGACCACATCTACCCAGCGGTTTAGATAGCAGTACTCCTCATGGCCCAGGGTGGATTTTCATAATTGCAATCATTGGAGCAAGTTCCAGACAGGTGAAGGGTAGTGAAGGGTAGTGTACGGGTTGAAATACAGAAAGCTCAGCTATGCTGTCACAGAGGCCTGGTCCCCTGATAGTATAGACTACTTGAAGGGAGCCCTGTGTTCCACAGAAACAGACAAGCATGAGGGTGGGAGGGAAAGGGATGGATTGGTGAGTGTGCGGTTAGAAGAGCAGGGAGAATGGACGGAGGGCATGAACACACTCGTTTTTATATGAAAAGATAATTCTTGATGAGAAAAAAAACAAAACAGAAAAGTACTGGCACAAAGGAAGGTACTGCCACAAAATAGATACAAAGATCAATGGAATTCAAGACCCATGTACACAATAAGAAAAGTGATAAAAAATATTCAGCAGAGGAAGAATATATCTTCAAAAGAGGGTTGCTGCAGTTCTCCTGCATGGTTGCTGATAAATTCACCATCAAATGACTTAAAGGAACAAGGGATTTATTGCCTCTTACAATTACTGGTTACAGTTCTTAGGCCAGCTTGATGGAAGAGCATACACCAACACCAGAGCTGAGGGAACTTGCCACACCATCATCACGTAATGGCTGAGAAAGGGACAATCCTTACTTGCCAGACTAGCATGTCTGGCCAAGTATGCAAAAGGATACCAACTCCTTCAACCAGCTCTCCATCTTTTATTGCAGGGCCTAATCCCACTCACCATAAACTGGTCAGCTAGACAATCTCCTGAAGGCTTACTCTAGGCCCAACTCAATCACTAATTCTCTACAAATATTCCCAGAGCTCAAACCCTCAACTGTCAAGTGACATCTTTGCCTAACTATGACAAGAATGATGGGATACATGGATATCAAAATCAGAATGAAATTAAATCCTTGCCTTCTACCATGCATAAAAAACAACTCTAAATAATTCCTGATACTCTGATACAACTAGAAGGCAATTAACAGTCACTACATCATATCTTGGGAAAACTTGTCATATATTGTGCTTAATGTCTTGCCACAAATATATTTGGAGCAATTAAAAGCTTTTGATCAAAGAAGTGCTTCCAGTTAAAACATCTTCAATATGGTAAGTAATATATATTGGAAGAGAAATCTGTAAGGACAGGTAAGAAATGCAAAAGGACATAAAAGGAAGTGTGAAAAGAAAAACACAAATGGCAGGGAAAAAAATCATTGAATAACTTCACCCAGCTAAGAATGTTGCAAAGTATAACAACTCTGAAATAAAAACTCAGATGGTATGTATGTATGGTATGTAATATGCTGGGGTGACCAATTGCTCTTTGAATAGTTTTGAAGCTCCATTTACTGGCATGAAACATATACCTGATTCTGTAGACTCATCCATATGACAATGGAAAGGGTGGTCATAGACCATAGATAGCAACAGATGTCTTAGTAATAACTATAAATACTTGATAGTAAACTATCAACTAAGCACTTCTCATTATATCCTTACATAAGAAAAGCTCTTATCACTGAACCAAGAAACACAATTGTATTTCAGAGAACCAAAACTGTCAAGAGTTCAAAGCAAAAATACCTCTGGTGTTCTCAGACCAAAACAGGTCCTCAAAATCCCAAGGTTCAGGGAACCTTGTGGAAGATTGAGCATTAAGATTATAAGAGCCTACAGATGGGGAAGGGACTACTGCAGTCTGAAATGATATTCCAATCACAGTAGGACTGACACTTCCAAGAGCTCATTGCTGCGAGGTCTGCTTCCTCTAGACATGTATAATGACTAACATTATCAATATTCCCCCATGGATGAGGGAAGATCTCAGGAAAAACAGATCCACTAAGAGAATTTTGGAAGCAGGTGCCAGAAAAGACAAAAAGATGTTCCCTACTAGTAGTCTGGCTCAATGGTGGGTTGCTTGAAGCAAGACAGATGGCCAGGCACTTGCTAGTTTAGGCATCTTAAATGGAACCCTGCAGAGGTTCCACACATGCAGAGGAACATGAGAACAAGAGAGAGATGTCTGGAAAGAAGAACTGAAGGGAGGGTGAGAGGGAATGGGGTGGGAGAGAAGGGGGGCTGTGAGGAGGCAAAGTCAGAAATTCACTCTGTTTATGAATGAAAGTTTCAAAGAGCAAAGGGAGAAAAAAAAGAAACTTGTGAAGATTCCATGATTCTAACATTGGGAGTGAAATGCCTTAGTTTTCTCTCCCCAAGAAAACTCGGGTACACACTCCAAACTCAGTGTCCTCACAGGTGTGTGAAGGTATGGACAAATGTACATTGTTTCTCATAGTGCTGAAATTACTAAGGCACTTGTGTATTTACACTTGGAACTCATAAGCTGTATATGGAACTGAAAATGAGAATTGAATGAGTTTAGCACTCCAACTAACACTTACATGTCCTGATAAAGAAAAGGAAGTTTGCTATTAAAGTTAGATACTGCTGAGGAAGAAGGCACAATAAAAATGTCTAAGTATTAGTTTCTCATGATAACATTGATTTTTTACAAGTCCAAATGACTGGAAATTCTTTGCAGAATTCTTGAGTCCACCAGATATCCTCTAAAATATAATTGGTCTGTGAACAGAATGTTAAGCATATGAATGCAGAAAATTCACTAATGAAGATAAGCAGTTGGAATTATTCAGTTCATTACAGTGATACATTCTCAGAAATATGCCATTAAGCAATTTTGTCATTCTGTGAATATCATAGAGTTTTGTTTATGTGTATACTTAACAGCATGTACATAACTATATGGCATAGAACTGCACACTTTGCATCATGTAGCCTATGTAGACTACAAAAGTATACCACATATTATCATGCTATCAATAAAAATTCCTATAAAATGCAGTAATAGACATGTAATTATTGAAATGCTGTTGTTATCACAGTACAGTGATATGTATTGTGCACAATTTTGTGAACCATAGTGCAATAGTTTTATTTTGCTTTTGAACAGTATTGTCTCAAAGTGTTAACTAATTCATTTTGCTATTACAAGCACAATACTGCTTTTGGAAATAAGAATATTTTCAGTTCTCTCATATTCTTATACTACTAAGTACAAACTTCTTGTCAGCTATTTACTGAAGTGTCACTATAATGTGAATGAATTAAGACTGACACATATTTGTAATGATGGTTTGTAAGTGAACTACATTAATAATTTTATTATGAAATTTGCAAAATTATAAAAGTTGAGAATATTACTGCTTTAAATATGTTTATACTTTCATGGTGATTTCAGTATATTCATTCAAATAAAAAAGTTGACTGTGAAACACTAGTTAACGGTATACCACCAGTATATTCCACATAGCTCATGTCCAGCACATCCTTTGAATCCATTAAAGCTCTTGTGCCAGACTTAATCTATTTTGTTCACCTCTACATCCACAAAATCTACTGAAGGCAACCACATTGATTGACTGACTTGGAAACCATATAAAAAGTACTTAAGGCTAGAAAGGTAAAAGAAAATGTCTTTTGATTACTGTTTCCAAATATAGTCACTGAAAATATTATTGTGATCCTAGAAAAGTAAAAGATGGCAGTAATTCTTCATAGACATGATTATTTGAAGTAAAAAATATAATAAAAATCTGGCACAGGCATGTAACATATGTAAAGCTAACTTTGAAGCCTGGATTGAAGACCAAATAGAGAAGTGTATGTCTCTTAACTATCAGAGCAAGGCATTTGTTTATAATGATGAAATAAACAGATCAAACTGTCCATGATGTTGCATTTTTCCAGGTTCACCTGATATAAATAATTCCAGAGTCATTATTAATTTTGGAATACTTCAACTCTGTATAACTTGCTTATTGCTGAAAATTGTTGCCAAGTCAAAGCTTAATCATGAATGAAACGTTCTGATTTAAAAAACAGATGGTCTGAAATATACTTTTCCTCATGAGTAGACAAAGTCATTGCAGGTTTCACTGATTTTAAAGACAGGATAACAATCTCTATTAGGAATAATGTTGCACATGTAGAATTGAAACTTGCAGTGACAAGACACAGTGAGGACTCTAGCCTCTTCAATTAGATACAATCAGTGTACCACAAGGGCAAAAAAAGTCTTTGATGACCCATTTCTCTTCCTAATATACTCTCATAAGTTATAGTGTTGGAAAAATGGAAATAGAATGAAAAATAAATTATCATCTATGACTGGCTGATTGTCACTAGTGGCCTTACCCTTCCTGCTTCCATTGGATATTTTCAACCCTATATCAAAGAAGTATGATTCTCTTTATATTTACTTTATTTGAGTCAGCACAAACAAATAAGTTATTTCTTGCAATTTTTATTGTTTAGCATTTGAAGAAGACTTGGTTCACACTACTATCGCAGCTGATGAGAGCATAAAGAAAACATTGATGCAAATTCACAAGGAATAAATTCCAAGTCATATCAAAGAAATGCAAGATATTACAAAAGACAATTAGAAAAATGTTCCAAAAATTGGACTACTGGTAGAGGTAAAGACACTTGATGCTAAGTCTGACAAACTTAGTTTGATCCCTGGAACTCAAATAATGGAAAAAGAAAACCAAAAAAACTAAATCCTTAAATGCTATTCTCTGTATTATAGATGAATCATGGTATGTACATGTGAACACACACTATACACATACACACGTTCACACATTATCAAATGTAATAAACTTTTAAAGTAAAGTGCATATACACGATAAATCCCTAGATAAATAAAGTCTGCCAAAACAAAACCACAAAAGATGGCACAAACCATACATATAAACCAATGGATCATTAACTGTGTGGGTTTTCAGAGAAATAAGAAAAAAAAAAAAAGATTCTCTGACTTCCTCATACACATTTCTCTACATATCTATGACCTTTTTATCATGTCTGTCTGTCTGTCTGTCTATCGCTTATCTACCTATCTATCTATCATCTATCTGTATTTACCTAATTTCTTTTTATATTTATCTCTATCTACTACATATTGGATACTAAGTAAATGATAAATAATGCATGTAGATGGATATTTGTCCAAAAAGATAAATACATGTGCCGCAAACAAATGGGAAGATGCTGAAATTATGTAATTGCCTAGGAAATCCAATGAAAATTGTAATAATGTCACCTCATACTTGTCTAGAATCACTATTTTTTTTATTTCAGCTCATACAAACTTAATAGGTACACCGGTCCCCTCCCTCCCTCCACCCCTTCCTGGACCCCCTTCCTTCCTCCCACCTTTTCTCCTTCCTCTCCCCTTCTTCCTCCCTATCTCCCAGTGCCTCCTCCCCCCCATCCCTGGAGCATTCTTTAATGTGTATGTCAAACTTTCCTCTGGGTCTTCCTCTCTGATGAGGTGTAAGGACTCAGTGGCATTTCCTAGAACTCTTTCTTGTGTTCCCCTTAAGTATAGGAACACTATTGTGGCTGTTAATCCCTAGCTTCTAAGGATCTTACTGCCTTTAGTCCATGCTAGATTTTGAGGGGTCAGTAATGTGTTGGACATTGCACGAGGCATGCAAAGTCCAATTATGATTGCTTCCGCCCTAATTTGTGTGGAGTATCTTGCATATCATTACTCCTCCCATCCTTGTGCTCTTACAATTTTACCACCCCCTCTTCTGCAAATTTCTCTGAGCTTCAGGATGGGGAGAGATTAGTCTGGCCTAGTTCCAGGTGGTTGATATAGAGTCTCTGATGTTCTGAATATGGTTTGTTAATATTTTTTTCGTTTTTGCTGCTCCTGCAATGCCCTTGGCTCCATCCTGATGGGTATTGGATGTCACCCCCTGGCCAGAGATTAAAAACCTGTTAAATTAGAGTCTTGTTATAAGAGTAATTTCAAAGGTAGATAGAATAAAAGTAGGAGACCATGGTGAGGAAGGGGTCAATATCCCATTTGCAAAATGGTTACTTTCTATCTGCCAGACTATATGCTCTCCCCTTCTGGTGAGATCATATCCCATCAGTTGCATATGATCAGGAAGGAAAGTCTATGAACTTAATCAGATGTCTCATTAATTACTTGCAGTCTTGATGGTGGCCTATTATCTCTGCTGTAGCATAATCCCCTCTCTCCTTGTTTCTGGTGGGACCTTCCTTCCCCATCCCTCCTGTTTATAATGTTTGCAATTATTGTAGGTATTACAGAGATTTATCCTTGAGTTTCTCTAAGTGGGTTTGGTACTAGGATCCACCTATTAGGGAATATATACAACACTTAATTTTCTGTGTCTGAGATACTTCACTCAATATAATTGTTTCTAATTCCATCCATTTCCCAGCAAATTGCATTAATTCATCATTTTTTATGGCTGAGTAGTATTCCATTGTATAAATGTACCACATATTCCTTATCCACTTGTCAACTTAGAATCACTATTACCAAAAATATCCAATGGCAATTACTGGGAGGTGAGAAAAAAAATTCTTATATATGTATGGTTGGTGGTAAAGTTACTTAGTATAAGTATAAAGAAAATAAAGCAGAGTTTTTTTTAAAAAAATTAAAATTCTTTGGTCATGAAATCTAGTATTAAATGTATGTTCTAGAAGTACCAATTTACCCAACAATCAAACATATACAATGGTTACAAACTCTCTGTTTTGATAAAAATCTGCATTTCTTGTGTCACCAGCTTTTATACTACCCAAAACAAGGATACAACTCAAATATTTGGTAGCAGCTAAAATAGGCTGTATCAGAGGGTGCTATGTGTCCCTGAGGTGATCACCAGAGACTTTGGGAATCATCTTGGATTGCTACTATCTCCTTGTTAGCACTGGGATTTTCCAGGCCCCACCCACCAGGATCAGAAATGCAGTTGTTCAGCTACCATTTCCCTGGTATTTTTATGTGGACTTGGGACCTGAAGTCACACTTTCTGCTTATGAGGAAGAGTCTTAATCCCTGAGGCCTCTCTCCAACCCTCAAAAGGTGAAAAACTTGAGGAACATATCATCATCGATGAACCTGGAGAAAAAGCTACTAAGAGAAATGAATTTGAATCAGAAAGAAAAGTAATCTTACATATGTACAGCTTATAGAATCAAACACTTCATAATGTGTATATCTGTTTACCTAAAGATCAGGTTGTACAGCTCAGAATTAGATAAATTTAACTGTCAATAAAGCTATTTAGATTGCACATAGAAATGTGTTTTCTATTGTAAATGGATGGATAGAATTTTGAATAATCAATATTTTGCAAAAGATGTACTTCTATTTTTGCTTTTTCCAGCAGAGTACAGAAACTGATTTAAAAAAATAAAAGTTGCCTGCACCCATAATTCCTATTAGCCATATGATAAAAACACTGTTCAAATAAATGTGAAAGGCAATAATATCAATTTTATCAGCCTAAAGAGAGAAATGAGTAGGCTGATAATGGATACCAGTTTTATTATATGATCATCACAGTTGTTCCTAAATTAGAGACAATTGTACTGGTAGATGGGGAAGAAGCTCAGAGCTTATGTGTCTGTAATAAAAAGTCATAAAAAAGCTGCTTTTCCGAAGCTAAGAATTTGTTCTTTTTGTTTGTGTGTATGTTGTGTTTCCATTCCTAAAAGAACAACATGCCAGAATGAAAAATGAAATCAGGATGTTACAGTTTCTCTGTTCCTGAGAAATGTCAATTTAGTAAACAACTTGACTTTTGTTTCTTACCATTTCCTCCTGTTCCTCACACTTCCTTTGTTTTTAAATTGTCACTCTAAAATTTTTGTGCATGTATGTGTGTTACAAACAAAGGAAAACCAAAAGAAAAGAAAATGGTAGGGAGGGAAGGAAAGAAACAGGAGGCAGGAAGACAAAGAAACCAGGTTGCTCCTTTTCCTCTTTTTCTAATTAAGTATTCATCCTAATGATGTTGCTTCAGAATGATATATAGTGCTTCTTTCCAGCAATCCACTTACTTTCTTAAGTCTTTCATCATTTTGTTGAGGAGTCCTTGCATACTCACAGGTATACTTGTGGAGAAGGCCACCTCCAGATGAAACCTTCTTTGTTAAAATTAAGTGATAAATTAAACACTTTAGCACAGCTTGATTGCCAGTAGGAATTTACCAAATTTCAGTTCAATTAATTGCTTAATGCATTTTGAGTACAGACATTTATAATCAATGCATTTTCACTTAATTCTTGGTTTTCATCATCTGACTTTTCATTGAGAGAAGCACAAGGAAGAAGACTGTAAATGAAAATAATTATGAATCAAAATTTTAATACTGAAGAAAAACTAAGAAACTTTTATGTAGTAAAGGTTCAGTGTTACAAAATTAGAACTCAGATTAATGAGGCATAGAAAATTTTAATTAATATATTAAGTATATAAATGATGATATATATATACATATTTCATCTCCAATAGTATCACATATAGTATTTTTGAAGAATATAGTATAGGAACAATATGTTACATGAACAAAAATAATTCAAATATTTTTATTTCTACTATTTCTACTGTCAAGCATTTATTAATCTAACAAAGAAATATTTTTATACAAAACATGCAAAGGTGATGTTTCCAAATAATTTATAACAAGCTACATTACACAGAATGAGGTACAACACCTACAAGAAAACTAATGACCAGAAAGTACATTTCATCCTCTGAGCTGTGAATAATGTTCTGAAGACCATCTACTATGTCATTCTCCTTCTGCTTCACGGTCTCTCTGTTTCTTCACAAAGGACAAATAAATACTTAGCAGTTAAATTAATTCATTACATATATTCAAATTTTCTAGGATGGCAGACTGTTTGGATTGCATTTCTACCTATATAATAAATTTGCTATTTTATTAAAGGTAGGGGTCATGGATATAAAATTACAAAATATATTGTAGACAGATAATTTCAGATGATATAAAATATCATTTCTTCAACAATTACGTATAGTGCATGAATTTCTCACTAAACTGAAGCTACAGAATACATAAATATTTCAGAATGGGTTTATTGTCTTTTGCTATTTTTTAGTAATGGAAAGCATAGGAGAGAGAAAGAGAATGATAGAAAATATTGTTAAATATCACTTAGATGAAATTTTTCAGAATATGTGTTATTATTTTTGCTGCTTGTTAGAGGCAGAAAGTACGGAGAGAGAGAAAGAGAAGAGAGAAAGGAAGTTCCATTTTTCAGCTTTAATGCAGTGAATTATTTCACTGACAAATGAATTTCCTCAAGTAGAAATGTTCAATTCTGTAGGTATAGTTCAGTGATATAGCATTTGCATAATATGTACCTTTCCCTGAGGCTAATCTTCAGTATGGATTAATCAATCAATCAATCATTCAAAACAATAAACAAGAAAACAAAGTTCAAAACTTGTCTAGGGACTCAAAGCAATGGGTAACAGAATTCATCTAAGACTATGAGAGTGATAGACTATGCTTCTAGAAGCTCCTCTAACTACAACAAAAAATTCAATTGTTATATAATTCCTTCCTCACAGTTTCTTGAGGTTGTTCCAGCAGTTCCTCATGTAGTCTTTTTCAATACAGTAATGTACTTCATTTATCTAACTATTCTCTAAAATGGTAGACTCTAACACTCTGTGGTAATATAGTGTAGTGGCAAATTCATCTCTACTAGATTCCAATGGTTACACTCAAAACTTAGGTCCTCTTTGTGCTTGAGGTGACTAGAAAAAAGATTAAAAATAAATACAAGACACAATGGTTTCCAATTTAGAATCTTCCTGTTACTCAGATTTACTAATAGAATAACTGTTGTAGAACAAAACCCCTCCTCATGAGTACATTAATTGTATAGTAATATAAATCATATGATAAAATATACAATTACTCAATGTAATAGCAGCTTGTCTGACCATGCAGACAGCAGCACAAATCTAACAGTTTAAACATGTTTATTAAGATGGCAAGGTTGGCAACATTTAATAAAACCCAGTTGGTTCTTTCTTGTCTCTTATCCCCATGGCCTGTGATCTCTCCGCCCATGACCAGACTTAATTTACCAGGTGCAAATAATCTCCTGTGGGATAGGCCTCAAATCCAATCTGAAAGCATTTGATTACCTCCCTAACAGTCATGCCATGATTACATCATTAAGCACAGTTTATCTATTATCAGAATGATAGCTTGTATGGTCATGTAAGGCCATTGGTGGTGTTTTTTTCTATAGAAGCCTGAACAGTACTTTCTGGCATTATGCAATCTAGTCAGAAAAGAGGAAGTTTTCTAATTAGTTTCAAGATTAATTTTTCTGTTTTGCATCCTAGATATACAGTGTTTTCATCAATAGAGCCTTAACATATACTTATGGTAGGAAACAAAGGGTTTTGGCAATATTCTGTGTTTTGGGGTGTTAACGAGACCTCCTTGATGAAAAACACCAAGTGAAATGTATCATGTCAGATTCTTGTTTAATAATCCCTGTTCTCTAGGTATAGTATTGTCTACCCATGGAGAGTATTGGTGTTCATACTCCTTTATAAAGTGATTTTAACTTTTTTTGAATTTTTTCTTTGATAATCTCATGCACATGCATACATGTGTGTTATAATTTCTATAACATCCCCTTTCTTTAATCTCCTCTCTATTATTGTTCCTTACTTTCTAGAAGTTTCATCACACTTTGAGACCCATGGTTTTTAATCAGGTTCATTTTTATAACCATGGGTTTGGAAATATCCACTGTTGGCTAGTATACTCCAGTGGGTATGCTGGTGAAGACATTGATATCCCTACACCTCAGAATCTATTAGCATTTAAATAACCAGCGGGTTTCCATGGGTTTTTAGCTTAGTTAACAAGGAAACTAAGATTGATTTTCTTTATTTTTATTCAAAAATGTGTGTTTTAAATTCCATATAATTAAAATGAAAAAAAACTTGTATAAATATTTAGTAAATATATTGTGCCTTAAATGAAAATTTAGAAATCCTCATGTTACCATGACAGGGGGTAGCATTATAAGAAGTTTGAATATGTGAGAAAGCCAAACTGTCAAAGAGCACAGGTAGCAGTCAGCAGTAAAATCATTTTTTAACTTCTTTTGTCTGCTTCCTGGTAATGAGAGGTTTCATATTCCAATTGCTCGTAGGCTGCAGAAGATAACAATTCTAATTTTTACTGGAATATATTATACCAGTTGGTAGAAACCCCAGATGGATGCTGCAAAGAGATATAGCTCACTCGCTTTTTCCTGAGTCCTCTTTTGGAGCAAAGTATCCACAATTGAGGGAGTATATTGCATTTCCTTATAATATGGAAATACGAACAAGTAATGACTTTGTTATGGGTACTTTTTCAAGAGTAGTAGTATAGAAAAGTCTCAGAAGAATGAGAAAACATCTTTCAGTTCATAGGACACGTTCATTTTTTGCTCAGTACAATAATTCAAGTGCTCCAGAGGCAAAAGTTAGGAAGGTTTATTGCATATTATCAAAGCTTTAGACTCCTTATACTGACAGTAGCTTCTTAGATTGTAACCCATTCCTTGTGGACTTTTCTCTAATAAAAATGATTTTTCTTACTAGAAATGAAAACACTACTGAACAAAACCTTAAAAATTTTATCTTCAAAAGATATAATTACCTGGATTATTTTACTAGCTTTACTGATATGGAAAGAGATAGAGAAATATCAGATATTATTCTGAAAATTGTTCTAAATTTGTTATATGTGTCAAGTTGCTAATGCTCGCACAACTAGAATACAAAGTTTTTAAATGGAACAGAGAATATCCCGTCAGACATATCCCTGAGGATCCATATGGAACTGGTTCTGAACAAAAGAGAGGAGAACCCTCTCTAGCAGTTTACCTATGTGGTTGCATCCACAGCTTAAGGGAACAAGATTTCTTTTGATTACTGGTTAGAGTTGTTCATCCATCTTAGCAGGAAAGCTCACACCAGAACTAGGGCTGAGAAAACTGCCTCTACCATCTTTACATAATGGCTGAGAGAGTGACGATCCTTACTTGCCAGACAAGCATGTCTGGCCAAGTGTACTCAAGGAAGCCAACTTTCTTAACCAGTTCTCTGTATTTTATTCCAGGGCCTAGTCCCAGTCACCATGGGCTGGACCTTCCCCATAAGCTAGACAGTTTCTTGCAGGTTTGCTCCAGACTTAACTCAACCACTAATTCTCTACAAATGTGCTTAGAGCTCAAACCCTCAACTGTTAAGTTGACACCTGTGCCTAATTATAACATCCTCTATATTCTACAGTTTAACTACTGATAAGACATTTGCATGCTAACAGATACACAAACACTAACTATTCCAAACATCACAGAGAAAATCCAATTGCACATGTAGAAGGGGACATGGGAAAGGGAGAAAAAAAATTGAGTGGATGGCAAGAAGAATAAGGATGGAAAACTGTGTGGTGTGGTGCTATGCAATGGGTGATTAAACAAATAAATTCATGGTTAATAAAGCTTGAAAATAAATAAAGTAAATACAAAATGTTATGTAGATGACTATTGAGCTCAGGGCACTTTTGTGAAGATTTAGTAGTTAGAGCAAACCCTTTAGCCAACCTCTAGGAGATTATCTGATTAATGTGGGTCTATCCAGTCCACAGTGGGTGGAGCCTTACCTGGGCAGGTGGCTAAGATGGAGGGAGTTAGATCAGTAAGTTGGTATTGTGCATATTATAACACTCTTACTTTCTGAAAAATAAGATTTTCTCCTCTCTTAGCAAACCAGTTCATTTGGCTATTGATGTTAGTATGAGACCTTCTACCTGGCTGTACTAAGAATTATTATTGACAATAATAAGAAATAATAAAAAGCTACCTGTTTTCCTAAGCAGTTTTGTTGTTAATTTGCTAGCAACACACAAGTGATCTTCAATACTATGCAGTAATCATCCTTGTCTTAAATATAGATTTTGTTATTAAATCTAGATTTTTATTTTTATTAAATATTTTTATTAAATATAGATTATTATTATTATTAAATATAGATAATAATTTGTTGATATAAAAGAAAATCCAAAATAAAAAGCATTTAATCTTATCACAAAAATAGCACATAAAATAACTAATTCAAAAAATGACAAAATTAACTTACTGAAATCATATAGTCGAATATTTCTTTACTTCTAGAACAGCATTTCTGGCAGGTCTTTTTGTATCATTTAAGAGATAATTCAGTCTCAAACAGACATCAACTCTTAACTTATTTTAGGGATGTATTATCACTGAAAATACTCAATTATTTACCTCACTTCTTTCTAATAGTTTAGAAAGATTAGAAGCTAAATAGATATAACTAGTTAAGACAAGTTTAATTCAAAGCAGCAGGATGATAGTCTGAAATAAAATTGGTTTAGTAAGAAGAAATATTATTCATGTGTATATATGTATATAAATAGAGATGATACTTTGATATGTGATGGGTAGACAATAATCAATAAAAAGAGACAGATACACATACTCAAATTATTTCTGCCTTCTGAAGATTGGTCTCTCATAGCAGAAATTAAATTCTCAACAAATTTTATAATATCATTTTTCTTTGTAGATTAGGTTAATAGGAAAATAAGTAAGAAGAAGAAATCTAAATACATGAATGTAATGAGACTATGGTTACTAATATTTAATACAAATTTTAGGTCACTGTTTATATGTCAGTGATATCACTGGACAAGAAGTTTGTCATTGTATTGCTAAAGGCAAAGACTCATTCCTGAAAATGTGCCTGACTAGTTTGGAGATTCTGCAATAGAGACATACACTTTATTAAGTCACTTAATCTATATGTATCTATTCATGACAACAAAGGTTCCAAGGCTTCAGAATTCCATTAGGAAAATGACTCATTTTATTTTATATTTATACATAAGCAATACATTGATGGTCATTGTATACTTTTGTCATTCTAATGCAATGTTTACAAAAGTATCCAACTAATCTCTGATAATTAGTTACCCAGGTTTACAGTTTCTATCTAGTCACTAGAAAAAAATAATAGTGGGACATAAATCAAATGAATAATTGATAGGTAAATATAGTCCATATCATAACTGAAGAAATAAAGAACATGAGTTGTATCACAGAGCTTAGTTTTAACTAAACTTTTTGTGTTATGATACAAATATTGGTATTTTACCAAATCCTGTCCAAAACTGAGGAAAAATTATTGCAGAAAATGGGTCATATTTGTCCAAGGGCCTTTTCATAATGAAGGAAATTGCTACAAAATAAAAATTTAGTAAATTTGATTTGATAGTTAAACACACACATATATAATTACTAGCTGACTATAAATATTTTAATATTTTTAAATAATGACTCTTAATATGCATTATATATTCATCTGCATGAACAAAATAAGCTAGCAAAATAAAATAAACACACAAATAAAATAAATAAAAATAGTATATTGTAATTCAGCATTTATTGACTTAAATTTATGGTAAATTGAAGCCTATAAATAATTATAAAGGAAATATTTTTTCTACGTATTTACAAAACTAAATATAAATATAGAAAATATTTGTTTTTTTTTTATTTTGGACAGGTAGTTCAGAACTTTTTATACCATCTCATGTTACTTGAGTATTCAGTATATCATGGTACTATTTGTTAAAGAAAACAAGAAACAAATAAATTAAAGTTAAATAAATCTTTGATCAATATTCACATTCATGTGCTAATTTATTTTCTACTTTCATTTAAGGAGTATGAGTTGTGTGCACACTGAATTCTTAGCTTGATACTGGAGAAAACACAAAGGCACTCCTCTGCACCTTTGTCCATTGAATAGCAGAACTAGTGGTAAGGCCTATGCTGTAGGTTCATTTTAATTCCATATCAATTCTGGCTACTGATGTTTCTCTCCTTCACAATTGAGTTGGATATATATCAGAATAGCCATGATGAAGGTGTAGCTCTGGCTTTACTCAAGACTGCCTTATATAATATCTCCTCTTATTTCATAAATGTTGAGTTTTTCAAAGACATACCTACATTTGGTTTGAACAAATTGACATATTGCATTCACTATTGAAGCTCTTTATTTTATAATATACACTGTAACTCATCTTGTGTGATGATATCATGATTTGAATAGGAGTTGTCCCCAAAAGAATCATGTGTGTGCATCCTCATCCTTTGCTCTTAATATTTGTGAAGGTCATGGAACCTTTCGGAGCTGGGGCCTTGTTTTATAAAACAAATCACAGGGTTACAAGGGATAGACCTTCAGGTTGGATGTCCTGTCTTGCTTCCTCTAGATGTCTGCTGTTGCAGTCTGCTGCTTTCTCTCTTAGTCTCCATGATGGTAATTTAAGTGACCTAAATCAACTCTAGTTTCTGCTGCCAGACATGCCTTCTGCTACAGGACTCCCACTTTAATGCACTAGGTCTCCCCTCTGGAACCTTAAATAAATCTCCCCTTCTCAGCTTAAGTTGTGTCTGAATGCTGTCTCACAGAAGCAAAAAGAGTAAGTGGGACAGATGGCTAATTTGTCAAACTGACCCTTAGGAGGCAGGTGTCCCAGACACACCTGAGAGGGATTCTCAGATTAAGGTTGGCCTCTGGGCATGCCTGCAGGCAATTATCTTAATTACATTAATTGATGTGGGAAGAACCAGGCCACTGTGTGCAGGACCATTGTCTAGGCAGGAGATCAAGAACCTATAAAAAATAGAGAGATGAACACTAGAATGCATTCATCCAGTGTTCTCCATTTCTGTTGTGGTTGTGATGTAACCAGTTGTTTTCAGGCTCCTGCCACTAAAACCTCCCTACAAGGATGGACTACATCCTCAAATTGCAAGTAATTGCACCCTTTCACATTCATTTTCTTAGATTAGGGATTTTGTTGCAGCCATGAGTAATGAAACTGAAACAACACAGAACAGAATTAGTTTTTAAAAATTAATCTTGAAGGCTTTTAAATATTTTATCATACATAATACTTTGCTGACTTGCCTGTTTCTCATCAAATGTTAGTCGTTTCATATAAGTCCACCTCAAAATTTACCTTCTAAGAATTCATTCATCAGTATGTTTTTAAAAATTACTATATACAAGAGTTTTACAGAAAATGAATACCCCAAACAAGTAATATCTGTCAGTATTTTCAGGGAATTTTTTAACATATTACTTTAATGAAGTTGCATAATGTTTCTGGGGAATTGACATACCATCAATAGAGACTGTCCTTCCTAAAATTAAACCACCTTTAGAATTGCAGCATGTGCAGTACTCCAGATGATCTCATTTAGCTTTTCTCAGTGAGGGAGGGAATATTGATCCCAATGAAATTCTTGCTATTCTCTAGACTCATAGTTTGTTATTGGTGATTAGGAAGACATTGGTAACATTTAGTGAGCAGAGACAAGGAATCCTGGCAAACATTCTATAACACATAAGTCATCATCACTAAAGCGTTATCCAGAATCTTTTTTTAAATGATATTCAAGTAAATTTTAGGGGAAATATTGTAATTTTCCAGTACTTCAAACATGAATTTTTAATAGATTTAGATCATTTTGCTATTCATGCACTTCTAATTTTATCTGTTAATATGCATTTATCATGTGTGTATATACATAAGGGTGCATGTGTCTATGCACATGTGTATGTCCATGAGGAGGTAAAAAATAAATTTGGAGTGTCTTCTTCAATTGCTGTCTACCTTAAGTTTTCAGATAGTTTCTGTTCCTGAGCCTGGAGCTCAACAAATTTACAATTCTGAGTTATCAGTAAGCTCCAAGGATCCACCAGACTTTGGCCATGCAAGTGCTATCATACCCAATTTTTTTTCTCATATGGAAGCTGGAGAGCTGAGGTCAATACACATGTTTGCAAAGCAAGGAATTTGTTAACTGAGATATGCCCAAATCCTTCTGTAATGGTTACTCTTCACTATTGCTGTGAGAGACCACCCAAAGTCAAACAACTTATGGGAGAAAGGAGATTTATTCAGCTTACTGTTCCAGAGGGGAGAGACAGTTTCTCATGGCAGAGGCAGCATAGCTAGCTGGTCATAGCTGGAGGAGGTTAGGTCACTGCAGTCATCTTGGAGAGCTGAGAGCTATAAGACTGGATGCTGCAAAGGCAGACTTCTTCTGGATGTTGGGTGGAACTAATCCACCTCAAGGCCCACCCTTGTGACTGTCTTCCTCTAGCAAACTCCACCTCTCAGGGTGCCATGACCTTGCCAAACACATAAGACTGTGGAAGACACATTCAAACCATGACATTCTATCCCTGGCCCCGAAAGGCTCATTGCCATCTCATAATGCAAACCATACTAAGTTCCAACTTTAAAAGTCTTCATAGACTACATCAGTAGTCCCAACAAAGTCCAAAAATCCAAAGCCTAAAGCCTCCTGTAAAATCAAAAGACAAGTTACATACTTTTAACATACAATGCCACAGAATAAACATTCCCATTCCAAAGGAAGAATTGGGGGCATATCCAGGAAATACTGGTCCATAAGAAGACCAAAAACCAGCAGGACAAACTCTTAAATCTTATAGCTCCAAGTCCAAGAAGTAAGTCTCTTGTTGAAGTCATTTCAGTTCCAAAGGGCTTTGGTTCCACTCCTCAAATGCAGCTGCCCATAGAACACATTACTCTCTTGAGTTGACTCCTCCAAGGTTATACCACTCTTCTTGGCAGATGTACCACATTGTCTCTGGCATCTCTAACATCTTTACTTTTCGATGGCAAACCAGGTTTTAACTCCACAGCACAAACTGCCCTTCTTGGGCTACTAAACTGCAGACTTCCTGCCACATGCTGCCTGGCTTCCATCATTTTTGAAAATTTTGGAGGAGGACTCTACTATCTCCTCCCTTTTGCATCCTTGATGCCTCTAAAACCAGAACCACATGGAGGACTTTGCCAAGACTGGCCCCCTTGAATCACAGCTGATTCTACTTTTCTATTCTGACCATGGGAAAAAGTTCTTTCACACCGGGACAGTTGCTTTATGGAAGAAATGTTCCTTGCTTTGGAACTCCACCCTTTAGATCATTTCTTCCCAAAAGATTTGCGTTCTTATGGGTGGGATCCTTCTCTGAGGATTTTGCTGTCAACCTAAGGCCTCTCCAATTATTCAAATTGAGAGCAGGCTTTGATTTGCAAATGGAACTAATCTCTTTAACTGCCATTTTGTTCTCTACTTCTTCCTGGTTCAACTCTAAGTTTGCCATTGCATTTTTTATCATTAGATCTTACAGTTTTTCCTTCTTCCTGTCTGATTCTTTGTCTTTTTTCATAACTGAATACAACTAAAAAGTAGCCATATCACATTGTCAAGACTACATTGCTTTGAAATTTCTTCCAACAAGAACTCCACTTTAACTTCAGGCAAGCTTTCAGTACTAGGGCAAAACTTCACTAAACTCTCCGCATATGACTCTATGTGTTACTCATCCAGTTGCAAACACAGTCTCTATTCCCCTCTGGACCATCACAAGCTGGGTTTCCACTGATGGCATCTCTCACAGTGTTGCTGTTTTAGGAGCTCTGATGAGAAAGGCCCATTTGGCCCCATCGCCAAGACACAAAGACTTTCCCAGCACAAAGTCCAACGTTCTCCATATTTCTCCCAACAAACAGTTGCAAAGGCACACTAGCCACATCAGAGCATTGGCCATACTGCTAGGTACCAACTTCTCTCAGCTTCACAAACAGCTCCACATTGTGGTACCAACTGTTCTTAATCTCACAGCAGTATCCCACTATTGTCTACTTTTACATTTCTTGAAACATTTTATTTATTTATTTGTTTGTTTGTTTATTTATTTATTGAAAAAGAGAGAGATAGAAGGAAAAAGAGATTGGAGAGAAGGAGGGATATAGGTGAAAGTGGAAGTGACTTTCTGAAGTTGGTTGTCTTCTTCCACCATTTGGGCTTCTAGGTATCAAATGTGAGTTTCCATGCTTGCAAAAATGCACCATAGGCACTGGACTATTTAACTAAACTACTTCAAAGTTCTAGAAAAAATAACATTATTTGTGTTTCAATACTCTACTATGTATACATTATTTTATTACTTAGTGACCTTAATAATTATAAAAATATTTTGATAACTGTATTTCAATAGAAGTGATTTTTAGAAATTGTGCTAAAACCTTAGGATATTTAGTTTCATTTGATTCATTTTGTATTTTGAGTTATAGTTTTAAAAAGTTTATATCCATAAAACTATTCTGTTACTTTATTCACATTATCATTTCTTTCTTTTATATTTATCAGCTTTTCTCATTTCTCATTCCTACCTACATTTTCATCTAATATTTCTTTTAGTTTTAAAACACTTTTGGTTATTTTTGGGTTGTCTTATGAAATTGATGTCACATTTTCGTCTGAGAAAATGCTATTTAACCTCACTCTCAGGTTTATTTCCTTGAGCATATACTTCTAGATAGTTAGCCATTTCCTTTTTGTCACTCAGGGAATGACATTCCCTTGCTTTTATATTTGCCTATTTTCTCCTGAGACACTTTTGCTAACTTGATAACATGCCTTAGATGATGACATGCATTTTCCTCTGACTAATTCAAAGATCTTAGTTTTCTAGGCTTTTACACTGTAAGCCTAAATATAAGTTTTTTTCCTCTTAATTTCCTTATTAAAATGGAAAGAAATTGACAAAAGATACACAATTAAATTCTAAAAGCACTAATATGCCCAGACATAAGCTATAATTAATGCATAACTCTCATCAAGAAAGAGTACCCTTTGTGGAGCATCTACAAAACATCTTTTTTCAGAACTTCATGGTTTCATAAGTTACATTTTAAATATTAAATATGCACAGATTTAACATGTTAACATACTTTGATCACACGATTTTTCAATGCTGATTTTTCTGGTTGATTGGTTGATAAGTTTTGGGTTTTTTTCAGTTTCAGATTTTTATTTGACTGCAGGTTTTCGAACGTGGTAGTAGGAATACAGGTACACGGTCTATTTAGTGAATCTTTATGTTTTCTAGAGAAAAACACAAATATAATATGGGATATTCCTTATTACTTTGAACCAGGCACCTTGTCACACCTGATCACAACGGGCACATCTGGAATCTTTTCCCTGCAAATTTTTGGAGGGATATACTTCTTGAAACCCAGCGATCATGGTGGCTGTGAGGATCATAGCCCTGGTTATGGCTGAACAGCCCTCTCTTCTTTACCACCCTCCTTTACAAAAGCCCACCTGCCAGGCCCCAGCTGGGAAGCAAGAGCAGCAGGGATCATGGAAGGGATATCCTGGTGCACCAGATTATGGCAAATGAACACATCGTAACCCAGAATTTTATCATTCTCAGCTATAATGCACCCCTTCCACAGTCAATAGCTCCATGGTTGGCTTCACCATTACATAAAGGGAAGCTACATGTGGGGGACCCCAGGAGAAGCCACACACCTCTAAAGAGTTGTCACTTGACATCCGAGCTGGCCAAGGTAGCTTTTTTACCTAGTAAATTTTTTTTAATATATGTATATATTTATTTTGCTTGGTGAAAAGTATATATAAATGTGTATTATATTTTCTAAGCAGATTTCAAAATCTAGTTTCTTTTTACACTCTCTATTTTTTTTTAACCTAAATTATTTTGCTCCTCTAGCATGTGAATTGAATTTATCTTAGGATTTCTCATAGTGTTTAATGTTACACCGTGAGTGTTTTACCTTTATCCTCTGTATTTCTGTACAGATTTGCTCCATGGATACATTTCATTAGATTACCTTCCAGCATAATAATATTATATTCTTCTTCGATTCATATCTTTTTTGTTCTTTTAGGAACATGACAATCTTTAATATGCAATATCTTATTTTTTATTTAAAATGTCTTTTTTACACATTTGAATCATCCGATAATATCCTCCATTTTTCACTGTTTATCTTGTTCTTCACTTGCTTATATCAATATTTGTTTTTTTCATATATGTTTCTGTTGGTAAGTCTGAATATTTTATTTTTTGTTTATGCGGCTGCATATTTTGCCATCTAACAATCAATCATTTTATTAAATTCTAGGCATACTAATATGTATATGTAATTATAGGTATATATATGAATATATACATAATTGTAATTAGATTCAACTTCTTCCTGTTTCAAGGAATGTGATATTATTCAGCTACTTTTACTTATTGCAGTTCTTGCTACGGATGCTAGAATATATAAATCAGTACTTCATGTGTAGCTACATTATTTAATTTCACTCAATTAACATTAAAAAGATAAAATATCATCTTAGGCTTACGAATTTGAAAAAATCATCACAATTCTTCTGATAAAGAAAAGATATGATTTTATTTAAAAGTATAAAATTATTCCTAAAATGGCCATAATATCAAAATATCAAAGTCAATAAATACCATAACTGACATCTAACTAGAGCAGAACTGGAAAAAAATGTTTCAAGTCTGATGAGTAGAAAATACAAAAAGGATGTGATGATTTAAGTTAAAAATGTGAAACTGACTGAAGTTGATATAAATACAAGCATTTTCTCTGATTACTTCACTTATGTTTGCTCCTCATTAACTTCACATGGAACTTTTCTTTTGGGAAACTCATATACATCAGTAAACTTTTATTGTTTAATATTTTCCATTTGGTCCTTTGTTTTATTTGAATACACGAATATACATATATATATAAAGACAATTTTATTGTAAAATATTATCAAAAACAAATTTATGTTGCATCATTTTTAATTATTTTAATATAACTGAGTTTAAAATTAAAATTAGATAGCTTGAATTTTACGCTTAAATAAAGTTCATAGTTTTAAAGCAAAGGGCATGTAATTTCATAGATAGACATGCTATTGAAAAAATAGTGTTATTTGTTATGTAACTTCAAAGATACATATGCATATTGAAAAAATTGTGCTATTCTTACCAGATTCCCTTATTTTATACTTGTATGTGGTTGCATCTAAAGTTCATATTCAGTCAATTTCGATGCTACAATCATTATGAAAAAATAAAAAAGATATATATCAGATCAGATTTACAAAGATAGGTAATGTGATGTTTTGAGAAACAAAATGCTGAAAATTATTAAAAAAGAATGTCAACAATTTGAAGGAATAGTATACATTGTAAATGAAAGAAAATACCAACCTGTTCCTCACCTATCATGAGTACAGAGTTGGTTAAGCACTATCTGTGTATCATTTCATTACTACCTAAGGGAAAAGAAATACATTTGTTTCTCATTCCTTTTGCTATCCCATGCCTGATAATAGAATAGAAGGAAGTGTATTATTATTTTGGATTTACCTTAAGTAAACTTGCTCAAAAACTTCTTTATATATGGGATAAAGAAATCCAAATTTGAGAAAAAGACAATTAAAAACTTTTAATGGCAGAGAAATCTCTAGTGATTTCTCTTCATACGGGGTTTTCATAGGGGGGAAAAAACTCTAAAACAAGAAGAAATAAATAGAGAGAAGATTCTTCCATATCAGTAACACAAAAGTTTTCTGGTTAGACCCTTCCTTGTTGTTTCCATTTGCACAAAAGGACATGGCTTTACTTTCTGATTGTTCGCTGGATTCCAGTGCCTTGTCTGTTCCTGGGGACAAATCAAAGAAGAAAAATAGAAGGTCATCTTTGGGTCACTGCTATTCAGTGGGCTGTGCCAAGCTGAAAACCAAGGCCATTAAATATGAAAATCCACTCATTGTCCCCAGCCTGATTGTGTCCTGTCTTTCAGATCAGACTCACCATAGTCATAGCAACCCTAATAGGCGGATGTGCATTGGACCACATCATTTGCAGGGTGTCTTTAACTGAGAAAAGTTTTATTGAAAATATGTGTGATTAATGCCTTCAACTATTATCTCAAATTGAACAGACATGAAAGGGGGCCACTTTGTCAGCCCAGATAAGCCTATTGCATGGCTATTAATGGCATATTCAGGCCTTGCTGAATTAATCTATTATTGCCTCTTGTCTTTGGTAACCATAACATGTAGTTGGAAAGCTGTGCAAAATTTGAGTAACTGTTTGAAACACAGCTCCAATAATCCTCTAGGCATGGGTGTAAAAGAAGAGAAAAGCTAATTAGAGCATAATCGAATGTGCTGTGCTGTTTGCATTAGTTTTAGGCAGTGGTTCTTTGTTCTAATGTGTTTTCATCAGAGCTCTGCATCACCTTAACATCATTAGTTATTCAACCAGATTTACAAAATAACTCTATATGCATTGTAACTAGAACAGAGGATCAATAGGGATACTGAAAACTTAGGCTACATGATGTGTTTAGGGAGGGATTGTAGGTGTTGATATAGAAGAGGTAGAGAGAGAAAAATGGATAGATGGTACAAAGATGGAGAGAACATACAAAGGCAAAGCAGCTAAGTTTATTGACATGAAGAACTTGTTGAAGTGTATGTAACTCATGTTTATGGGCAGCACAGATACTGAAGAGCTAATCCCTGCCAGTTGACCTAAATTCTTTCTGCATAGAAAAACTCTCCAGTCACACTGAACAGGGAAGAGTCTAGGCTATGCACAAGCATGCAAGGAATATTTTTATGGAGACTGGAAAGTTGGTTAGGTCTAAGTGAGACTTAATTAAAAATAACATCAGATTTATGTAGTATAAGTAGGAATTAATTCTACTTTACAAATCAATGCAATACTTAGATATTTGTCAAAGAAAAAATTGCATTTATGATTAATATATTGAGCAAAAGAAAATAGAAAATTATAATTAAGGTTACAAGTGAAATGAAATGATTTCTAAATAAATTCTTGTCACATTTTGTGTCAAGTAAGATTTTTCTATACATTGTCAGTTTCTGATTGCCTATTCATTTAGAACAATAGAATTATTAATTTGGCCTTAACACATATGTAAAAGTACATTCCTAAATGACTAGAAGCCACATGTCTACACTATCAAACAATAAAGTTATGAGAGTAAATGAAATGTGGATTGAAAATAATCTTACAGTACAAAATGTCCAAAATAAGTTTCAAGTTCATAAAGTAATTCATTTTTGTAGTTAAATATATATTTTTACTTTATGTATAAAATGATATATAATAATTGAAATGGCATATACCACTATTTGGAATAATCCCCCAAAATGCATCATTTTACTATAATGACCCTGACAAGAGTACATCCATGTTCAGTGCAGCACTGTTTACAATAGCAACCTCATTGAATCAACCTAAATGTCCAACAATTCATAAACGGATAATGAAAATGTCACCTATCAAAATGAATTAATGAAATTTGCTAATAAATGGATGGAATTAGAAAGTTACACTGAGCAAAGTACCCATGCACAGAAAGTTAGATACCACATGTTCTCCCTTATTAGTGGATCCTAGTTCTAAACCCTCATAGTGACATACTTAAGGAAAAATCTCTATAACACCCAATATGATTATAACTAGGAAGGAAGGGAAAAAAGACCTCAAGAGAAAGGAGACAAAGGATCTCAGTTCAATAAAGAAATTAGGCCACAGTCATGAACGACCTTAAATAGCAAGACATCTGATACTGCTCACTCTCACTTTCCTGCCTGTTCACTTGGGTTTGAATGGGTTCAAAGTGCTGGGCACATGTCCCCATCATGAAGGGGATAGGGGTTGGTAGTTAGATGGCAACCTGCTGGCAACCTGGAGTGACCCCACTTATTATGGTGACCTACTCCTATCCTCCCTTTACTTTTAAGACTCTTCTTATATAAAGACAGTTTTTAAAGCAGTCCTTTTATCTTTGGTTAGGAGAAGAACTCAAGACTCAAACTGCCTAGGGCAGTGCAGGAACAGCAAAACTGAAAACAACAACCAACCATAATACAGCCTACCAATGACCCTACAATGTTCACCTGGAACAAGACCACATCTCTCCCATCCTAAAGCTCAGGGAACCTTGCAGGAAAGGGGGAAGCAAGATTGTAAGAGTCTAAATATGGTGACAATCATTGGACAAGATACTCCACTCAAGACTGGGTTGTGATAGCTAGGAGCTCACTGCAGTGAGATTTGACTTTCCCTGATCTGGACAAAGCCGACATGTCACCATACCCCCATAGACTAGTGAGGATCTCAGGGAGGTTGGCTTCAGGCAGTAGAATCCTTAGAAGCAAGGGTGTAGAAGAGTTCCCATATTTAGTGAATGACCCAAGAAGGGGCCCCAAGATATGTCACACAGTCCTGAACCTCCACTAAATTATAAGATTCAGAGGGAATTTTGGGGTTGATGGACAGGAGGGTGGGAGGGAGCAGGTGGGAAACACCAAGAGAGAGGAGAGAGGGAGGTTAGGAGTTATGGAAGAAAGAAAGGAGAGGGAAGGATGGGGACAGAAGGGAAGGAGGGAGGAGGGAAAGAGCAAAGGAGGGAGTCTAAGATACCTATTTATTGCACTTATATAATTAGGTAAAATTTTAAAAAAATGCATAAACTTAAAAGGAAATAAATATTCGTGTTTAATACTTAGACAATTGAGAGTTTCTTATGATAATATTAAAATGTTAAGCATTAAAAATATGGTACCCAGAAGCATAAGACTGTGAATAATTGTTTTAAAAGTACAAATGGTTTTTAAATATATGCCATAAAACACCAAAATCTTGTACAGAGAAACAGAAACTGAAACAGTGTACCATAGTTCCCCTCAGAAGAGTGACAAAAATATATTTTATTAAGTTCATTGTCAATAGCATTTGGGCTGAGAAATTTTATTCTCCTAGTCAATAAGTAAATTGGGCAACAAAATTAAATGAGGTAATTTAAGTATCTATACTCCAAATGAAAGTGATTCTTGCATCATTACAGAAGTTCAAGATTAAGTAGTCTATCCCATTTAACTACAACCTCACAGTTTGTTAATTAAAAAAAATCAGTAAAAGTCATGTATGTTCAAAGTAGCATGGTTTGTAATTCTGATCTTACACTCCAATTATTGAATTATACTTTATTTTCCTATTTTAGTCATCACTCAAATAATTTCTCCCATGTGTAGATGTGGGTGTGTAGGTGTGTGTAGATGTATATGTAGGTGTGAATTAAAGTAAGGCACCATGTGCAACTCTTGAGGCTCAAATGTGACTTTTGTATTCTTCCCGAATTGCTCTACTTCATTATTGCTTTGCTCTAGAGTTTCTCAAGTTCCACCTTTCAGGGTAGGAAATTCAAGGCATAGCCATTTCTTCCTGGGCACTTTCATGAGGGATCTAAGGTCTAAAGTCAGACCTTTCTGCTTTTTAGGCAAAGGATTTAACCCCTGAGACATCTTTTGATCCCCAGTTGCTCAGATAATTTTAATAAGCACAGTTTTCTGGACATAATTCACTTTAAATTAATACTGATTTTATCCAATCAATTCATCATCAGCATAGCTTTACTTTGATCTTGTTACACTATTGCTCTCACACATATGATGACATGAAATGTGACCATTCCATGGACAGATAGATAAAATGGAGAGAGCTGGTTAAATAAATTGGCATTCTTCCTGATATTTGAACAGTCAAGCTGTTTCTCTCAGCAGTCCTGTGAACATGGTGTGTTCATTTCCCTTGTCCTTTAGTATTGGTGTGGACTTTCCTGCCAAGTTGGAGTAAGAACTGTAATGGGACAATCTTAAGCTTCTTCCCATAAGCCATTCCATCATAAATTTATCTGCAACATGCAGAGTAACTGCAGTGCAAACCATATACCTTGATATTAATAATTTTGATGGAAACTTGGTTGATTGTATCATTTACATCATGTTTATAATATTATCTCTTCATTTTATTCCCCTAGCACTAATACTTTTGTTCTGGCATCCCAAATATTTAACAACCTTTCTATCATTCTAATAATGTCAATGATGCAGATTATTTCAAATTCCTAACTGCTCTAATAGGTTTACCCTGTGGTTGCTTGAACCATAGGGTGGGATGAGACAGAAAAAAAATTGTAGTAATCAGTTTCCATTTATCCAGGCTCCCTGCATCTCCACTGTACATGAATAGTTGAGCAGTGAATCAGTTAAACGTGTGTAGACCCTCTTTGTTCCAAAATTTCTGAATTAAATTTCTAGGTGTTCAGTTACCTTCCATTCGTTCACCACTTGGTTCAAGCAAAGTTGTTGATAAGAGAGAACTCGATGGGGCAAAGTCACAAACTCTATCAAAGTCCATTAATAACTTTCAGAAGCTGATACTTCTGATCCTTGTCATACATGGATTCCATATTTACTAATTTACCCAATGAACACCATTTACTAGTAACCCCTCTAATCCTCAGGGGCTGGCTTTGATGCTCAGTCTGAGACACACTATAGTAGGATTTGAAGGGTACATATGCATAACCGTGGCAGGCAAGTTAAGCCTTTTTAATTATTATATGACAAGTCAATGTTCTCTCCTACTATATGTAGTGACATAGCTTTTGCATTTGTGATCTTGATGACTTTGCTAGTTAAATTGTCCTCAAGCACACTGTGTTCTTAAGTGAAAAAAGATCATTCTGAGAAAATGCCTTTGTTAGGCATGAGTTATAGAAATATTGTTCATGAGTGCTACCAAACACATGAAATATATTAACTTAGGTATCTTCAAAGGGAAACATACATAAAAGACTTATTTATTAATCAGCTCTTGAAGATGCTATAGCCAGAAGAACAGAGGATTTGAATGTTGTCATAGTTAGGCACAGGTATCAACTTGATGATTGAGAGTTTGACCTCTGGGAACATTTGTGGAGAATTAGTGGTTGGGTTAAGCCCAGAGCAAATCTGCAGGAAATTGTCTAGCTGATGAGGAAGGCCAAGCCTATGGTCACTGGGATTAGGCCCTGAACAGGTGAATAAAATACTGAGACCTGGTTGAGGAAGGCGATATCCTTCTTGGCCAAAATGCTGGTCTGACAAGTAAGGATCATCCGTTTCTTAGCTGTTATGTGGAGATGGTTTGGACAGTTCCCTAGGCCCTGGTGTTGGTTCATGCTCTCCTGTCAAGCTGGACTGAGAACTGTATTTGGACTGTTGTAAGGAAATAAACCCCTTGTTCCCTTAAGCCGTTTGATGGTCATTTATTAGCAACAATACAGGTGAACTGCAACAAACGTCCTCCAGTGTCTATATTTCAGTGTTTAGTAATTCAATATTCATAACAATTGGTAGAGGGCAACTCTCATGAGTCTCAAGAAACCACTATAATTCTCAACATACTGCCAACATATGATGACTACCTTCCAATATCCTAAAATTGCTGATAATTTAGATCATTAATATCCCTTTTTTTCAACATTTCTCCAGTCTTCACTGACCAGTATTTCTGTAATTATAGTCTGCTGCTTATAGGTCATGTAGTTTTTCAGTATTGAAAAATTATATTTTTATGTCATAACTTGTATCTTATAAAGGCTTTAATTTTTCTGCTATGTTTGTAGAATAATGCTAAAAGTATTATTCAGGAAAAACACTGTGTTTTGAGTATTATATAAATCACATGCTAGCATTTTTTTCTATGACTATTTTAAAAATTAAAACTAGTGTATTTAGGATGGTTTCACATCAAAATACTACTTATTTAAAAATTAATACTTTTACTTTATATTTTCTCCAAAATGAAATATGCACAGAAAAAGAAGATAAAGTACATAGTTATAAGAAATTAATAAAGATAATAGCTTCATAATGTATCATCAAAATAATTATCTGTATGTAAGTATATCTGCAGCTTTTCCCCACCTTGGAGCCTCCCTTGGTGTGAAATCCCTTGGAGTGATATTTTTAGCTATCATAAAAGCATTTTATCATTGTTCAACCAAGTTGATTTATGAATAAATTCAAGTGCAATATTTTTGACAGTTTTTAAATTTTTAAGAATAAGCTCATGAAGTACATACTTATATGTATATACTGAGCTTCTTAACACCAAAGTATGTGTTCAGATATATTAAAATTTTTAGGGTTGATTAAGCTGAACTCATTTACATTGTCATAAATTATCCTAATATATAAATATAGAATATATTTAATTTGGCCCACTGTTTATGGAACTTGGCTTGATCCTATTTCTTGCCTGTTCTGAAATATGTTATGGAAGTCCTGTACATGTAATTTTGTGTAGTTGCCAATTTATGCTCAGTTTTTTTCATCATGGTGGAGTCCTCAAATCTGAGTATATGCAAACTTAGAATTTAAGAGATAATGTGAAAATAGTTCTGTTGAATACAACAGTTGATGATCTTTTGATATTATCTTACAATTTTATTGTGCCTTTCTTGTTAATTTTAGCATTACATGTGATCATACTTGCTTTCCATTCTTTCACTGCTAATAATATTATATATTATTAAAATGATATACAGATACATACATAGATAGATACCATTACTCTATGGTTGGCCTAATATTGAATGTCTGTGTTATATTTTAATTAACTCTATTTACATATTTTATTGATTTCATACCATTATGTATTATTGATACTTCCTATTTTTCTATTTACCTTATTTCTAATTTCTCTCTTGATCCATTAGTGCTTATCCATGTTTCTCATTTCATCATAACTTTTTCTTTGAAACATCCATTTCTTTACATGTGACAAATACTGTATCCTATGAATTATGATTATTAATTATGATTAGACATCAAATGTTATTACTGTCATTTTTCTAATAATTATCATTATAGTTTCATCATAAAAATAAACTTAATATTATAAGAATATGACTACACTACTTTTCTAGTCCTACTTTTGAAACAGCAGAAATAACTCCTTGCTTCACAACTTTTTCTTGAGATTTCACTTTCAAGAAGTTGTATTTATCTTTTCCGGACCCAAGCCAAATGTTAGTCCCAGCTGCAAGACAATGGACAGGAAAGCTCAGCTTACAATTTCAGGCATTTCTCAGACATAACAGTAACTCAGTTTCTCTATAGCCAGTAAAAGTGAAAAATACCTATTCCAGGAAATGAGATCTAAATTGCCAATAGAGAATCCTAACACTTTCTTCTTAGTCTCTTGAGACTCAATTCTCAGGAACCTACATGAGATCAAGTTACATTTTATTGCATAAATGTGAGGAAGCTCTGAAAAGGAGAGGCAGTCTATTTCTTTTCCACGAGGACCACTGTCCTAATAAAAATATTCTAAATATTTAAGAAAAAATAATGCATTTAATTCTCCTCTTGGCATTTATTCTTAGTTTACTTCACTGATACCTTAGAAATTTTAGCATAAATGTTTCAACTTGATTTCGCTTAATGGAATTTTAGAACATCTTGAAAGAACATGGAAATTTTCTTTTTAAGAAACATCCAGTGTTGGTAATTGAGGCAAATATAAGAAGACACAATTTTCAGATGACAATGAATTCAAGATCCAGCAATCATTTCATTTTGTTTATAAGAAAGAACACATGTGTGTCAAAGTACATGGGAGTATAGGCAGGAAGACAATTTTCAAAAGTCTCTTCTCCCATTTCAACATAGGGGCTTTCAGTGAACTCAGGTCGCCAGGTTTGCTACCAGGCACCTTGTACGTAGAAGTATCTGCCAGCTCTCAGCTCTCACTTTCAAATCAATGTTATATGTGTTTATCCTAAACTATGGATAGGAATCTTATAATGTATTTCATTTTAATACTGTAATTATTAAGAATTAAGCATATGAATCATGATGAAGATTTGAAAAGTAAACAGAAACTTTGAATACAATAATATATTATTTAAATAAATTGAGATTCTCTATGATTAAAGAATTAGTGATGTGGTAAAACAGTTGTTCTAATTCTGATTGAAATCATAATTGTCACTCTTATAATAAGACTTTATTTTAACAGCCTTTTATCTCTGGCCAGGGCAGTGACATCCAATACCCATCAGGATGGAGTCAAGGGCAGTGAAGGAACAGCAAAACTGAAAAAAAAATCAACAAACCATAATTCAGAATATCGGAGACTCTATATCAACCACCTGGATTTAGGCAGCCTAATCTCTCCCCATCCTAAAACTCAGGGAAATTTGCAGAAGGGGGGGTGAGATTGTAAGAGCCTAAAGATGTGGAGCAGCAATGTACTCCATACAAGTTAGGGCTTTGCATGACCTGTCCAATGAACCCACCTATCATTGAACCCACAAAGTCTAGCATGGATCACATACACTACAATCCTTAGAGGCAAGGGATTAACAGCCACAATAGTGTTCTGGAATTTAGTATAAGAACACTAAAGGGGAACACAAGAAAGAGCTCTAGGCAAAGACTCTACTGAGTCCTTACATCTCATCAGAGAGGAGGACCCAGAGGGAAGTTTGACATGCACACTAAAGGATGCCCAGGAATGGGAGGGGAAGGGACATTGGGAGAAAGAGAGGGGGGGAGGAAGGGGAAAAGTGGGGAGGGAGCAAGGGAGTATAGGGAGGGGTGGAGGGAAAGAGGGAACTTAACTTTGTATGAGTGTAAGGAATAAAAAAAATCATATTTGTCTTTGAATAGACAGATATACTAATAAAGAAAAATCTTTTAAAAATAAAGGAAAATCTGGGGCTGGAGAGATGGCTCAGGGGTTAAGCCTCTGCCTTGAAGTCAGAAGGTCCTGAGTTTGGATCCTAGACCCCACATACAGACGCCGGGTGGCAGCAGAGGCGGCCTGTGTTTCTGGTCCTGGTAGGGTGGAGCCTGTGAATCCCGCGCAGAGTAAACAAGGAAGAGGTGGAGGCGGTCGATGGTGGTTCCCAAATTCGTCCATGGTTCTACACACACACACACACACACACACGCACAATTGAATAAATAAGAACTAATTTAAAAATTAAAAATAAATAAAAAATAAAGGAAAATTTTTGGATCCATTTGTGATCCCAAGGAAGTATTTGCTCCATATAACAAGACATACTAAAACATAAAGGCCCAGAGAAATTTCAGTTTTAAACTGTAACCATATTCTCCAAAGCTTATAATTTTCAAGGAAATTGCTGAGAATATGAGTAAAAGAAAAAGAGCCAATTTCATTTCTATAAAAAAATCAAGACTACGGTTGTCTTCTTTATGAAAAGAATTTATTTATAAAAAATCAAGACTATGGTTGTCATCTTTATGAAAAGAATTTATTTATTTTAGTAATATCTATATGTAACTTTTGTGGGCTAGCAAGAAGCAGAATGTCATTGATTCTCTCCTATCTAAAATTTTATGTACTGGGAAGCAATTGGGATCGTTATTGCAAGATGTTATACACTACTTAGGAAAATTTTTTTTGTAGGAATATGAATTCTTAAGGAAAACCTTTACCTTCTTGTTCTTTACTATTCTTTGTCTTGCTTCATAAAGAGCTGATGGAATTATATTCAGTACATATTCAATTCCTAAAAAATATTGTCTACCTTAAATGAACTTTGGATTGAGTAATAGTTTGTGATGTTTGACTATTAAATAGAAAAATTAAAGCCAATGAAACATGTTAAATTGCTTTATTGGAATGCTTGTTGATCAAATGGCTCCATTCACAAAAGAAAAATTACACAGTATTGATTTAAAATGTGAGGCCTTTGGAATCTCATGAAAGAGGGGTCGGTAAGATCATAAGAACCTAAAAATAGGACGGTTCACCTTTGGATAAAACATTCCATTCAAGGCAGGACTACTACCTCTAAGAACTGACTACAGTGAGACCTGTTTTACCAGATCTGTATAATGTCTGACATATTAACATGTCCCCAAAGACTATCTAAGAACTCAAAAAAGATAAGAAAATACAGTGGAAATCTTTGCGACTAAACTTGGATGAGTGAAGGGAAAACCCCCTAAAAGAAGCAACTTGATATGCCACAAGAGGCCTGAACCCCCATAAGTGTAGACAAGTCAGAGAGAACCCTGGGATTCATAGAAGCAGAAAGGCAAGATGGTGGGATAGAGTAGGAAGGATGGATGAAGGGAAGGAAGAGAAGGGAGATAGAAGGAAGCACAGATAAGTACTTAATATGCTTGTAAAACTAGAAAAATAAAATAATAAAATATTATTTATTATAATCAAATTTCCTTTCATGTTCACTTTAAAACATCAATTTTTAAATTTTAGATTCATATTCTAGTTATCTGAAAAGTCTTACTTTGGAGAAAAGTAGTTGTTTTCATTGATCATTGCTTCTCATGTCTTTCCTCTCCTTTTCTGCTTTGTCTTTATTTTTTTTCTTCTCCTTTCCATGTTTTCTTCTTCTCTTTTCCTTTGCCATGCTAATTATACTATTAAAACATGATAATAATGGTTATTCTTTAACATAAGCTCCATTTATTAAGAAGTGTCTTAGAGTTTAGTAAGCCATATTTTTGTTTGTATTTAATGGACATTTTTAAAGTTTATTAACTAGGAAGGGATGACTAACTGTGAATGAGGACAACACCATTGCATAGGCTGAGGTATTCATTTGAATCAAACTGAGAAACTCCTACAAAGTGCAGACATTACTTCTCTGAGATTTCTGGCTGCCATAAGTTTTACTGCTCTACCCTGCACTCAAACCATGATGGGCTGACTCTTTTGATTGGACCGAATCTATGAGCTGGAATAAACATTGCTCCCATCAGGTTATTACCAGGTTATCACAACAATGCAAAAAAAATTAGTTCACTCAGTTTTTACCAAGAAATGTTGTTGTTGTTGTGACTACTTGAACATGTAGTATGAAAACTTGAACTGGCTTATTGGAATAACTTGCAGAAGATGAGAAATATGTACCTTAAATATTGTGAGCAGAATTCAAAAGGCATTAAGTAGAAACTCAAAAAAATCATAATCCAAACAGATATGTCTACAGTAATTCCTGTTCATTACTTTTCAGGTGGTATAAGGATTCTATTGTAAGTAGACTGAAGACTACTGTTGTAGACTATCTTTTTGTTACTAGTATGACCACATGACACGAATGTCTTAGGTGAACAAGAGGTTTTATTTTTGCTTATGATTCTGGGAACAATACATAGTTCAGCTTTGCAGGGAACTTATATTACCACCAGGAGCCAAAGAAACTGGTCACAATATATTGACAAGAACTTCTGAAGAGGGACAAACCTCCTCACTTGCCAGACTGCAAGTCTTCCAAAGTTTGCCAAACTATTGACCCAGCCCTGCATGTTACTCCGTTGGACAAGAAATGGTCCTATGCACTGTGGTTGGCTCATCTTACACAAAGTATAAAATCACCCCAAGCTTACCTGAGCTTGTCTTAACTGCTAATTCTTCACAGATGTGCCCAGAGCTCAACCTTCAGTTGTCAAGCTGACAACTATATCTAACCAGCGTAATCATCCATGTTGCATTCTTGCAGTGATAGTGTCTACCTTTGCCTTTGTCTGAAATATTACAGGATAATTGGTTTAAAGTAACAAACTAATAAATCTGATGGTATAGACTTCAAGGATGTCCAACATTTAAGTCATGGAATGGTTATGATTACATGCATTTAATGAAGTTCAAAGTGAGAGATTAGGCTGGCCCAGTTCCAGGTGGTTGATATAGAGACTCTGATGTTCTGAATTATGGTTTGTTGATTTTTTTTTTCGGTTTTGCTGCTCCTGCAATGCCCTTGGCTCCATCCTGATGGGTATTGGATGTCATCCCCTGGCCAGAGATTAAAAACCTGTTAAATTAGATTCTTGTTATAAGAGTATATTCAAAGGTAGATAGAATAGAAGTAGGAGACCTTGGAGAGAGAGGGGTCAATCACCCATTTGCAAAATGGTTACTTTCTATCTGGCAGCCTATATGCCCTCCTCTTCTGGTGAGATCATACCCCATCAGTTGCAAATAAGCAGGAAGGAAAGTCTGTGAACTTAACCAGATGTCTCATTACTTACAAAGTGAAAATTACAAATAAAAAGACAAGCAGAAATACTTTGAATATTTGTAGTTTTGTCAGAAAAGCAATTGTGAAGAGGAAAGTAAGGCTATTAAAGAGAATTATGTCATTAAATGGAAGGCAAATAAATGTTTTCCACTATGACCACAGGAAATAAGCCTTGAATATATTATAGAAATTAATCACATACTACTCTTTAATGAACCAAGATATATGAATTCAAATTCATTTATAAGGCTCTCTTGAGAAGACAGCAATTCTGCACCACTCTGTTTACAAGTGTTTTTCTAAGTAAGTGTTTCTCAGGTAGTCAAGTTCATGTAACTGTAGTCATGGTCAGTGAGGATCTGTCTTCTTGTCAAGCTAATAATAAACATTGGCATCATCCTTATCTTTCTATATTGGTGTACAGAATGGAAGAATAGTTGGTTTGTAAGGAATGCAATAATAAAGATGAGAGGCCATGCAATATGTAACAAGGAAGGTCCCTCTAAAATATCTCCTGGAAAGTTGTGATGTGATGCTATGAAATGGAAGTTGAAGATGCAGTGGATTCTCTGGAGAGTTAGTGATGTCAAAAATACTTGTGAAGAAAAACTGAAGCTGTAGCACCACCATTAAGAAAAAAGAAAAACCCATGCAATCAGACTGCAGGTAGCAGGTCATAGAGGCAGTATTTTTCAACCTCGTTCGAGCTCATATTGCACAGTTAACATGAAACTGTAAGATTTAAGGCTTGTAGTACTTCACTTGCTTTGCTTCCTTGCAATTTTCCCTTACTATTCTACTATTCACTTTGTAATGGCAATGATAGGTGCCATTTGATTTAAAGAACGAAGGTGGAAATTATCTTTTTCATCTTATAGAAGCTCATAGCTAGGGTTTACTTGAGTCTGAGAACGGATTTTAAAAATGGATTTTGGAAAAACACTGAAACTATTAAGATTATGGAGACTCTTGGAGATTAATACAATGAGTTTTGTATTATAAGATGCCTATGTGTATTCTGGGGTCAATGTATGTAATGTGATGATTTAAGAAATGTTTTGTGGAAAATAAATGAAGGGTAAGTGTATGGTGTTTAATATGTATTTTAAATTAATTAGGAGATCCCTGGGAGATTTGTAAAACATACTTCTGAGAATGTATCAAAGGGCTGTATTAGAGAAAATTGAGTAAATTCATACAGGATCATACCATGAGTATGGGAACCCAGATAGATGATATTGATAGAGGAAGATACATCCAAACATAGATATTTTTTATCTTGCTTCCTGGCCACCACAATATAAGTTAATTTTATCTACCATTTTTGAAGAGATTCACTAAAGCTTTATCAAACTTTTATATTAGCCAAAATATTCTGTCCTCATTTAACCTTGCTTTCTCAGGCATTTCAGTCCAATGACATGAAAGAAACACAATAGTGGAAAATCTCTAAATCATGTAGAAATAATATACTTTGCTCTTAATGTAATATATATTACTTTATATGTATATGTATGCTTTTAAAATTATATATGTATAAGCCATGATGAAAGTGTCATTAGATGCATTTCAACATATTGCCCTTGTTCAGATTAGTATATATCTCTATAGCAAAGAATTCCAGAACATACTTGAGTAATTTGGTTTTTGTTTTGAATTTGTGAACAGGATTCATTACAAATTTCTTACTTAGTTCACTGTATAGCTTATATTCATAATACATTTTGGAAAATATTCTATATTTATATTGATGTTTGGTAAATTATTGTGTGTTATAGAAAACATTTCATGTGGCTGTCAGTTATTTTTTACATTGGTAAATATTGTGCCTGAAGATTTGCAACTCAATATTTAAATAATGGATTTATTTTCTCAATCTAAACGAATTGCCTAAATGTTCAAATAAAGCAATGTTTCAATGGTAGGAACTCTTCTGGAAAGCACAGTAAATGAAGAGCTTGAGAAGAATAGAAAAAGGTATATTATATTATGTTGCAATAAGACCTAAGAAAAATAATAATCAGAATTGTTAAGGAAACACTGAAACTAAGTCTGAAGGTCAAGAGTCTTTGGAAATTTAAAATCAGGCTGTTTTATATTCTTGTAGGAGATCAAAAATTACAGATTTAAACCAGTTTTAATATTTAGAGACTTTAGTTCTTTTTATTTTATTTTTTTTCCACTCATGCAAACTTAATAGGTATCCTGGTTCCTCTCTCCCTCCACTTCTCCTTGGATCCCCTTGCTCCCTCTCTCCTTTTCCCCTTCTTTTCCTCCCCCTCCCCCATCCCTGGAGCATTCTTTAGTGTGCATGTCAAGCTTCCCTCTGGGTACTCCTCTCTGATAAGGTGTAAGGACTCAGTAGCATTGCTTAGAGCTCTTTCTTGTATTCCCTTTAGTACAGAAACACTATTGTGGCTATTAATCCCTTGCCTCTAAGAATCCTAGTGCCTGTGATCCATGCTAGACTTAGGAGGGTCAATTATATATTGGTCATTACACAGGTCATGCAAAGTCCTATTATGATTACTTTGACCCTAACTTTTGTGGAGTATCTTGCATACAGTTGTTCCTCCCCATCTTTAGGCTCTTACAACCTTACTGCACTCTCTTCTGCAAATTTCCCTGAGCTTTAGGATGGGGAGAGATTAAGCTGGGCTGCTTCCTGGTGATTAATGTGGGGTCTCTGATGTTCTGAATTATGTTTAGGTGTTTTTTTTTCCTTCCAAGTTTGCTGTTCTTTCACTGCCCTTGGCTCCATCCTGATGGGTATTGAATGTCACCTCCTAGCCAGAGATAAAAGGCTGTCAAAATAGAGTCTTACTACAAGAGTAGATTCAATGGTAGATGGAATAAGAGTAGGAGACCAACCATGATGGGGGGTCAGAGTACAATTTGCAGGGTGGTTACCTTCTATCTGCAAGACTCTATACCCTCTCTGTTTGGTGAGATCAAACCTCTTCAGTTGCAAGTGACCACGAAGGAAAGTCTATGAGCTTAACCAGATGTCTCACTACTTACTTGCAGTAATTGATGGTGGCCTATTTTGTTTAGATTATGGCCAGTGAATATCAGTTGTGATAAATTTGGAAAACAATTAAAAACCCCAGTAACTCTCACCAATAGATGAAAGCATCTGAATGAATCCATCCAAGACTTTAGTTAGCAGATCCTTAAAAACATAAACTTAATAATTTAGTGTGATCCACCACACACTAAGAAGAATAGCCCCTGAGCAAAAGTCACTGAAGAAGTCTTTCTTTCGCATCATATCATGATTTACCCTAATCCTTTTCTCCAACATCTGGGCAAATGTAGAAAAATTTCCTCAAGAAAATGTTATGTATCATAAAAGAGGAAAGATTCTATGATTCAATTGAATAGAAAAAGATGAGATGGTTTATCTTTTCTTAGCTATTAAGATAATTCAATTATTAATCTGGTGAGACAGCTCAACGGGAAAGGCATCTGCTAATAAACCCTTGAATTTAATCTCTGGAAGCCTATGTGCTGGAGTAGGGAACTGATTTCTGAAAGTTGTCCTCTGATCTCTACCCACACACCATGGTATGAGCGTTTTCTCTCTCTTTCTCTCTCTCTCTCTTTCTCTCTCTCTCTCACATAAATAAATAAACTACAAAAAGAATAGTATAACATTAACCTCTGAGATTGGTTAATTAAGAAAATTGAAACTTAAAAATACAGAAGAGACTTGGATATTTGTAACACAAACTTTATAGTTGAATAATGCTGAAATACTTGAATTGGCACTGCAGTTGCTATGCAGTTGCTAACAAAGTTATTTTTAAAGTGTTGAGAAATATGTATGAAGTAAATGTACATCATAGACTCCAAATAACTATAGAACTATGGCACCATTCTTAACTCTCTGAGGCTTGGGTAATTTCATTAGTGATAAGGTGCTTCCTATCATATAAACACAGCATTCCCCGCATGTTTTCCCAAAGATGATGTACCTTACAAAATAATATTCAATATGTTGGCTACAAACAAATTAAATCATTCCCATTTGTTGGTATTCACTTCCTAACATATTCTGTACTAGCTCAATTATTATCAAACATTTTCTGTCATATTCAATTTTTTCTACATTTTTCTTCCTGGAACATTATTTTGTGTATGTCTTGTGGCTTGTGACTTGATGTTTTATGAGCACTTTTCTTGGGAAGATGTCATCCATCCACCCACCTATGATAGGAGTTCTAAAATAGACCAAAGTAAAGATTATATCCCGGTCCAAATTGATGACACAGTAAGTTTATTGAGGTTACTTACAGGATCAGAAGTGAAGGTTACTGAGAGGAGTAGGAACAATCCAAAATTGGCTATGTTCCCAGAAATCCCATCCAGCATGAATGAGGCTTATGGAAGCTTATATCCTGGAATGCTGTCCTGCACCATTTCTTAGGAGAATCACCTCTAGACTTCTGGACTGTTCATTGTTCTCTTTGGACTTCTTGATTGTTGTAGGGTCTTTGTCAGAATTCTTATCTGCTCTTGGTTTATTCTCCAACTTCTGACTGCTCAGCAGTCTCTTTTAACTGTGGTTGGCAGGAAAGTCAACTCCAATAGCTGTTTATTGCTTCCTCTCATGCCCAGGTCCTGAAAAGCTTGTCTCAGAAACTTACTGAGTTTAAGGAGATGTCTACTTGCTGAGATTTATTCCTGGATGGGCTCTTATAATTTGTTTTATAACATCCTCTCTTATATAAAGGTCTCTCTTTAATGGTTTCTATATTGTTGGATAGGACAGGAACTCAACACCCAGCTAGGATGAGGCCTTATACAGTGCAACAATGCCAAAATGGACAATAAGGAACTTGAATACAGAACAGCAGCAATCATCACTTGGAAACAAGCCAGCCAAAGATTTGGCTGGAATCTTTCCCCATCCAAAAACTCAGGGAACTTCACAGAAGAGGGAATGGTAAGTCTATAAGTGCCAGACCTTACACAATGTGAATATGTCAGCATGTGGCATGAACTGTCATGGATCTCAAGAGAAATATTTTCAGGCAATAGTATCCTTAGGGGAAAGAGTCAGACAGAGGTAGGGGAGAACCCATACTAGTGGGCGTTACAAAGAAGGGCCTCTCTGACTATCATAGAGGCGTAAACTCCCATGAGAACAGATTATACAGAGGGAACACCAGGACCCATAGAACCAAATGACAAGAGAATAGGAGGGAGTAGTCTTAGCCGAGTAGGGATGGGATGGATGGTGGGATGGGATGGAATGGAATGGCACGGGAGTGAAGAAAGGGAGGAAAGGAAGTGGGAATGAGGGAGCCAAGAAACATGTATATAAAAAGGCGCCCTGCAGCACATGGTTCCCTGTGATTTGCAAAATTTAGATAATGAATTGGTAGTGGCTAATCTGCATGTTTAAGTTGTCAAATGTTGCTGAATCCCCACCAGGCCAGCTGGGGGAAAAAGGGGAAATGGCAGGGGCCTCATGGGCTCAAGGTGAATGGGTGAGCTGGTGACGGGGTCACCACTGAGACCCCAGGAATCAGGCGAGAAGCAGCAGGCAGAGGACAAGTTAGCTGTAGATTCAGCTTTATTCAGGAAGTGTTTGTGCTTATATAGGGTCAGGGATCCAATCAGGCATAGCTACCTCTCCACTCATGGGGAGGGGGAGAGTAGCCACCAATCATTTAGCGGTTTACTAGGTGTCCAGGTTAGATGGCCACTTCCCATTGTTCATCCTTCCTTCAAATTGGTTGTCCATCCTTCCACCAGTATGGTTCCTCTATTGGGACATTTCCAGGGCATGTCCTTACCTGGGAGCCCAGGCTAAGGCCTCCCTGAATCAGTAGTGCCATATTTTCACCCTTTTATTTATTTATAAATTTTTTCAGTGGGGACCATGATAGCTGGGGAGACCCTGAGCTTCTTCAGCTGCATGAAATATAGGTGACTGTGCCTGGCTTAGGATGGACACCACACCCATGTGGAGCCTACCCGTCATTGACTACCAGTCATGAGACTACTGTGGCAAAGGAATCATGGTTCCAAAGGGAAACTCGAGTATGTGGCAGAGAAAAGGAGGTTGTTGTCATGGCAGGAGCAGGAAGAGGGGCTAAGCGGCACAGGCACAGAAACAATCCAGAAGAGCTGGTGAGACACAAATGAAAACCTAACAATTGTAATTAGTAAGGCATAGCTTCAATGGAGGACAGCCAGGCTTACAATGTGCCTTTGGTTGCCTTTAGGAATGTCTGAGGCCTGAATGGATGCCCTGAGGACCTGGAAAGCAAGTTTTGAATATATGAAAAAACCTGTAAGAAAAATTGTATGAAAGAAAACGTACAATCTATTAGAGAAATAATTATGATCAATATAGAACATAAGTAGTTAAGGCCTTAGATGTTATCAAAATTATTTGTTCTTATTTTAAGTATGCATACATGTATTTAAAAATGGCATGCAAAAATTTTTATATTAGTGTGCAATAGAAATGAAAAAAATTGAAGTGGCCACAGACACAAGATACACAATATGTAAACACAAATCATATAAACATACAAGGACATGAACAACACTTTACTGGCAATTGTACAATTTATCAGCAACTGTCTTAAAATTACCCTTGAAAGTTTTATCAAAGGTGGATTAACATTTAGGAAAACCATATTTAGAACAAGACCTCATATTAGTTAAGTCCAGTAGCTTAGCTTAATTATGAAAAACATCTATCAAGGAAAAGCATTCTCATCCTTAGGTAGGGTTCCCACATTTTCTCTGGGGGGATCCAAGGTGCTAAAACCACAGCCTTATTCCAATATTCCTCCAGGCCAGCAGTCTTAACCTTGAGAAACTCCCCATGTCTACTTGTACATTTTGTCATCTGTTCCTTTCTCTCCCTAACATTTTCTCCAGTGTTCATCCTAATATTATTTCTTCCTAAAAAAAATTCCAGAGTTCTTTTAAACTTCTTCTTTATCAATCATCTTTCATATTTTCTGTGGTATTTATATTCAGTTTTTTTTCAATCAATTATTACATCATATGGAAGATTTTAGTGTTTGTGCTTATGTGTGGTTCTTGAGTAGATTAAGCAAAGATCTAAGCTTCCTTATCCTCCTCAGTATGATGATGCTTATCATTTTGCAGGCTTGCAGAAGTATATGGTTGAATAACAAAATTTATTTTACTTTGATGAGCATACTAAAATGTTGATTGTATTTAATAAGTGAAAAATTACATTAATCTTAAAAAGGTAACCTAAGGCTAGTGAGTTAATAAAACTTGATTGCAATAGCTTTCTGAGAAGGAGAGATCTATTTTAGTAGAGAATTATATACTCTGTAGTTACTGCTTCTTAATACTAATGGGACTCCCCGTCTGCGCCCCGGCCCGCCCCAGCTATCCCCAGGTTAAATAGCGCTCCCCGCCAACGCCCCATCCTCCCTTCCACCACTCCTCCGCCCACCCGGGATGCCCGCGGTCCAGCCAGGCCTCACCGTGACCTAGGTAAGCTCCGTCCCTGTCCACCCCCAGAACCCCAGGCCAAGTAATTCAGTTTAGTGAAAAACGCACAGAAATTGAAAGATCTTAAGAGTTAAAATGACAATGCCAAAGTCAAAGTGCAAATCCATGAGAAACAACACTCAAGTAAACAAATCTCCCACTGAAGGAATTAATCCCATAATGTTAGACTCCAACCAGAACAAACCCACAGAAAATGGCCATGAAAGCCTGACCCAGGATAACGACTTTCAAAATATGATCATTACCATGTTCAATACTATGAAAGAGGAAATCCAGGAGGAATTAAATAATCGAATCAATCGCTTTGAAGAGGAACACAACAGACACTTGGAGGAAACAAAAACTGGCATAGAGCAGTTAAAGCAGATTCAAGCAGAGTTTAAAACTGAGCTAAAAGACAAGTTATCTTCAACCCAGAACTCCACAGAGTGTTATCAGCAGAACTAACAAAGCAGAAAACAGAACCTCAGACCTTGAAGAAGATAAAGTGGGAGTATTAACCAGCTCAATAGAAGATGTTGTTAAAGCTAAAAAGATACTTGAGAGAAATATCCAGGAGATATGGGACACCCAGAAGAAGCCTAACATGCGTATTCATGGAATACCAGAGCAAGAATCTCAAAATACAACCCATGAGGAAATTTTAAAAACGATCATCAAGGAAAACGTTCCTCATCTAAAAAAAGAGAGGCCCATTCATATACAACAGGCATTCCGCATCCCAAACAGATACGAGCAAAAGAGAAGCTTGCCACGGCAAATAATAGTTAAAATACTCCACATTCAAGATAAAGAACTGGTGCTGAGAGCTTCAAGGGAGAAAAAACAAGTCACTTTTAAAGGTAAACATATTAAAATAACAAATGACTTCTCAGTCGAAACAGTAAAAGCAAGAAGAGCTTGGAGAGTCATACTTCAAGTATTGAATGAGCAAAAATGTCAACCCAGGCTGATTTACCCTGCAAAACTATTCGTCATGATCGAGGGAGAAAGAAAAATCTTCCAGCACAAAGACAACTTGAAGGATACATGTCTACCAAACCAGGCCTTCAAAAAATGCTAGAAATGATACTCAAGCTTGAAGAAAAAAACAGGCATATCTACGAGAACAGAAGGCAAGAATAACACCATTAAAAGCGAAGCAATATACTTATAAAAACTACTAAACATAATAAATGTCTGGAATTAAAAATAGTTTCTCCATTATAACACTAAATGTTAATGGAATTAACTCACCGATCGAGAGACACAGATTACAAATTTGGATTAAAAATCACAATCCATCAATCTGGTGCCTGCAGGAAACCCATCTCACCACAAAAGATAGGCATGCCCTAAAAATAAAAGGCTGGTCAACAATTCTACAAGCTAATGGAAGCAGAAAACAGGCAGGGGTAGCCATTACGATATCAGACAAAGTGGACTTCAAACCAAAGAAAATTATAAGAGATACGGATGGACACTACATTTTAGTCACAGTTACAATTCACCAGGAAGACTTCACAATACTGAACATATATGCACCCAATACGGGCCCCTCCACATTCATTAAGAAAAACCTACAGCGTCTAAAGCAAGAAATCAACCAACAAACGATAATACTTGGGGACTTCAACACCGCCTTCTCGACATGGGATAGATCAACAGGTCAAAAGCTTAACAGAGATACTTTGGAACTTAATCAAATCCTGAAAGAAATGGACCTTACAGATCTCTATCAAACTTTTCACCCATGCACCAAAGAATACACATTTTTCTCAGCAGCACACGGAACTTTCTCCAAAATAGATCACATATTAGGCCACAAAATGAATCTACACATATACAAAAAAGTTGAAATTCTAACCTGTGCCCTATCAGACCACCACGGCCTAAAGTTGGACATCCACAGCACAACAAACAAGAGAAAATACACTAACTCCTGGAAACTTAACAATATGATGCTGAATGAGAACTGGATTCAGGAAGAAATTAAAAAGGAAATTCAAGATTTCCTGAAAGTGAATGATAATGAAAATACAACTTACCAAAATCTCTGGGACACAATGAAAGCTGATCTAAGAGGTAAATTCATAGCTCTTACTTAATGCCTACATCAAAAAAATGGAAACATCAGAAATAAACAACTTAAAAATGCAGCTTAAAGCTTTAGAGAAACTAGAGCAATCTGATCCCAAAAGTAGTAGAAGAGAGGAGATTAGCAAAATAAGGGGAGAAATATCTGAAATTGAGATTAAGAAAAGGATAGAGAAAATCAACCAGTCAAAAAGCTGGTTCTTTGAAAAAATCAATAAGATTGATACACCCCTAGATAAATTAACCAAAAGCAAGAGAGAGAAAGGCCAAATTAACAAAATTAGAAATGAACATGGAGTTATCACTACTGATATCCAAGAACCCCAGAGAATTATAACATCATATTTCAAAAACTTATACTCTATGAAGTTTGACAACACAAGAGAGATGGATGAATTTCTAAGTAAACAAAACTTACCTAAATTGAATCGTGAAGTTGTGAAATATTTAAATAGTACTATAACATATAAGGAAATTGAGGAAGTAATCTTGAATCTTCCCACCAAAAAATGTCCTGGACCAGATGGATTCAGCACAGAGTTCTACCAGACATTTAAGGAGTTAATAACACCAATACTCCTTAAACTGTTCCATCAAATAGCAAAGGAAGGAACACTACCAAATTCCTTCTATGAAGCGAATATCGTTTTAATCCCAAAACCTAATAAAGATTCACTTAAGAAAGAAAACTATAGGCCTATCTCTCTGATGAACACAGACGCAAAGATTCTTAACATAGTCTTAACAAATCGGATTCAAAAACATATCAAAAAGATCATTCACGGGGACCAAGTAGGCTTCATCCCCGGCACACAAGGTTGGTTCAACATACGAAAATCAATAAATGTAATTTTTCATGTAACCCAGTCCAAAGTCCAAGACCACATGATACTCTCGATAGATGCAGAAAAAGCTTTTGACAAGATCCAACAGCCTTTTATGATCAAAACGCTAGAGACAGTAGGAATGGAAGGAACCTTTATCAATATAATAAAAGCTGTATACAACAAGCCCACAGCAAGGATTTTGCTCAATGGGGAACAATTGGAAGCATTCCCACTTCGATCAGGAACTAGACAAGGCTGTCCACTCTCCCCACTTCTATTCAATATTATACTTGAAATCTTAGCTGAAGCCATAAGACAAGAAAGGGACATTAGAGGAATTCAAATCGGCAAGAAGAAATCAAGCTATCCCTATTTGCAGATGACATGATCTTATATCTGAGGGATCCCAAAAATTCCAACAGGAAGCTCCTGGAACTAATTGAGAAGTTCAGCAGGGTGGCAGGATACAAAATAAATGTGCAAAAATCAGAAGCCTTCTTATATGCCCAGAATGAAAGAAGTGAAAAGCCTTGAGAGAAACAATACCATTTACTATAGCCCCTAAAAAAATGAAATACCTTGGTATAAACCTAACCAAGGAGGTAAAAGACCTTTACAATGAAAACTTTAAAACCCTAAAGAAAGAAATAGCAGTAGACACCAGAAGGTGGAAAGACCTCACATGTTCCTGGATTGGCAGAATCAACATCGTAAAAATGATCATCCTACCAAAGGCAATATACAAATTCAATTAAAATCCCAAAGAAATTCTTCAAAGAAATTGACCAAACAATCTCAAAATTCATATGGAGGCACAAAAGACCCAGGATAGCAAAGACAATCCTGAGTAACAAAAACACTGCTGGAGGTATTACCATACCAAACCTTAGTCTATACTACAAATCCATAGTTGTAAAAACAGTCTGGTACTGGCTCCAAAATAGACACACAGATCAATGGATAAGGATTGAAGATCCAGATAAGCCCACAAAATTACAGCCATTTGGTCTTTGACAAAGGGGCCCAAAGAATCCAATGGAAAAAGAACAGCATCTTCAACAATGGTGCTGTCAAAACTGGATCTCCACATGCAGAAGATTAAAGCTGGACCTGTACTTGTCACCATGTACAAGACTTAATTCCAAATGGATCACAGACCTTGATATAAGGCCAGAGAATAGTTGAAAGGATAGGGAACTCCCTCTAGCTGATTGGGCTAGGCCAACATTTCCTAAACAGACATCCAATGGCTAGTCACTGCTACCAACTCTCAACAGTTGGGATCTTGTGAAATTAAAGAGCTTCTGTTCAGATAAAGAGATTGTAACATGAGCTCAATGGCAACCCACAGAATTGGAGAAAATCTTCACTAACCACATATCTGATAGAGCTTTACTGTCCAGAGTGCACAAAGAACTTAGAAAACTAAACACCAAGGAAACCAATGGCCCAATTAGAAAATGGGCCCTGGAACTTAAAAGAAATTTTACCAGGGATGAAATTAAAATGTCTAAAAAATATCTTCAAAAATGCTCCACTTCTTTAGCCATCAGGGAAATGCAAATCAAAACTTCCCTGAGATATCACCCATTTGCAAAATGGTTACTTTTTATCTGCCAGACTATATGCCCTCCCCTTCTGGTGAGATCATACCCCCTTAGTTGTAAATGATCAGGAAAGAATGTCTGTGAATTTAACCAGGTGTCACATTACTTACTTGCAGTCCTTGATGGAGGCCTATTTTCTCTACTGTGACATGGTCACTTCTCTCATCTCACCCCGGTCAGGATGACAAAAATCCACAATATAGACAACAACAAGTGCTGGAGAGGATGTGGAGAGAGGGGAACTCTGCTACATTGCTGGTGGGAATGCAGGCTCATACAGCCACTCTGGCGAGCCATCTGGAGATTCTTAAAGAAATTAAAGATTGAAATGCCATATGACCCTGCTATTCCACTTTTGGGAATAACCCCCCCATACAGCAGAGGGTCACCTCGATAGCACAGGCATGACCATGTTCATAGCAGCACTGTTTACAATAGCAACGTCATGGAATCAACCCAAATGTCCAACAGTTGATAAGTGGATAAGTAAACGGTGGTACATCTATACAGTGGAGTACTACTCAGCCATCAAAAATGATGAATTACTGGAATTTGCCGGGAAATGGATGTCATTAGAAACAATTATATTAAGTGAAGTATCCCAAACCCAGAAAATTAAGCACCATATGTATGTACTCCCTAATAGGTGGCTCCTAGTACCAAACCCACCCAGCCCACCTTGAGACACTCATAGGTAAATCTATGTATTCCCTACAGTAATTGCAAGGACTATGAACAGGAGGGATGGAGTTGTAGGGCCACACCAGAAACAAGGAGAGAAGTGACCATGTTACAGTAGAGAAAATAGGCCTCCATCAAGGACTGCAAGTAAGTAATGTGACACCTGGTTAAGTTCACAGACGTTTGTTCCTGATCATTTACAACTAAGGGGGTATGATCTCACCAGAAGGGGAGGGCATATAGTCTGGCAGATAAAAAGTAACCATTTTGCAAATGGGTGATTGACCCTTCCCTCACTGAGGTTTCCTAGTTTTATTACATCTATGCTTGAATGTGCTCTTATAATAAGACTCCAGTTTAACAGCTTTTTGTCTCTGGCCAGGGGGTGACATACAGTGCCCAGCAGAATGGAGTGATGGGCAATGAAGGAGCAGCAAAACTGCAAAAGAAAAATCAACAAACCACAATCCAGAACTTCAGAGACTCTATATCAATCACCTAGAACTAGGCCAGCCTAATCTCTCCCCATCCTGAAGCTCAGGGACATTTGTGGAAGAGGCGGCGGTAAGAGTGTAAGAGCAAATGGATGGGAGGAGCAATGATTTGCATGAATCTCCACACAAGTTAGGGCCAAAGCAATCATAATTGGACGTTGCATGCCCTGTGCAATGTCCAACACACTATTGACCTCACAAAGTCTAGCATCAGCTAAAGGCACCAAAATCTTTGGAGGCAAGGGATTGGCAGCCACAGTAGTGTTCCTATGCTTAAGGGGAACACGGGAAAGGGTTCAGGGAAATGCCACTGGGTCCTTGTACATCATCCCAGAGGAGAGTCAGGGATGCACATTAAAGAACTCTCTGGGAATTGGGGCGGGAGATGGGGAGGAAGGGGTGAAGGGAGGGAGAGCAGGCCGTTCGGGGGGAGGAGGAGGGAGGGAGGGAACCGGTTTACCTATTAAGTTTGTATGAGTGGAAATAATAATAAAAAATCTTAAAAAATATTAATGGGACTTTCAGAGAACTAAAAACCCATGTCCTAAGTATTTTAAAATGTTTGTGACTATGAGACTTATCCAAAGAGAATGCTAGAGAAGTTACTGTTGACTTTAGGTCATAAATTTTAACCATAAATGAACAAGGCTTATTCAATTGTGCCCGACTTCTTGGTGAATTACTACTTTGGAAGACAAACTCGAAAAGCATTTATTTGATGCCAAACTTTATGTCAAAATCCATTACATTATGTCTGGCTTTCATGTTCATTGAGTCATCAAACTTTCCTAAAGTAAAATAATGATGGAGTGGTTAGGAAATCCTGGAACATATTCACAACTAGTGACAATTGTACAACCTGGGATGGCTTCTAGGGTTATTGTCTTTTTCCAGAATATTTTTAAATATATATTTAATATATATTTAATAAATAATAAAATAATAATAACTATTTAATAAATATATTCACATATATATAGTGAATTAATTGAAAAATACCCTACCCAAGATGCATAAACTTACTCTAGACAAATTGATTTATAATAAATAGATTTCCAATATACTTCGGACTTTTTTGATTCATTGTTAAGAAGTTAATTTTGCATGTCTGGTTAGCCTACTTTCAAATTTGACAAGCAGGTTTGTAGAAAATAATATAATATTTACCAATGTAAATCAGAGTTCTGAATCAAATATGGAATATACAAAAAAGAGTTCACATTCAATGATTTTTTAAAGCATTCAATATACTTTTCATTTATTTCTGGGCACTAAATCAAGGCATTTTTATGTTCACATATTGTAAGAAGGAACTGAATAGTATTTCTTTTCATTGTGTATGTGTGTGTATGTGTGTGTGTGTGTGTGTGTGTGTGTGTGTGTGTGTGTGTGTTAAAGAGCACTGGGTGTGACTGTGGAAGCTCAAGAGTGACATCAGTAATCATTTCAGATTGCTCTACCTCCTTTTGCTTTGCTCTGAGATTTTCCAGACTCTTCCTTCCAGTGCTGGAAATGCAAATTGATGCCATTCCAGCCTGCCATCTTTACATGGAATCCAGGATTTGAACACAGGTCTTTCTACAGGTCTTAACCCCTGAGCCATCTCTCCAGCCCAGAGTAATATTTTTTAAAAGTTGAATATCTTGGTCTTATGACTCTAATATTCAGTAGAGGTTAAAATAAGCTTTCAGCACTTAAGGGAGATGCATCCCAATGTGATGGAAAATTAATGAAGAAAACCACAACTAGTAAGAGTACAGGTACTGGTGGCCCTAATGTGCTCAACCCTAATCAGGTCATCAAAATCTCTTCTTGTTCCAAAAGTCCGGGAATCTTGCAGAAGAAAGAGTGATAAGATTGTAAGAGCTGAAAGGTGGGGAGATGTACTGATGGCCAAGACACTCCAGTCAGTTCAGTGCTGCTACATTCATGAGCTCACTACAGTGAGATTTACACAACGGTTGAACTCAACATTTCACCATGGACCAGTAAAGTCTTTAGGAAAAACAGCTCAGTATAATTTTCTGTCCTTGAGAATTCTTATATGAGATACCTCCCCCTTCACAGGCAGCTCAGTCTTCCACCTTTGCAGCTGGCCAAACAAAATTACAGAAACAAAACTCGTGGAATCTATTATCAGAGCCTAAAATAAAAACATTTCATGTGAATATCTCTACTTTCAACATCATTAAAATCAAGGGAGTAAATATCCCTCTCTTACCTTCTTTTTTTGTGTACTCAGGTATGTGTGGAAAGAGAGTCATGAGTACTTATTGCAAGAAATATTTTCTCAAGTCAGGTCTCATGAGATAGCTCAGTGAAAAGGCATATTGCTCACAAACCTGGCGACCTGAATTTGAGTCCTGGATGCTTATATGGTGGAAGAAATTCCTCCTCTGTTCTACAGTCATGCACTATTGCATGCATGTGTAGTGGTAGAAGGAAAGTTCTCCTGTCTTTTCCACCCATGCACCATAATATGCATATATATACTCTCTCTCCCCCTCTTTCCTTCTATTTCTCTCTCTTTCCCTCTCTTTCCTTTTACTTCTCTCTCTCTTTCCTCTCTCAATATGTAAAACATTTTGAAAACCATTCCTAAGCTCTTGTAAACATAACTTGAAACCCACTGGGTAATAACATCTCATTACTCCTCCCCTGTTTTGTCCCTAAAATCTATTCTCTGTTATAATAGTTAGGATTCTTTAGAGAAAAAACAAAATGGCCCCAGAGGGAAGATGAGTATATGTCATCCCAGTTCATGAGATGAAGCTATGTTTTCTTCCACTTCTTTTATCATTTGTTCCTGAAAGGTGTCATGTACTTTTAAAGTGGATCTTTGTATTTCAAAGACTATTATAGATGGTCCATACTGGTTTAACTTAGAATTAATCTGTTAGCTTTTCCAAGTTCAGTCAAATTGGCAACCATGATTAACAATCAGTCTGTTTTATGGTGTCTGGAAATTTATAGAATTAGATGCTCCAAATAATATTGGATGTGTACAAGATTTATAGGAAAAAAATATTGTTAAGGATACAGTCGGTAGCGCTGGAATAAATGGCAATGGCCTTCAGGCTAAAGTACATGTAGTCTTCTGTGAAAGGAGAAAAGGAAGGAAACAGTGGGTAGGAAGAAACTGAATACAGCCAAATTCTGAGAGAGGCATGGTTAAACATGTAGACAATGCAAGGGAAGTAAAGGTTGCCTGCTGCTGTAGATCTAATCCACATCAGAATGAACCAGGTGAAACACCACCTATTCATGGTAATCCTTCACTAACTTTGAGTAGCAAAGAAGAAGCTTGCCCTCACCTGGATGGACCTTATGACACCGAAGTAGATGGTAAGTGAAGAGTGCACATGAACTTTGAATTGCTTCTTTCTTGACACACTTCTTGGGGAAATCCTAGGCAGGGTGTCTTTTAATAATCACGATCAGTAACCACCAGAGCCAACATTATGTTAGCGTCTGAGCTAGCCTAGAGGATGATACATATTATAAGGCATTGATTATTACCATCAATCTCATTGGGAGATGATAACAAAATCAACTGTCTTTAAAAATTTCTACTTGCTATGACTTCTAAATATGTGAATTTTGATAATATGGAATATTTCCAATTTTATCTCCTAATATCTGAGTCTGGCCAAAGGTTATTTTTTGTCTGGTAAATTTAAATTCCCTGAGAAATGATGTTTATCTAGGCTACTTTTAAACATCTTAGTAATTAAAACTTCAATCCTCTTCTGTGAGCCTTAATATATAGAGTTTAACTTATGGGACAGAACAGGTTGTGAGGTAAACCTGTGTTCTCTACTATAATACCATAATGTAGTGTAGAAGAGAATTATAACAGAGAATTTCTAATGTCTAATAAGTGACATTTTTATTAAACTATTAGCCGTATTTTGTCATTGAAAATTTGTATCCACTTTGTTGCTTTGTCTTCACCATAATGAGTATTGCATATTCCTATTATAACCACAGCTACATCTTGATTTTCAGTCTATGTTGGCTACAGTTTTGTAGCTGACATTTCCTAATCACATGGATTAAAGTGATAATATACCCATAACCAGGTTTTAACTTAAAAGTCAGAATGTGTTTTCTGTTATCTTTTTGCAGTTTTTAAACTTCATCAATGCAGAAGTAACCAGTCAGGTGAATATCATTGTCTTATCAGTGTCCAAAAATGAGTCTTACATAGCAGAATAGAATTCCAACCAAGTGACTGAAGCTGAACTATGGGAACTAGCACACAGAACTCAGGTTTTTAAGTAGCTGAAGACTCTTGCCATTCGCTTTCAGGTTCTGGAAATAATAATTGGTGAGAAAGAGTGAATGATATCCTTTGTTTTAAGGGTTTGAGATTCAAAGATTTCCTATGACTCATACGGGAATATAAAAGCTAACATTGTTCATAGCACAAATCTGCCCTTGACTGCTCCTCATTTTTGTAGAAAGGGTTGGAAGTATAGCAAATTTTTCTTCCACTAAAACATGTTTCAAGGAATTGATAAAATTAAAGCAATTTATCAATTTAGGGAATTGACCTAGTAGTCATAGAAAGCATGGAGAAACAATAATAAAAATAGATATTGAACAACTGGGAAGGTTATTCTTTACAGTTTGTATTGGAAAATTTACACATGCTTTAGCAAAATACAAATTATAGAAAGTTACAGTGGATTTGAAAGTTGTTGAAATCAGCACAACAGAGGTTTGGAGTTTTAATACAAAATGTTGTTGTCTAAAGCTTTTTCAGATGTTGTATATGACATTTTTAATGCCAAAACTAAAGGTATTTTTGCTATGATTTCAATGTCTCATATAATGTGCGTGTGTGTGTGTGTGTGTGTGTGTGTGTATCCACATTAAATATTCCATTGTTGATGGTAGTCTACATTTTTATTCATACATAACGAGTCTAGATTTTCACCTTAATTTAATGAACACTAGGTTATCATAACCTGTGTAAGTATTTTTAGGTAAATTTTATGTGTTTATCTTCCAACTTTTGTTCCTCTTTTTATAAAATACTTATTAGACTCAGACTTGTTCACAATGGCATTAATTTTTCCATCTAGTTTTATTAGTTGGGAGAACTAAAGCTAAATATTACAAAATAAACAATTCATTCTTATTATTTTTTATTCAAATGAGCATTCCTGGAGATCACATTAGGCTTAAGGACTATAGTATTTGTATATAAAGCTAAGAATGTCACTGAACTACAAAGATAATCATTTTTCCACTTAATTATTTTTATAAAAGTATGATTAATTTTAAGAAAGTCTATGTTGACCAAATTACGAGTGCATTTTTTACATTGCAAAAATGTATAGATCCCACTTCATATTATTAGATACATAATAATTTAATTTGGTTAAAATAAACTCATTAACACAGAGATAAAATTTTCAAGGTTATTTTTGCCTTTTCCCTCATACTTTCTTATGAATGTAGAATAGGTTATCTAACAAACAAATTTTAGACTGGAGTTCTCTCTCTCTCTCTCTCTCTCTCTCTCTCTCTCTCTCTCTCTCTCTCTCCTAGTCTCACAATAGGGAAATGAATGAAATGAATTAAATATGGGAGATAATGAGTTACTATGTTTGGTTTTGGAAGTTTTTTTCTATTTTATGACTACTACAAAAACTGAACATGGCCCCTTTATTAATTATTGGGTTTTACTTTTTATAAAGAGATAGGGATTTCCATAATTCTTTAAAAGTAATATTTCACATCAAAAGCATTCCCAATTATCATATTGATAAATATAAATGTATAAACAAAAGCCAATATTTGATTATGTGACATCTATTAAGTGCTTATTTGCCGAACTCATCATGGTATTTAATAGAGCTTATGTTTTTTGCCGACTATTCATCAACTAGAACTAGGTTTTTCTCTTGAATTGGAAGTGAAATGTGATCAAAATTACTTCACTGGAAGACTGACACTAGGATCACTTAATTATATTTCATTGTCAAACTTGGAGACAAGAGAATGGGAAATTATTTCATCCTACAATAATAGTTTGCCTTGCCAGCACAAAAAAATCACAATTATTGATAAATTAGAAAATATTAAAAGGAAGTTTGAACCCTATTGGTTCTGAGATATTTACAATAGAGAATACAATTTTGAGACATAAGAAATATGAATTCATTACTGTGATAACAAAAGAATTTTTGGAACATCTCATTTACCGTGATTTATATTATATGGGCTATCTTTATCATGGAATATGAAATATTTCAATAGTAGTTCCTATAAATGTATTAAAATTAATTTTCAATATACTAGTATAAATACAGGTCAAGATATAAAAGCTTTGTGATATCAAAAGCAATTTAGTCTTCAAAAATACTAATTTTCTATATTCAGCAAAATAAGTTAAAATACAAAGCCATGATTTAATGTAATGACCGCTTATGGAAATTCCATTTGATTGGATGTACTTGGGAACATGTCTTAATATCTTAAAATTTTCCTTGAAAAAGAAAGCAAAAACTCCTATATATGACAGAACAGATTATTCTAATTTTGTAGTTATTGATAGCTTAACATTTTCAGTTTCTCTAGATGCTAAATATATCTATAACATTCATATATACTTGGAATAAAATTATGATTCTATACAAATATGAGCCAAAATATTATTTCCAAAAGGTGCTAAAAATAGCATGCTGTTTTGAGAGCATACAATATTATAAACTCATAGACATTTATTTCCCACTTAAGAAATAAAAGTGAACAGAGTAGCAATGAATGGATAACTTGAGCAAAAGGAGAACCTAAACATCCCCACAGGTGTTGCAATAGGCTGCAACCATTAGAAGTTTAGAGCAGTCCATTACAGAGTAAAATAGATATAGTACATAAAATTTTGTACTGAATAGTATAAACCCGTCTTTTTTTTTGGGGGGGGTATACTTGAAATCCTCCTTCAAACTGAAGGAGGGAAAGATTTAGTTGCCATAACATTATTATATCTATGAAATGATTGCTATGTGGCTTCAAATTCAAACACTCGATTAGTTCTACTGTAGTTAAACCTACAAAAAGAAACAAATAAAGAAAAGCAAAAGCCATTTAAACTGTAGTATTTACTGTGAAGCAGTGGGAGGGAATATACAAAGATAGCTGAATTCAGCACTTATTATGATGGCTTTTCTTCTTTCTTCTCTAAAGAAAAATGGTGTGGGGGAACAAGAATTAACTCATGAAGATCCAATCACTGAAAGCTGAATAAAAAATTCCAGACGAGGAAGACAACTAATAAAATGATAGCAGCACACATAGAACCATCTCCTCCCTACTAAACTTCCACACTAGCAGTTCCAGCTGGTCTCTCTGCCTTTTCATCTCAGACTTTCATTGGCATACTCTGAGTCTAAACAGTAGTTTGAGAATTTTAAACTGTGCAAGACAATGGATCTTTTCCGCTCCAAGTTCCAAATAATTTTCTACCACCTTCTGAGACTATTCACAGTTCCACAGGTGTTTTGTGATGTAGAAGGGATTAGTATGACTGGGTTGCCAACCAGTCTTATTCCCAACATCTCTATTCTCTAAGTGGAGCTCTATGTTATTATTACCTTGTCTTTGTATAGTAAGGAAAAGAACAACAACAACCATCTGAAATTCAAGTGTTTCCAAACAGGAGTAGGAAAAGAGACTGAGATAGGAGAAAGATAGAGAATGTAAATATATATGAATGGGAATGGGTAGGAGAGGAAGTTCTCTCCCATGAACTCAGAGATCTGCCTGCCAGAACTATTTAGTGCTAAATGGCTTTGTTAAGGTGTTTATCCCCTAGATACAGTTCTGAGCTGTGGCCATTTAGTAGTAGAGAAATGAATACAGTGTATGCCAAGCACACAAGACAGGGTTTCCTAGGCAGACACAGTGTTGAGGCTCATCTGCATAATCCCCTCGCCTTTCTAAAGTAGAAGGAGGGAGGAGTCCATGAATCCTTGGCATGTCAACACTGACAGCTTTATTACAAAGAAGGAGCTACTCAGCTACTATACATTTTGGCATGGCCACTGCCGAGCATGTTAGATTTACCCAATTAAGAGGATACTCAGGTTCACAACTAATTTATTTGTCTCTGCAGGACAAAGAAAAGAAAGCTGGAAATGATGAACAGATTTGCCTACACTAAATCATAGTTCAATTTCATCAATTTCATCATGTGGAATAAGGAGTCTGAGATTTTCTTTTAAAAAATGCCACACAACAATTCACATGTCATCAGTATCAGCAAGGTGTCCTTCCTTTCCCTCTCGATTCCTTGTTCTTTTATTTTTTTTAGTAGTCCTTCATCCTAATGGAGAGAAAGTTAGACCATTAAAAATAATGTTGTCATAATCATTGTATGTAATTTATGAATACAGAGTGAACTACACAGAGAGGGATATAAACAAATGCACATTACAATCTTATATATTGATATTATATGTACTATTTCATTATTGTTTACTTTTAAGCCACTAGAAAGACTGAGATACATTAATAAGGTACAATGGAACATTGTGAGTAAAATATGTAGATCTAAAATCTAGTAGGGAATTACATATATCCAAATTAGTTTTATTTCTTTTATCTCCATTTTGAATGATTTCTCTTAGTTTTAGAACCACTCAGTTTATGACGTGCTGTTTATGAAGTGATTCGGAACTACAGTTATCAATTTTGGAGATACCTTTCATCAAAATATGCAAAGCAGCTATTTTTGTGGAGTTTACATGTGAGTAGGAAGACAAGTAGTACACTGATAAATATAGGATATGAAAGAATATTGAATAGTATAAGATAATGTAAAAGTAAATCATAAAACATGCTTCAGTATTACAGGGAATATTAGGAATATTTTTATTTTTTAATTTTAAACTTTATTTATTTTGTATGTGGGGTGTGTGTGTGTGTGTGTGTGTGTGTGTGTGTGTGTATGTATCAGTGTTAGTTTTATAGCACCCATGCAGGGACCATCTCTGAAGGCCTTCAAAGGTCATCTTCCAGAGCTGAGATTACTCTGAAGGAAAACACCCTATTGATCTGGATGAAGTGACTCTACTCCTTCACAGAGATAAAGTCAGCAACTTCTCCTAAACAAGAAAGCATATGGAGATTAGGTCTCCATTGTAGATAGCCCTACCCTGAGATAGGGCTCAAAATCAACTGAGTTGGATCCCAATATGTTCAGACAAATGAGATGGAGAGGACCAAAAGCTCTAATCAGGTATGGAGAAACTGGAGCTAATTAATAAGGAAAAGCCATTTTTCCTGGATCTGCCTATGCCTATATATAATCCTGACTTTCCAGACATCTTTGGCTCCCTTGTCCCTCATGGTACTCCACATCTGAAGTACCTGAGTTCTGGCTTCCTTGCCCCTTCATGGATCTTCATATCTGTAATCCATGAATTTCTTTTCCTTTTTTCCTTCACCCTCAAGGATTTCATGCCTGGAGTTTGTGAGTTTTTGGTGACTCCCTTACTCATCATGGTACTCCAGATCTGGAGTTTGTGAGTGCTTATCTTTTTTCTCATGCTTCATGGATTCTATGCCTGGAGTCCATGAGTTCCCCCGAGACTCTCTTCCACCTCATGGATTCATGTCCATAAGTTCCATGATTCTCTCCTCTAATAAACTCTGCCTTAATGTCCCATGTGCGTTCTGGTTTCAATCTTCAACTCCTAAACACAAGATCTCTGGACACATTCAGACTGCAAAGGAACCTCATATCAAGAGGACTGTGTGTCTCTGTGCAGGACCAAGGGTAACTTCCAGAATCATCCTGGATTAGTTCGCATCCTTTTTGCTTAGCTCTGGGATTTCCCAGGCTCCACCTAGCATGGTCCGAAGTGCAGAGGCATAGCATTTATACATCATACTTGGGATCCAAACTTAGGATCTTTTGCTTGTGATGTAGAATCTTAAATCCTGAGCCATTTTTCCAGCCCCCTGGGGGATATTTTCTAAGAACACTAGGGAACCTAATTTGGAAAATTTAATTTTCTGAAGGCTTAAATCATGAGTATCGCAGATTTCATCCTGAGAAGTAGCGCTGGGTAAACACTTGTTCCAGAAAAAGTATCAGTCGATCATATACATGACCTTTTTCATTTGTGAAATTTTAAATCATGCTTTGTTAGAATGCAGCCAGTCTCATTGTGTATGTATTTAAAGTTGTATTTTGTATGTAGTATTTGTATGTTTGTATTTTTTTATTTTTTATTTTTTTTTACAAATGGTAACACTAGAAACCAAAAGACCTGTAAACTCAAAAAAACAGTGCTACTTGGTTCCTGGTCTAGATTCTAGTGGGTCAAAAAGAAGACCATGGAAAGAATAGTAAAGACTGTCATGATAAAAAATTGACCTACAGGCTAGAGAGATGGCTCAGATGCTAAGCATTACTACTGAAAATTGAAAGGACTTGAGTTTGGATACCCAGACCCCTCCCTCTTAAAAACACTAGCAGAAATGGTGTTTCTGGATCTGATAGGCAAACCCTGGTAAAGCCCGGATAATAGCAAAAGGAAGGTAGTGCAATCCAGAGTGACTCCTGAAGTCACCCTCTGGACTCCATAGAAACACCCACTGCCCTCTTTTACAAATCAACCATCCTGCCCTGCCAAAAAAAAAAAAAAGCATAAACACACACACATACACACACATGCAAAAAAATGAAATTTAAGTGGTAATATTTGATTATTATTAAAGAAGAATTAAAGTATTATACATGGTACCTGGAATCCAAACTCAGGACCTTTAATATATGTTTTAAATGTTTCTACTTTTGTTGCCCAGAAAAAGGTAATAGAGATGGATTAAGTAGAATGGTCAGTTGAATAATTCTGGGATAAGACTGAAATGACCGGCTTGTGATGGAGTGACCAGGATCCTACAAAGAGATTATTCGGCCTCTGAGTAAAGTAAGAAGTGAATTCTAGGTTTGTGTTTGAGCAACTACATGAATAATTCTTTTACAGACATGGAAAATACTCCTTGGAAATGTATTGCAAGGTGATATATGTCAAGTGGTAAGGTGGATTTAAGCTTAAAAATGTATATTATATATTATTTCCTTACCATATCTTAAATGAAAATTTTCATTACAGATATGTATATGAACATGCTAAGACAGATGAGTGAATATTCAATTTAAATCATGATATATGTAATAGATCTGATGATTTATGAATGTATCTATAGGCATATTATTATGTGATAAAACTGGTATAAAGAATAAAAATAATACAAAAATAAGTGTCAAAATATTAGAGTAACTCTTAAACATCTTGTGAATAAGTCATAGGAGAATCCAGTTTTAAAAAATTCCTAAAAAAATAAATGAACAGTTTAAGTAGGAAGACCATCTTGGGGGAAATCTACAATGCAAAACAATCTGTTTTCTGAAGGTGGCAGTATACCTTGTGTCCTATGAGGCTGAGAAAATAAAAACGAAGATAAGGATTTGGCAGCATTGGAGTCAATGGAAAGGTGGTAAATGGGTAAATGCTTCAGTGCATGATAGGGAAGGACACAGAAGGAGCTAATGCATGAGAAAAACATCCAGTGTCTGTTATGAAGGCTAGCAAAGGTTAAGTATGTATCTTGGAGATAGTCAACAAGTGCTTGTGATTGAATTTGTTGGTTCTCGTACTCTTTCCAGATTTCTTGAGATACAAACTGAAGAGCAATAAATGTATTTAAGATATACAACATCACTTTTTGATAAAGCTAGATATTTATAATTCATTTAATTAAGGTAATTAACATACACTTCCTAGCATTATCATTTTAGTCTATTTGTGAATGTGTGTAAAAGGCACTTGGAGCATTCATTCTTTATATAAATTTCATAGATACAATATTATCAGATATAGCCACTATATAATGCATCGGATGTTTAAATTATTCATAGTGAATAACTTAAACAGTAAGTCTTGCATATCATTTTATTTTATCTGAGATTTACCTCCTGGCAACTGGGAAAATCCTATTCTACACTGTGCTTCACATATAGCTGAGCTCAGGAAGCAAAATATAGTGTGTTTGTGCTAAAATAAATTTTTGTATTAAGTCTCATTACTCTCAGATTCATCCAATTTATCACAAGTGCTTAAATCTGAGTGAGTGTGTGTGTGTTTATGCTAAAGAGATGAATAGAAAAAATAAAATGGCCAACAGACATAGAAAAATATGTGCTTCATTAATCATGACAAAAGTATAAATCAGAAACTAAACCATAATGAGATATCATTTTTAACCTAGGGAAAATGGTTATTATCCAAAAGACAACAAAATTATTAATTCTGAGGAAGAAGGAATGTAATACATTGTTGGCGTAGATCCATTATCCCAGCTGGGGTAGAAGACAACACATACATTCCTTAAATGGTAAAGAAGAATGAAGTCTGACCATTTTAAAATCTTATTATTCTTCTCTTGGTATTTCGTTTATTACATACATTTTATGTTTCTAATAGATATTTGGTTGGAGAATGTGTTCTGGCCTTAACTATTATGTGTATATAGTCTTCAAATGGCTATTTTACTTGTGGTATCAAAAGCCCTTCCATTTAATAAAATCCTGTTCAGGTAATTTTGATGCATGTGTACTTAGGGATCATACCCAAAGTCTTTGTGAAGATCATTGTTAAGAATATGAATGATTCACATTTCTAAGTATTTTCAGATTCAGGTTTTCTATTTTGTTTTATTTTTGTTAACTTGTGTAACAGTCACTCTTAACTATTGCTGTGAGAGAACACCCAAAGTCTATCATCTTAAGGGAGAAAGGGAGGTTATTCAGCTTACGGTTCCAGAGGGGAGGCAGTTTCTCATGGCAGAGACGGCATGGCTGGCTGACCACAGCTGGAGAAGGCTAAGTCACCGCAGACATCTTGGAAGCTGAGAGCTGCAGACTGCTTGCTCCAAAGGCAGACTTCTCCTGGAAGTAGGGTGGGACTAATCCATCTCAAGGCCCACCCCTTGTGACTTTCTTCCTCCAGCAAGGCTTGACTTCTCAAGGTGCCATGACCTTGCTAAACACATGAGATTGTGGGGGACACATTTCAAGCCATGACAACTTGTGTATATATTGTGAAAAACAAGTTCAATTTCATTCCTCTGCTCATGAATCTAACATTTTTCTGAAGAATCAGGTGAAATAATTTTCTTTTACCCAATACAGGCTTTTGACATCAAAGGTAGACAGACCTTAAGAGGCTATGTATGCTTTCATTTCAACAACATGCTGTTTTGATTACTGTAGCTTTAGGTTTTACTTTCAAATGAGACTTTGATATTCACAGTTTTATTTATATGAAGTTGTTAGAATGAACATCCTTGCTTTAGGTCTCCTTGTTTTAGGTCATGAACATTTAAACCTTATTGAAAACACTGATTGCTATAACAAGCTTGTCATGCTATTTTTATTGAGATAAATTCTTTATATACTTAGTTTGATGAAAATTTTCATACAATAGGATATAAAATTTTATTAATTGCTTTTACCAGAACTCTTTTGAGATGACAATGTAATTTTTATCCTGTAGACAGTTAATGTTGTTCTCTAGCCATTTGGGCTGCTATAACAAAATGCAGAGTATAGGACAATTTGGGAATAACTAGATCCTGGTACTAGAATATTTGGAGAGAAATTTTCTAGTTCTTACATGATGGCTTCTCCCATTATGGAAGGTGCAAAATAGCTCTCTGAGTTCTCTCTCTCTCTCTCTCTGTCTCAGTGTCTCTATCTCTCTGTCTCTCTGTCTCTCTCTCTCTCTCTCTCTCTCTCTCTCTCTCTCTGTCTCTCTGTCTCTCTCTTTCCAAATCACATACTAAGCTCAGCAAAGACATGAAATAGTTATGTTTTAAATCTTCATCTTTTGCAGTTGGGGCTTGTTAGCAACAACAGGCTGTGACATTTTCCCCTGTACTTCTTAGCCAGGTATTTGTCTTAAAAGGAAACATTATCCAAATCCAGAAAATTAAACAAGATTTTATAAGTCTCCACTTGTATATTTTAAAACAAAATTTCTGATGGCTTTGTACCCTGTTTTAAATTCTTTGACAGTGTTTTATATGTATGAAATGAAGTTTTGATATTCTTCTCCCTACATTATCAATGACATCTCTTCTTTTCCAAGTATGAATCATCTCTGCGAGTTTATATGAGCTTTGTTGTGTGTGTGATTTGCCAAGGTTTGCATACATGTGCCTGTAGCAATCTAACAGTGTAAACACAACAGAAGCAAGAATCATATTCACTCAGAGATGGACAGGGTTTGAGGAGTTCTTCTCCATCTATGATGCAAAAGTAATGGGTCTAATATTGAGTAGGACTTCAGTAGGCTAATCCAATTGAAGTGAATTCAGGAATAATAGCCTTATCATGTCCAGAAGACAGTTTGACAGCATGCCTCCTTATCCTCTGGCTCATATGATCATTTCAGATGATCTCTGTCCCCTATTCCACAGTGTTTCCTCAGCTATCTGGTGAAGCGTTCAGGTAGTTAAACGATTTAGGTTTAGATGTCCTGTGTAAGGTCCAACACTGTATAGTCAGTTATTCTCTGCATCCTATCAAGTTGTGATTCCCTATATGACCCTCATCCCCAAAAATGCATCTCAGATGAAGGCTGAAGTCTTCAGTCATGTATGAGTTTATAGTTGTGTTTAAAAGGTAGTTTCTTGCCACATTTAGTTAACAAATCAATACTAGGGATTTCGCCCGTGGTACCTGTGGCTTCTCCATCCACCAATTCTTTTTTTTTTAATTTTAATACATTTTTTGTTATTATTTCAGCTCATACAAACTTAATAGGTACACCAGTTCCCTCCCTCTCTCCTCCTCCCCCCGAACCCCCTGCTCTCCCTCCCCTCACCCCTCCCACCCCGTCCCCCCCCCCCGTGCCTCCCGCCCCAATTCCCAGAGTCCTTTCTTGTGCATGCCTGACTCTCCTCTGGGCCTTCCTCTCCGATGACGTACAAGGACCCAGTGGCATTTCCCTGAACCCCTTCATGTGTTCCCCTTAAGCATAGGAACACTACTGTGGCTGTCAATCCCTTGCGTCCAAGGATCTTGGTGTCTTTGGCAGATGCTAGACTTTGTGAGGTCAACAGTGTGTTGGACATTGCGCCGGGCATGCAATGTCCAATTATGATTGCTTCGGCCCTAACTTGTGTGGAGTATCTTGCAAATCATTGCTCCTCCCATCCTTTTGCTCTTACATTCTTACCGCCCCCTCTTCCGCAAATGTCCTGAGCTTCAGGATGGGGAGAGATTAGTCTGGCCTAGTTCTAGGTGGTTGATATAGAGTCTCTGAAGTTCTGGATTGTGGTTTGTTGATTTTCTTTTGCTGTTTTGTTGTTCCTGCAATGCCCTTCACTCCATCGTGATGGGCACTGTATGTCACCCCCTGGCCAGAGACAGAAAGCTGTTAAACTGGAGTCTTATTATAAGAGCACATTCAAGGGTAGATGTAATACATCAACCAGTTCTTAACCAGTATATACTACCAAAGCACATAGCTTGGCTGAGTGGAGTTCATAATATAGTGCTCAAGAGTAGAAACCAGATTTGCCACTCTCCAGCACTGGAACCCCATCTATATAACTAGATGGTTAGGGGTTTGACATGTGAAGTTTGAGGAGATACAAACTTTCACTTTTTATGTTTAATTTTATGCTGCTTTCCTTTTTGCACACCCACAAACACAACTTCAGCACAAAAGCATAGCATATATTAAAGTCAATAAAGGGGCAACTGCTAATATGGTGAAGAGGGACTGTAAGAGGGTAAATTACCTAGTCTGCAAAGAAAATAGTGTCTAAATAAGATAGTAATATCACAACATATAGATAGAATAATGATCAACAGCTATACATTTTAGGATATTTCTTTTCTTTTGAATGTGAATATATGCGTTTTGTGTGTGTGTGTATGTGTGTGTGTGTGTGTGTGTGTGTGTGTGTCTGTGTGTGTGTCAGTAGAGGCCAAAGAGTGACATTAGAAATCAACCAGAATTGTTCTACCTCCTTACTCATTTGCTGTGAGTTTTCCCAAACTGCCTCTTCCAAGGTCAAAATTCATTCTTCAGTCATGTCTGTCTACTTAGTGTTTTTACAAGGGATCTGGTGATCTGATGTATGGTTATTTGTTGGAAAGGATAAAGCTTAAGCATCTCTCTAGCCCCATTTTATCAACATTTTCTATAAAATATCAATTGCAAGCATTTTTAAAACAGGAATTTAACACAACTAACATTGCCAAAAGTAACAACATGTAACATTTTGGTATCTGGGTTCAAATACTCATCAAAAAATAGGAACAATGAAGAAATTCCTTTAGCTGCTTTATGGATTATTTAGACAGGGTTTAGCCAGATCTCTAAGGTAACAAGCAGGTAGTACACCATCGTTTCCAAGCTTAACTGTGTTGCTGTGAACACCTGCATAAGAACATCACACATGCACAAATACATATACAATAAAAAAAATTCTCCAAGAATTGGAAATTTGGGAAATACTCAGCTGAGGCTTTTTTTTTTCACATAAAAGAAAACAGCTGAAAATACTTTCAAGGCATTGATTTTTTAACAGGAAATTATTTAAGTTTTATATTCATTTTTGAAGTATGTACTTTTCAGTTAACCTATTGTGGTAGTGATTGTTTGTGATCATTTTCAAGACTACCATGGTGGCCCTGAGCGATTAACCTTTGTTTGGTCCATAGTCCATCATTTTAATCTTCCTAAATGTCTTTTGGTAGATGTCAGTTACAGCTGCTGTCCCCAACCTCTCCCAGTCAATATGGCCCACTGTGCCTTATCTCCTCCCATTTGAATCAGGAGATTAGCAGCTTCCATGCTTATTATCACAGCCCACCCTGCACAGCAGAACCAAGCAGGGCTCTCTAGGGTATAACCCTCTGCTGGGCCATCTGTTATGTAGGACAGTTTAAAATATTATTTGCATTTACTATATCCCACAGGAAATGACAGGAAAATTCCCTCTTGGGCAAATCTGTGACATAGATATTAGCACTGAATTTTTAAAGCCAACTTTGTTTTATGGGAGATAATGTAACACTCATTAACTATTAACTCAATCGGGAATGGACTTCAGCCATGTAGTCCCACATCAACTTGTTCTCATGAGCAGATGTTAATGCAAAATAAAAATCACAATACAAAAAACAAAATGCACACATGAACCAGTTGGCAAAAAAATCATTACATGGTGACATTTTTCATTTGTGAAACATTCGTTGGCAAATCATAAAGTAAAGAAATTCAAACTTCCCCAGGCTATACTCCCTTTCCAAAGCTAGACTGTATTCCTAGTTTGAACTTTTAAAAATATTTTGTCAGAAATGATCTGAGCAATGTTTACAAGCTTACCATTATTCTTGTATCTGATCAGATTAACAAATCCATTACCCAAAGCCTTAAATTTGAAAATAGAAATCTGATCCAATTCAGTTTCTCGCTTGTTTTTCCTACAGTTCTTGAAGAATTCTCCATTATTGGCTCATGGTGTATAACCAAATGGAGCACTTATTTAATTCTTCTTGAAGCAATACTGACTACTTAAGGTGATAAACTCTCAATTCATAGTTTTCAAGAAAAAGAAATTGCTTTCTAAAAGATAGTTTCAAACATTAATTACATGTAATTAAATTTAAGATGTTTGAATCATGTGCTTTGGACAAGTATCTATCCTGACCAATTGCAAATCCATGTGCTTCTTTTTTCTGAAGATGCCATTAGCACTTGTGTGTTTCCCATTCTTCATATCAGATTTTCAAAAATATTGTAATTCCTACTAGGAAGAGATTTAAAAAAAAGGAGAGAGAGAGGTACTAGTCAGGGTTCTCTGAAGAAACAGAATCTATAGAATGTAGTATATATAAATAAGTTTACTAAAAAATAACTCACAATAAAAATAATGTCCTGCAAGGTAGCTGCCCGCAGCAGCCTCTTTCCTAGCTGGAATGTTCCACAAAGCCAAAAAGATCCAAGAAGGTCTCAAGCCTTTGATCCTCTGGAGGGTTGAAGATGCTAGGTTCAGACCTCAGTGAAGAACAGCTGGGCTCTGATGTTGGGGATGAACAATGAACAGCAGCAAGGCCTAGAAACCAAGCTCCAAAAGCAGTGGGAACAGCAACAATGTGATGGAAAGGGTGAAGCTCCAAGTTAGCCAGGAATGGAGACAGCAACAGCAGCAACAAAGAAGGCCAGATTCTCTAAAGGTGAACAACGTGCATGCAGAATGGGCTGCACAGCAAGTCAACACCAAAGAGCAAGTACCTCCTCCGTGCACCTCCTATGGTACACCACTGGAAAATACCACCCACTGTGGGCTGGGTTCTCCACAGCAATCAGTCAAGTACCTGCAGGCTTGTTCAGGGGCCATTCAAACCATTAACCTTCCACAGCTGCCCCCAAACATTTTGCAACTGTCAAGTTGACATTGAAATGCAACCATAACAGAGAAATATATAGAGACACAGAGACAGAAAACTTTTGAAACTCTTTTCTCTTCATCCACTTTGTGGATACCACACATGATACCACATATGAAACTCTGGGTACAGGTTTGGAGCAGGAGAATGAAACACTTCACAGGCCTTTAGATTTTATTTTGGTGGATTTCAATAGCATTCTCTTAACTCCATGACATATAATTCAAACATTATTTTATGTTCAAATGAAACAACTGTTTATACATGTAACTTCATTTTTAAATGGTTTATTTTGAATCAATTTTATGTAAAATTCTTTATTCATGTTTTTCTTCCTTCTTTCCTTCCTCCTTTCCTTCCTTTCTTCCTTCTTTCTATCTGTCCCTTATTACTCCTTCTCCCTCTTCCTATTTCCTTTTCTTCCCTTCTCCTTTTTTTAAAATTTTTTATTATTATTTATTCAATTGTGCATGTGTGCGCATGTGTATGCATGTGCGTGTATGTGTGTGTAGAACCACAGGTGAATTCGAGAACCACTATGGATGCCTCCACCTCCTCCTTGTTTACTCTGCCCTGGGATTCACAGGCTCCGCCTTACCAGGACCAGAGACAGAGACCGCCCCCCGCTTCCACCGGCATCTATACGTGGGGCCTAGGATCGGAACTCAGGACCTTCCGCCTGCAAGGCAGAGGCTTAACCCCTGAGCCACCTCTCCAGCCCTCCCCTTCTCCTTTCTTTTAACCTCTTCTCTTCCCTCTCTTTAGGGAGGTTTAGAGCAGCCATGCTGGGAAGGTCTCTGAAGGTCTTAGAAAGCCATTCCCCCATTGCTAGGGTTACCCTGGAGGAACACCACCTGCTGATAAGGAGGAACTTACTCCAATCCTACATAGAGTTAAGGTGTTCAACTTCCCCCAACTCTTTGCTTATGAAAGGATATGGAAAGTCCAATTATGGCTACCGTGGCCCTAACTTGTGTGAAGTATCTTGCATATGGTTGCTCCTCTACATCTTTAGGCTCTTACAATCTTACTGCCCCCTCTTCTGCAAATTTCCCCGAGCTTTAGGATGGGGAGAGATTTGGCTGGTCTGGTTCCAGGTGATTAATGTAGGGTGTCTGATGTTCTGAGTTGTGGTTGGTTGTTGTTTTCAATTTTGCATGACCTGAGCAATGACTGAAATGTCAATGACCCCCCCCCACCAAAGTATAGCATGGATCACAGGCACTAGGATCCTTAAAGGTAAGAGTTTAACAGTCACAATCGTGTTCTCATACTAAAGGGGAGCACAAGATAGGGTTCTGGGCAATGCTACTGAGTCCTTACACCTCATTAGAGTGGAGGGGCAGAGGGAAGTTTGGCATTTACACTAATGGATGCTCCAGGGAATGGGAGGGGGGAAGGGGAAGGCACTGGGAGAAAGGGAGGGAGAGGGGTAAAAGGAAGGGAAAAAGGCAGGGAGGGTACAAGGAGGACTGGGGAGAGGGGGAGGGAGGGAGGGAACTGGGTACCTATTAAGATGATATGATTGTCCACAGGTTAACTGCATCTGCCACCAGCAACACTCCCCTTTCTCCACCTGCCAGGGATGCCCAGCCAGGACACACTGTGCCCTAGGTAAGCACCCCTCACCTGCTCACCCCCAAGCCCCTGGTAACCCACTAGTCCCAGCTCCTCCCACAAGCCAGTCAGAGCAGGCCCTGTTCTGGCCAGGGAGGACCCCTGGGCTACTCCCCAGCTCTCCAAATTAATTGCACCAGCCACCACACCTCTCTCCTTTTCGCACCCGCCCAGGACATGTGCAGTCCAGCCAGGATAGACTGCGCTCTAGGTAAGCAACCCCTGCTCACCCCCAAAACCCAGATAACCCACAAGCCCAAGCTCCTCCCACCAGATAGTCAGACCAGGTGCTGCTCCAGGCCAACTAATTCAGTTCAGTCAAAAACACACAGAAATTGAAAGAAGGTCTTAGGAGATAAAACGACAATGCCCAAGTCAAAGTGCAAATCCACGAGAAACAAAACCCAGAAAACAAATATCGCACTGAAGAAATTAACCCCATAATGATAGACTCCAACCAGAACAAATCCATGGAAAATAGACAAGAAAGCCTGACCCAAGATAATGTGATCATTACCATGATCAATATTATGAAAGAGAAAATCTGGGAAGAGTTAAATAACCACATCAATAACCTTGAAGAGTAACACAACAGACACTTGGAGGAGTTGAGAAAAAACAGTTCAAGAAACAAAAATAGGCATAGAGCAGTTAAAACAGACACAAAAAGAGTTTAAGACTGAACTAAAAGACAAGTTATCTTCAATCCAGAACTCAACAGAGAGTCTTATCAGCAGAACTAATGAAGCAGAAAAAAGAATTTCAGTCCTTGAAGACAAAGTGGGAATATTAACCAGCTCAATGAAAGAGGTTGTTAAAGCCAAAAAGATACTTGAGAGAAATATTCAAGAGTTATGGGACAACCTGGAGAAGCCTAACATGTGTATTCATGGAATACCAGAGCAAGAATCCCAAAATACCATACCTGAGGAAATTTTTAAAACTATCATCAAGGAAAGCTTTCCTAGTCTAAAGAAAGAGAGGCCCATCCATATACAAGAGGCATTCTGCACCCCGAACAGATATGACCAAAATAGAAACTCGCCATGGCAAATAATAGTTAAAACACTCCACATTCAAGACAAAGAAAAGATGCTGAGAGCTTCAAGGGAAAAAAAAGTCACTTTTAAAGGTGAACCTATTAAAATAACAAATGACTTCTCAATGGAAACAGTAAAAGCAAGGAGAGCTTGGAGAGATGTACTTCAAGTATTGAATGAGCAAAAATGCCAAACCAGGCTGATAAGCCCTGCAAAACTGTCCATCATGATCGAGGGAGAAAGAAAAATTTTCCAGCATAAAGAAAACTTGAAGGGATACATGTCCACTAAACCAGGCCTTTAAAAAATGCTAGAAATGATACTCAAGCTTGAAGAAAAATACAAGCATATACAGGAGGACAGAAGGGAAGTATAATACCACCAAAACCTAAAAACGAAAGAATACACTTACAAAAACCATTTAACATAATATCTATCCGGAATAAAAAATAATTTCTCCATTATAACATTAAATGTTAATGGAAATAACTCACCGATCAAGAAACACAGATTACAAACTTGGATTAAAAATCACAAATCTGCTGCCTGCAGGAAACCCATCTCACCACAAAAGATAGGCACATTCTAAAAATAAAAGGCTGATCTAAAATTCTGCAAGCTAATGAAACCAGAAAACAGGCAGGGGTATCCATTATGCTATTGGACAAAATGGACTTCAGACCAAAAAAAATCATAAGAGACACTGATGGATACTACACTTTAGTCACAGGTACAATTCACCAGGAAGACTTCACAATACTGCACACATATGCACACAATACAGCTCCCCCTCACATTCATTAAGCAAACCCTACAACATCTAAAGCAAGAAATCAACCCCAAAATGATAATTCTTGGGGATTTCAACATCACCCTTTCAACTTGGGATAGATCAACAGGTAAAAAATTTAACAGAGACACATTGGAACTTAATCAAACCCTTAAAGAAATGGACCTTACAGATCTCTATCAAACTTTTCATCCATGCACCAAAGAAAACACTTTTTTTCTCAGCAGCACACGGAACTTTCTCCAAAATAGATCGCATATTGGGCCACAAAACGAATCTACACATATACAAAAAAGTTGAAATTCTAACCTGTGCCCTATCAGACCACCATGGTCTAAAGCTTGACATCCACAACACAACAAACAAGAGAAAATACACTAACTCCTGGAAACTAAATACTATGTTGCTGAATGAGAATTGGATTCAAGAAGAAATTACAAAGGAAATTCTAGATTTCCTGGAAGTGAATGATAATGAAAATACAACTTACCAAAATCTTTGGGACACAATGAATGCTGTCCTAAGAGGTAAGTTCACAGCTCTTAATGCCTACATCAAAAAAATGGAAATATCACTATTAAATAACTTAACAATGCAACTTAAAGCTTTAGAGACACTAGAGCAATCTGTTCCGAAAAGCAGTAGAAGAATGGAGATCAGCAAAATTAGGGGAGAGATATCCAAAATCAAGACTAGGAAAAAAATACAGAAAATCAACCAGTCAAAAAGCTGGTTTTTTGAAAAAAATCAATAAGATTGATTACACCCCTAGTTAAATTAACCAAAAGCAAGAGAGAGAAAACCCAAATTAACAAAATTAGAAATGAAAATGGAAGGGCTAGAGAGGTGGCTCAAGGGTTAAGCCTCTGCCTTGCAGGCAGAATGTCCTGAGTTTGGATCCTAGACCCCATGTATAGACGCCGGGCGGAAGCAGGGGTGGCCTGCACTTCTGGTCCTGGTAGGACAGAGCCTGTGAATCCCAGGGCAGAGTAAACAAGGAGGAGGTGGAGGCGGTCCATGGTGGTTCGCCTGTGGTTCTACACACACATGCACGCACAAACACACACACAACTGAATAAATAATAATAATAATAAAAAGGAAAAGAAAATGGAGTTATCACTACTCATACCCAAGAAATCCAGAGAATTATAATGTCATATTTCAAAAACTTATACTCTGTGAAATTTGACAACACAAAAGAAATGGATGAATTCCTACAAAAAACACAACATGCCTAAATTGAATTAGGAAGTTGTGAATTATTTAAATAGTCCTACAACATATGAGGAAATCGATGAAGTGATCTCGAATCTTCCCACCAAGAAATGTCCTGGACCAAATGGATTCAGCACAGAGTTCATTTAAGGAGCTAATAACACCAATACTCCTTAAACTGTTCCATCAAATAGCAAAGGAAGGAACACTACCTAATTCCTTCTATGAAGCTAATATCATATTAATCCCAAAACCTAATAAAGATACACTTAAAAAAGAAAACTATAGGCCAATCTCTCTGATGAACACAGATGCAAAGATTCTCAACAAAGTCTTACCAAATCGGATTCAAAAACACATCCAAAAGATCATTCACGGGGATCAAGTAGGCTTTATCCAAGGCACGCAAGGTTGGTTCAACATATTCAAATCAATAAATGTAATTCATCATATAAACCAGTCCAAAGTTCAAGACCACATGATACTCTCGATAGATGCAGGAAAAGCTTTTGATGAGATCCAACAGCCCTTTTTGATCAAAATCCTAGAGACAGTTGGAATGTAAGAAACCTTTATCAATATAATAAAAGCTGTATACAACAAACCAACAGCAAGGATTATACTCAATGGGGAAAAACTTGAAGCATTCCTGCTTTGAACAGCATCTTCAACAAATGGTGCTGGCAAAACTGGATCTCCACATGCAGAAGAATAAAACTGGACCCGTATTTGTCACCATGTTCAATGATTAATTCCAAATGGATCAAGGACCTCGATATAAGGCCAGAGACTATAAAAATCATAGTTGAATGGGTTCGGAACTCCCTTGAGCTAATTGGACTAGGCCAACAGTTCCTAAACAGACATCCAATAGCATAGCCACTACAACCAACACTCAACAAATAGGATCTTGTGAAATTAAAGAGCTTCTCTTCAGATAAAGAGATTGTAACTGGAGCACAAAGGCAACCTACAGAATGGGAGAAATTGTCACTAACCACATATCTGATAGAGGTCTATTATCCAGTGTGCACAAAGAACTTAGAACACTAAACACCAAGGAAACAAATGGGCCAATTAACAAATGGGCCTTGGAACTTAAAAGAAACTTGACCAGGGATGAAATTAAAATGTCTAACAAATATCTTAAAAAATGCTCCACATCCTTAGCCAAATGCAAATCAAAACGTCCCTGAGATATCATCTCACCCCTGTCGGGATGGCAAAAATCCACAATACAAACATCAAATGCTGAAGAGGATGTGGGGAGAAGGGAACTCTCCTACATTGCTGGTGGGAATGCAGGCTCATACAATCATTTTGGCGAGCCATCTGGCGATTCATACAGAAGTTAAAGATTGAAATGCCATATGAACCTGCTATTCCACTTTTGGGGATAACCCCCCTTACCACAAAAAATTCACCTCAATAGCACAAGCACGACTATGTTCATAGCAGCACTGTTTACAATAGCAAAGTCATGGAATCAGCCTAAATGTCCAAATGACGAGTAGATAAGGAAAATGTGGTATATTTATACAATAGAATATTACTCAGCATTAAAAATGATGAATTAATGAAATTTTCAGGGAAATGGATGGAATTAGAAACAATTATATTGAGTGAAGTATCCCAGACACAGAAAATTAAGTGCCATATGAACTTCCTAACAGGTGGATCCTAGTCCCAAACCCACTTAGATACACACGCAAAGATAAATCTCTGTAATACCTACAGTAATTGCAAAGATTATAAACAGGAAGGGTGGGGAAGGAGGGCCCCACCAGAAACAAGGAGAGAGGGGATCATGTTACAGCAGAGAAAAGAGGCCACCATCAGGGACTGCAAGTTTGTAATAAGACATCTGGTTAAGTTCACAGACTTACTTTCCTGATCATTTGCAACTGATGGGGTATGATCTCACCACAAGGGGAGGGCATATAGTCTGGCAGATAGAAAATAACCATTTTGCAATGGGAGACTGACCCCCCCATCACCACTATCTCCTACTTTTATTCCATCTACCTTTGAATATACTATTATAATAAGACTCTTATTTAACAGCTTTTTATCTCTGGCCAGGGGGTGACATCCAATACCCATCAGGATGGAGGCAAGGGCCTTTCAGGAAGAGCAAAATTGAAAAAAAAAATCAACGAACCATAATTCAGAACATCAGAGACTCTAATATCAACCACCTGGAACTAGGCCAGCCTAATCTCTCCTTATCCTGAAGCTCAGGGAAATTTGTAGAAGAGGGGATGGTAAGATTGTAAGGGTCTAAAGATGGGGAGGAGCAATGATATGCAAGATACTACACACAAGTTAGGTCCGAAGTAATCATAATAGGACTTTGCATGATCTGTGCAATTACCAACACATTATTGACCCCTCAAAGTCTATCATGGACTAAAATTAGCACTAGGATCCTTAGAAGCTAGGGATTAACAGCCACAATAGTGTTCCTATACTTATGGGGAACACAAGAAAGAGTTCTAGGAAATACCACTGAATCCTTACACCTCATCATAGAAGAAGACCCAGAAGAAAGTTTGACATACACTTAAAGGATGCTCCAGGGATAGGGGGAGGAAGGCACTGGGAGATAGGGAGGGAGGGGGGGAAGGAAGGGGAAAAGGGGCTAGGGAGCAAAGGGGTCCAGGAAGGGGTGGAAGGAGGGAGGGGCCGGGGTACCTATTAAGTTTGTATAAGCGGAAATAAATAAAGAAAAAAAAGAAAAAAAAGTTTGTATGATTGGCAAAAATAAATAAACAAACATTAAAAAAGGAGGTATAAGCAAAAGAAAAAAAAGGAAGGATAGGGAGATGATTTCTCCTTACAGATAAGCCCAACCATAAGGTAGGCATAGGATCAACTGGTTTGGCTTCCTAATATGAGCTAACTAATGAGAAAAAGCCATTTTCCTCTTTCTTTCTTCTCCCCCCTATTTTGCCTAACTGTATAAATATACCTGACCTTGGGAGTCATCTTTGGCACCTGCCTCTCATCACACTCCATGTCTGGAGTCCATGAATTCTCTAGAGTCTCTTTGCTGACCATGTTACTCCATGTCTGGAGTCTGAGAATTCCATTCTTTCTCTCCTCTGACAAACTTAATCTTCTATGTGTGTTCTGGACTCAATCTTCAACTCCAAGCACGAGAACCTAGATAATTACAGATACCTAGAGAATGACCCCACAACACTCTCATCTGGCCCCTTTCATTTTCTCTTTCTCCTGTTCCCTCTGTCTTTCCCTCTTCCTTTCTAACTTGCATTTTCTCTCCCTAACTCCCACTCTCCTGCTAGATCCTCTCTCTGTTTACATTTTTTCAAAGAATTAATAATAGGCACTTTTGACTTCTTCTAAAATGATTGTCTTTTCCCATTAAAAAGTAGTTTAAATTTAATAGGAAAACACTTTCTTCTCTTCTACATGTTTTCTCTCAGTAATGTTTCTTCAGAAAATTCTGGGTCCACCTTGAGATTTGTCTATTTTAAAATCATTTTTATGTTCTTCCTGGGGTTCTGAATTTCCTTTTTCTTTTTTTTTATTTCTTCCACTCACACAAAGTTGATAAGTATGCCATTCCCCTCCCTCCCTCCATTCCTCCCCTCTTTTCCTCTTCCTTTCCACCCTTCTTCCAGTGCCCCCTTCCCTCATTCCTGGAGCATCTTTTAGTGTGCATGTCAAACTTCCCTCTGGGTCCTCCACTCTAATGAGGTGTAAGGACTCAGTAGCATTGCCTAGAGCTCTTTTTTGTGTTCCCCTTTAATATAGGAACACTATTGTGGCTGTTAATCCCTTGCCTCTAAGGATCCTAGTGCCTGTGATCCATGCTAGACTTTGTGGGTTCAATGGTATGTTGGTCATTGAGCAGGTCCTGCAAAGTCCTATTATTACTTTGGCCCTAACTTGTATGGAATATCCTGCATATTGTTGTTCCACCCCATCTTTAGGCTCTTACAATCTTACAGCCCCCTCTTCTGCAAATTTCCCTGAGCTTTAGGATGAGGAGAGATTAGTCTGGCCTGGTTTCAGGTGATTGCATATTAACAAGATCAGATATGTATGGAATTTTTAAATAATTCTCATTTTAATTTCTCATCTTCTTTGAAGAATAGGCTGACATTTTTCTTAGTTTTACAAAAAATTCAATTTCTTTAGTTTTAACATTTAAATCCATTTATTTTTATCTCATCTATGTTTAATCCTTTGTATATTACTTTCTCTGTAATACATTTTTTAAAAAAAAGATGTGTGTGTGTTTGTGTGTATATTTGTGTGTGTCTGTGTGTATCAAAGGGCAATGACTGTGACATTAGAAACCAAGGTGATTTCAGGAATCAACCTATCTTGTTCTATCTCTTCTTTGTTTTTCTCCAGAGCCATAAATAGAGGTTGCAACCATTTCTATCTGATGTAGTTTTTTTGTTGTTTGTTTTGTTTTGTTTCTTTGTTTCTTTGTTCTTTGCTTGGGGCCCAGGAACCAAACTCAAGACCTTCTGTTTTAGAAACAGAGACTTAACTCCTGACCATCTCTACAGCTCCTCCATAATGCATTTAATACTTTTTTTACATTACAGTGATTATTTTAAGTTATCTTTATGCCAGATTATTTTAAATTTACTCTAAATTGTTATAATCCATTTATTTTATTTGTTTTAATTTGATATTCAAAGTCTTTTTTGTGTAAGCTTCATTTTATCACATTTTATGCTTTAGTATAATTTTTTTCTCTGGGATATGTGTTCATATTATCTTACTATTTTGTCTTTTTAGTTTAATATATTATGATTAAATTTCTTAATATCCTTCTCATGACTTCAAATAATTCATAACTTTTGCCTGATGTGTTCTCATTTCCTTTTTTATTCACAACTTGGTTTTGATCATTTTACTCTGTTTGCATTTGTTTTGTGTGTTCTTCTGGTTCTTCTAGTGGAGGACTCTTCATGACCTATACTAAGACGATACTTTACATAATTTTCCAGAGATGAGCAGGACTTCAGGTCCACCTCTGGAGTTTGTGATGTGTACTCAGTTACATTATATGAGTCAGTTTTAGACTCTGTCACTACAGCAGTTTATTCTCATGATCATCTCATTGGATTACTTATAGAAATAGAACTAATTATTGTTCCATTCCTGTGCATCACCGCAAGAGTCTTTGCAAACTGTCTAAAATTGGGGATACATGTTGGACATTTTAGCTCCTTGAGTTAAAAAATTATATTGAAAATATCTAAGACATTCTATTACATGCATGATACTAAGGTTAAACAAATGGAAATGTTTCCATTTTTTGTTTTGCCTTTTTGTTATTTGATTATTAGCATGGTCTAGGAATTAAGAAAAATCTCACTCCATATGTTTTTTTTTAGTGTGTGTGTGTCACAAAGTACCACAAAGGATATAAATTTCACAAAATATCACACACGTGCACATAACTAATATAAATAATCATGTTACAATATGTTTTACATGAAGACAATATTTTTTCTTTTCTCTTAGCACTTATTCTAGTACAAATACTCTGGGACATCTTAAATTACAGGAATATGTCATCCTTAGTTCTCTGTCTCAGAACTTTCAACTAGGCAGGAGTCAGAAAAGAAATCCAAGACATTGATGAGTTATACTTTTGAGATTAAGGGCACTGTGATGATGTGTGAAAAGGAAAAGAAGGTATCTCCCATTGCTCTTGATTGTAGTAAAATACAAGTGGACATGAGCAGGCCCTAAGCAGAAAAAAAGTTGGAAGAAGATTATTTTCTTTAGCACTGTGACAAGCATGTGAATATAAAAAGTACTGCACTGGATGGCTAAGTCCAAGGCTAATGTCATATTTTGAATGTGAACATGTTTCTTATGGGAGAACACTTCAGTATATAAAATAAATCGTTCTCTTTTATTATTAATCTGATTCAGTGCGTTCATATCAACTATTGGGAAGTTTTATAATTCTCAAATAGTTTAGTTCCTTCCAATGGAAGGACAGTCCTTGCATTATTTCTTTCTGTGCTGGTGTAACAGAATTCCTACAGCTTATAAACTTCTGCAGCAAAACAATGTAAATGAGCAGATGTTTGTAACATTTCAGCTTTAGAAACTGAAAAATTCAGTGTGAAGATGCTGCTTCTGGAAGTGCCTACCTGCTGCATCATTCCATGATAGAAGATCCAATTAGATCTTGCACTAGAGTGGCTGAGCAGGAGGATGTCATGTTGGAGGTCAGCTGGGGCTGCAGAACAAAATACTGCCTAAAAATACAAAGACAAAACCAAGACAAGTACACCACAAAAAACACCCCTGAAGGCAGAGCCCTAATCACTTCTCAGTGATTTCTCCTAGTGATATCTTTAAATGACAATGAAATCAAAGTAGTACTTTTGAAAGGACACTCAACTTTTAACAGTGTCCAGATGTCTTATTTGCTCTCCAACAGATAAGGTAAAATTACTACAAAAAACCTAAAAGAAAAAGGACATATAGATCAAGAGCAATCCACTGTGACAACAGAAGCTTGAAACAACTGGTCACATCAAATCCATAGTAGGGAAGCAGAGAGTAAAGAATGCCTGTGCTTAGCTCACTTTTTTTTTTTTTTTTTTTGCTTACAGTTTAGGATTCCTCCTGGGGAATGATACCATCATGATAGTTAAGATGGGTAATCTCACACCACTTAATACTCAAGATTACCCCTTATATCCATGCTGAGAAGCTGTTTTGAAGCTAGAAAAGTCCTCAGAGGTTTATCCAGGGGTTTGATCCCAACTGATTCTATATCCTTTCAAATTGACAACACTAAACAAAACTATGATTTCTATTTGTCAATTTTTATATTTGAAGATTATAATACAATAGTGTTGACATGTGTGTCATGATACTTAGCCAAGAGCTGAGAATTGTTTTTGCAATTGGTGTTAAAGGAAAGGGCAGCTACTATGAGGTTTTCCATGGGCACAGGGGGAGATGTGATGAGTGAGATCTTCCTTTAGTCAGGCCATCTATTGGGTAGAACAATAAAGAAGTGGGTCAGATAAAAGATAACCAGTAGTTACATATAACAAGATGCACATTTACAACCCCTCAATGATTTCTCCTGGACTTTCTTTCCCATATTTCACCTTCTGAAACAATTGACAAATGCAACTGAAAGAGAAATAAAGTTCACTGAAAAAATATTTTGTAGTGTGTATCCTTTCTCAGGTTATTTGTCATGGGTATACAAAGAAGAGAGAAAAGATAACTTTTTTCATATAATTTCAAGAATTTTTTTATAAAATGTTGAACATAGTATATAACAAAGATTTTCTTTTGAAAATGACTCAATTTTAAGAATGCAATACCTAAAATAAGTGATTTATAGTAAATGTGAATATGTGTGTGTGTGCATAAGCACATGCACATGTAGGAATGTGTAGATCTAGGTTATAGGTAAGGCTGAGGTTTTATTCCTAGCCACTGCAATCTTAATCATTACTAACAAGTGGGCTTGCTTGATTCACCAGTGAGCCCCAGGAATCCACTTGCACCTGCATTCCCTGTGCTAGTATTTCAAATGTGCATGTACCAGGTGTTGAAGTAATGTAGTTTCTGGAGGAGGGAACTCAGCTTCCTATGCTTGTGTAGAGAAGGACTTTACTGACTGAGCTATCTCCCTAGTTCTTACAGTAAAGACTTAGTAATATATTTTATATTTATTCTGCAATATAAAGTGTACAGAGTGGATACTGAATGGAAATTTACATAAATTCTTCCAAAGAAATCAAGGAATAGTATTAGTTTTTCCAGAGATTCAGTATTGACTAAGTTAGTAAAAGAAGTGCAGATGTGATGTCACTAAGTGATGTATACTGTTGGGACATTCCCCAGCATCGACTAAAGCACGATAGAGCCACAAAGTACATATTCACATTTTGTAGGGAAAAAATTAAAGCGTTTTTATGTGGAATGCTTTGCTTTCTGAAAATTTAGTGTTTTTCCACCCTATAAGCAGCCAAAGAGAAATATATTATTATGCGAGGAAATAACACAAAACTAATCATAAGTAATTTACAAAATAATCATCTTGGATTTCAAATCCACTTGCTTCTGTATGAGCTAAACCAATGCTCCCCCCTACAGAGTGTGCCAAGGCTTTAACATTCAGTAACATCCCACTGGCGCAAGCTGAAGGAAATGGAAAGCAAATGCCATGCCAAGATTAGACGTTTGCTGTTCTGTCTGCCTTTCCAACTCTCATCACACTCAGGCACCAGGGACTGAAACAACATCATTTTAAACTTAAAAGTAAATTTTGTCGTGTGAAAATTGCAGATGAAATAAATCCTAGATAACCATGCCCTTTTCTCTCAGGGAAAAAAAAAGTAAACTGGATTTTAAGGATCAAGTTGCTCTACGGCTTTGAGACATGTTCAAATATTCAGTTATGCACTATGTATTTTAAATTTATGCATTCTTATTACACTTCTGGTTTCTCCATGTACTAATGCTAGATAAACAGATTCTTTGTAAAGTAAACCTACTTTGAAGATATTAAGGTTGAGACATGTGCAATTGAAAGCCAACAAACATGAAGATAAATCTTCTTCTCATTGTTGAAACTGTCCAATTGGGGAAGGAACACTCATTCCCAAATGCAGAGAAACAGACTGAAATTAAAAGTTAGTATCCCCAGAAAATTATGTCTGTTTTTCATGCTTGAACATCAAATTTGGCGATTTGAATTTTAATGAAAACTAGTCTGGTCCAAATCAGTACTGAAAATACTCAGAAATGAACATTTTGTCCTGTTTAATTTTTTAAACAAAGAAGCTTCTCTGCTTTGTCCCACTGGTGATTCCTTCGGTTGCCAAGGAACAACATGTTGACAATAGCAGCACATACATTTTATGTGCATACTGTCTCAAGAGTCATGAAAGTATGGGGCTGGAGAGGTGGCTCAGGAGTTAAGCCTCTGCCTTGCAGGCAGAAGGTCCTGAGTTCGGATCCTAGACCCCACGTATACACGCCAGCGGGGTCAGCCTGCGTTTCCGGTCCTGGTAGGGCAGAACCTGTGAATCCCGGGGCAGAGTAAACGAGGAGGTGGAGGCGTCCATGGTGGTTCCCGAATTCGTCCGTGGTTCTACACACACATACATACATACACACACACACATACATACACACACACACATACATACACACACGTGCACATATGCATACACGCACAATTGAATAAATAATAAATAAAAAAATTTAAAAAAGAGTCATAAAAGTATCGCCCTTTCTAAGCCAGATAACATTTCATGAGATATTATTATTTACTTATTTGAAGTGAGTAAATCAGTATTTGTGCTGTTTAATCCAACACTTTAGTATATCCAAAGTGTTGCATAACAATGACAACTATCAATTTTAGAGTGTTCTAAATAAAAACAGCAACAACAACAACAAGAAAATAGCTCAACTTGTTTGAGCTTCAAGATTATATTTGCCCCCATTCTAGGCCAGCATACACTAATTTTCTGTATACATTTCTTCTTAATATATTTCACATAAGTGGAAATCTAAAATATATATGTTTTCAAACCACTGTATTTGTCTTCACATGTTTTCAAGGTTCATGCATGTTGTACTGTGTATTGATACATTTCTAGGTTATATAATATTCCATGCTAGGTATGAATCAACTGTATTGAGCTTATTTCTTCATTAGTTTGTGTGTATGCATGATTTTTTTTTGGTATTATGGCAATGTTGCTATAACATGTGTTGTACTATCTTTTGGAACATATGTTATCACTTCTCTGGAATACATACTCAGCAGTGCCATTGCTGCACAAAATGAGAGTTATATATTTCACATTTCAAGGAGCTCAGAAATGTTTTACATGGTTGATACACACTGTCATATTCTGCCAGAAGCATATGAAGAATCCTTTCCTTCCACATATTCAGCTGTACCATTCTAATAAATGTGAAATTTATGTGAATGTAGTTTTTTATAAACAGACTTAAGCATATATATTGATCAAGTGTTTATTTTCCTTGGAAAAATAGGTATTTAAATTCTTTGCTTATTTTTACATTGTGCTATTTGACATTATATTACTGAACTAAATTGTCATTAACAGGAGCTAAATATAAGTCTTTTATGGCAAAAGACAAGCAAGTATTTTCACCAATTCTATATATTGCTTTTCTACTTTCTAGGTAATATAAAGCAAAAAGTTTTATTTATTTTTCAATTTGATGAGCTCGAACTGAGCTATTATTTCTTATGAAGTATGTGTTTATAATTTTATGCATATGTTTTCAAATTGAATGCACCAATAAATCACAGATTTCTGGCTTTCTTGACAATTGATTCCTTTAAGATTCCACTAATAATCTTTGATATTAATTATAATACAAACATATTCAATTAAAGTCTTAACTCCTCAATAACACAAGCACAACCATGTCACAGCAGCACTATTTACCATAGCAAAGTCATGGAATCAACCCAAATTGACAAGTGGATAAGGAAAATGTGGTACATTAATAAAATGGAATACTACTCAGCCATCAAAAAAGATGAATTAATGAAATTTTCTAGGAAATGGATGGAATTAGAAAAAATTATATTGAGTGAAGTATCCCAGACACAGAAAATTAAGTGCCATATGTACTCTTTAATAGGTGGATCCTAGTACCAAACCCACTTAGTGACATACTCAAAGCTAAATCTCTGTAATATCTACAGTATTTGCAAAGAAAAACAGGTGAGAATGGGAAGGAAGGCCCCCCAGAAATAAGGAGAGAGAGGATCATTCTACAGCAGAGAAAATAGGTCATCATCAAGTTCTGCAAGTAAGTAGTGCGACATCTGGTTAAGCTCACTCACATTCCTTCCTGGTCACTTGCAACTGAGGGGGTTTGATTTCACCAGTCAGGGAGGGCCTAGAGTCTGGTAGGTAGATGGTAACAATCATGCAAATGGGAGAGTGACCCCTCCACACTACAGTCTCCCAATCCTATTCCATCTACCTTTGAATCTACTCTTATAGTAAGACTCCATTTAAACAGCCTTTTATCTCTGACTAGGAGAGGACCTCCAATACCAGTCAGGATGGAGCCAAGGGCAGTGCAGGAACAGCAAATCTGAAAACAACAACCAACCATAATTCAGAACATCAGAGACCCTACATTAATCTCCTGGAACCAGACCAGCCAAATCTCTCCCCATTCTAAGGCTCAGGGAAACTTGTGGAAGAGTGGGTTGTAAGACTGTAAGAGCATAAAGATGGAGAGGAACAATGATAGGCAAGATACTCCACACAAGTTAGGGCCACAGCAACCATATAGGACTTTGCATGACTTGCACAATGACTGACACATCAATGACCCTCCAAAGTCTAGCATGGATCACAGGCACTAGGATCCTTAGAGCCAAGAGATCAGTCACAGTAGTGTTCTCATACTAAAAAGGAGCACAAGCAAGGGCTCTGGGCAATGCTACTGAGTCCTTACACCTCATTAGAGTGGAGGACACAGGGAAGTTTGAATTTCACACAAAAGGATGGTCCAGGGATTAGGAAGGGGGAAAAGAGTGGAACATGGGGAGATAGGGAGGGAGGGGGGTAAAAGAAAGGAGAAAAAGGAGGAGGGAGCAAGGGAGACTGGGGAGGGGTGGAGGGAAGGAGGGGACTGGAATACCTATTAAGTTTGTATGAGTGGGAAAAATAAATACAATTTTAAAAAATACTGTACTTTCAATAGACCAGATCCAATTTAAATCCCTGACATAGCAGAAATGGAGCTAAGTGGGAAAAAAGGTAGCATATGTTTCTTTGAATAGCATATGGAGACTCTTTGACAACATCTATAATGCAAAACTTAGATCTTTATGTCCTCAACCTCCTGGGAAATGTTTTATAGTAATGAGACAAAAATTAATGTTGTAGTTTCCCCTGCCCAGGTTCCTTAGACATAATAGAATCTTGTCCTTTAGGTAACAGACAACCTTAGACCTTGACTGGCTGGATGGAGTGCCTACACCTGTTCCTAGGAAGCTAGAATGTTGGGAACAAGAAATAGTTATTCTCTTTCCCTCTGTGTTTCTGAGGAATCTGGAGTTTCCTAATATTGAGCAAGTCCAACTGTTTCCTGTCTGGGTTGAAAGGGACATTTTTATGTCTATATTTGACACTGAAAACCTGTATGTATGAAATCTGCACTTCCTAACAAAAGCAACCATGAAGTAACACAGTCACTTCAGAAACAATATCTGAAGTCCCCTGGTTTACATGAGACTTCTTGATCTCATCCAGATTCTCAACAGTGATCAACCTATTATAGGCTTCTACAACTTAAAACAAGAGGATTTTTTTATTTTACTTTTTCAGAGCATTCAATCTATGTTCATTTTATATTATAACTTGTAGGAGAAGAGAATGCTCACTTTGTGGTAGAACGAATTCAGAGAACAGCACAAGAAGGATCCAAGGTAAGATACTGACTGTTCCAAGGCTAAAACACAAAGGCCAATTTCCTCCATTTCCTCCAGTGAGTGCACACCTCCTCTTTCCCACTACCTCCTAATTGTGTCAATCATGTAAATTCATCAAGGAATTAATTCTTTCATTAGGTGATAACCCTCCTGAAAGAGTCATCTGCTGAAATGACATCACAGGGTCACTCAGATGCATGTTTCACTAATATATTAGGCTGCTAAACATTCCAACCACATTTGCAATCAAGACTTGTCACAGATTCTGTAGCCCTCAACTAGGGCCAGTATTTCCACTACTAACAACTTGTTTTCAATTTTGAACTTACTTGACTAGAGTTTGAGATGGAGACAGAAACCTGCAGTACATAGACTGGATGCTTTCATTGATCAGGAGTACAATGCATTGAACTTCTTATTTAACAGATACTTGTATGATTCTTTTTAGATATCCTACACATTGATTTTCCTATTTTTTTAAATAATTTAATGAATGTTCTTTGATGTGAAGTTAGAAATTGGAAAATTTAGTTTCTTTTCAGGAGTTAAAGTCATTTTTGAGATTCCCACTGACATTTATGAAGATCAGAGTCTTGCTGGAATCTTACTCATGTTCACAGATGATAATGTTAACCAAAGTTATAAAGAAATTCAGAGAACCCTTCCCCACCCTGCTCCGCCAGCCTGGACACGTGTGGTCCAGCTGGGCCTCATCCTCGATCTAGGTAAGTTCCGCCCGAGCCCGCCCACCAGAACCCTAGGTCAGCCCAAGGGACCCAGCTCCTACCCCACCATCCAGCTGGAGCCGCGCGCAGGGCCCAGGAACAAGGAGGACCTCCCCCTTCGCCCGGGCTCCGCCCCAGCTCCCCTCAGGTTAAATAGCTCCACACCGACGCCCATATCCTCCCTTCCCCACTCCACTCCTCTGGCCTGGACGCCCGTGCGGTCCAGCTTGGCCTCATCCTCGACCTAGGTACGCTCCGTCCCTGCCCACCCCCAGGCCAAACAATTCAGTTTAGTGAAATTGAAAGATCTTAAGAGTTAAAAGGACAATGCCAAAGTCAAAGTGCAAATCCATGAGAAGCAATGCTCAAGTAAGCAAATCTCCTACTGAAGAAATTAATCCCATAATGTTAGACTCCAACCAGAACAAACCCACGGAAAATGGCCAAGAAAGCCTGACCAAGGATAATGACTTTCAAAATATGATCATTACCATGTTCAATACTATGAAAGAGGAAATCAGGGAGGAATTACATAATCGAATCAATCGCTTTGAAGAGGAACACAACAGACACTTGGAGGAGTTGAGAAAAATAGTGCAAGAAACAAACACTGGCATAGAGCAGTTAAAACAGACTCAAGCAGAGTTTAAAACTGAGCTAAAACACAAGTTATCTTCAACCCAGAGCTCCACAGAGAGTCTTATCAACAGAACTAAGGAAGCAGAAAACAGAATTTCAGACCTTGAAGATAAAATGGGAGTATTAACCAGCTCAATGGAAGAGGTTGTTAAAGCCAAAAAGATACTTAAGAGAAATATGCAGGAGATATGGGACACCCTGAAGAAGCCTAACATGCGTATTCATGGAATACCAGAGCAAGAATCTCAAAATACCACCCTGAGGAAATTGTTCAAACGATCATCAAGGAAAACTTTCCTCATCTAAAAAAAGAGAGGCCCATCCATATACAAGAGGCATTCCTCACCCCAAACAGATACGACCAAAACAGAAGAACACCACGGGAAATAATAGTTAAAACACTCCATATTCAAGATAAAGAACTGTTGCTGAGAGCTTCAAGGGAGAAAAAACAAGTCACTTTTAAAGGTAAACCTACTAAAATAACAAATGACTTCTCAGTCGAAACAGTAAAAGCAAGAAGAGCTTGGAGAGACATACTTCAGGTATTGAATGAGCAAAAATGTCAACCCAGGCTGATTTACCCTGCAAAACTATCCGTCATGATCGAGGGAGAAAGAAAAATCTTCCAGCACAAAGATAACTTGAGGGATACATGTCCACCAAACCAGGCCTTCAATAAATGCTAGAAATGATACTCAAGCTGAAGAAAAAAACAGGCATATCCAGGAGAACAGAAGGCAAGTATAACACCATTAAAAGCGAATCAATATACTTATAAAGACTACTAAACATAATAAATGTCTGGAATTAAAAATAGTTTCTCTATTATAACACTGAATGTTAATGGAATTAATTCACTGATCAAGAGACACAGATTACAAACTTGGATTAAAAATCACAATCCATCAATCTGCTGCCTACAGGAAACCTATCTCACCACAAAAGATAGGCATGCTCTAAAAATGAAAGGCTGGTCAACAATTCTACAAGCAAATGGAAGCAGAAAACAGGCAGGGGTAGCCATTATGCTATCAGACAAAGTGGACTTCAAACCAAAGAATATTATAAGAGACACGGATGGATACTACATTTTAGTCACAGGTACAATTCACCAGGAAGACTTCACAATACTGAACATATATGCACCCAATACGGGCCCCTCCAAATTCATTAAGAAAACACTACAGTGTCTAAAGCAAGAAATCAACCCCCAAACGATAATTTTTGGGGACTTCAACAACGCCCTCTCAACATGGGATAGATCAACAGGTCAAAAGCTTAACAGAGACACTTTGGAACTTAATCAAACCCTTAAAGAAATGGACCTTACAAATCTCTATCGAACTTATCATCCACGCACCAAAGAATAAACATTTTTCTCAGCAGTACATGGAACTTTCTCCAAAATAGATCACATATTGGGCCACAAAACGAATCTACACATATACAAAAAGGTTGAAATTCTAACATGTGCCTTATCAGACCACCACGGCCTAAAGCTGGACATCCACAACACATCAAACAAGAGAAAATACACTAACTCCTGGAAACTTAACAATATGATGCTGAATGAGAACTGGATTCAGGAAGAAATTAAAAAGGAAATTCAAGATTTCTTGAAAGTGAATGATAACGAAAATACAACCTACCAAATTCTCTGGGACACAATGAAAGCTGTTCTAAGAGATAAGTTCATAGCTCTTAATGTCTACATCAGAAAAAGGGAAACATCAGAAATAAACAACATAACAATGCAGCTTAAAGCTTTAGAGAAACTAGAGCAATCTGATCCCAAAAGTAATAGAAGAGAGGAGATTAGCGAAATAAGGGGAGAAATATCTGAAATTGAGATTAAGAAAACGATAGAAAAAATCAACCAGTCAAAAAGCTGGTTCAATGAAAAAATCAATAAGATTGATACACCCCTAGATAAATTAACCAAAAGCAAGAGAGAGAAAACCCAAATTAACAAAATTAGAAATCAACATGGAGTTATCACGACTGATACCTAAGAAATCCAGAGAATTATAACATCATATTTCAAAAACTTATACTCTGTGAAGTTTGACAACACAAAAGAGATGGATGAATTTCTAAGTAAACACAACTTACCTAAATTGAATCAGGATGTTGTGAATTATTTAAATAGTCCCATAACATATAAGGAAATCGAGGAAGTAATCTTGAATCTTCCCACCAAAAAATGTCCTGGACCAGATGGATTCAGCACAGAGTTCTACCAGACATTTAAGGAGTTAATAATACCAATACTCCTTAAACTGTTCCATCAAATAGCAAAGGAAGGAACACTACCAAATTCCTTCTATGAAGCTAATATTATTTTAATCCCAAAACCTAATAAAGATTCACTTAAAAAAGAAAACTATAGGCCTATCTCTCTGATGAACACAGACGCAAAGATTCTCAACAAAGTTTTAGCAAATCAGATTCAAAAACATATTAAAAAGATTATTCACGGGGACCAAGTAGGCTTCATCCCCGGCACACAAGGTTGGTTCAACATACGCAAATTAATAAATGTAACTCATCATGTAAACCCGTCCAAAGTCCAAGACCACATGATACTCTCGATAGATGCAGAAAAAGCTTTTGACAAGATCCAACAGCCTTTCATGATCAAAACGCTAGAGACAGTAGGGATGGAAGGAACCTTTATCAATATAATAAAAGCTGTATACAACAAGCCCACAGCAAGGATTTTGCTCAATGGGGAACAATTGGAAGCATTCCCACTTCGATCAGGAACTAGACAAGGCTGTCCACTCTCACCACTTCTATTCAATATTGTACTTGAAGTCTTAGCTGAAGCCATAAGACAAGAAAGGGACATAAGAGGGATTCAAATCGGCAAGGAAGAAGTCAAGCTATCCCTATTTGCAGATGACATGATCTTATACCTGAGTGATCCCAAAAACTCCACCAGGAAGCTCCTGGAACTAATTGAGACGTTCAGTAGGGTGGCAGGATACAAAATAAACGTGCAAAAATCAGAGGCCTTCCTATATGCCCAGAATGAAAGAAGTGAAAAAGCCTTGAGAGAAACAATCCCATTTACTATAGCCCCTAAAAAAATGAAATACCTTGGTATAAACCTAACAAAGGCGTTAAAAGATCTTTACAATGAAAATTTTAAAACCCTAAAGAAAGAAATTGCAGAAGACACCAGAAGGTGGAAAGACCTCCCATGTTCCTGGATTGGCAGAATCAACATCGTAAAAATGACCATCCTACCAAAGGCAATAGACAAATTCAATACTATACCAATTAAAATCCCAAAGCAATTCTTCAAAGAAGTTGACCAAACAATCTCAAAATTCATATGGAGGCACAAAAGACCCAGGATAGCAAAGACAATCCTGAGTAACAAAAACACTGCTGGAGGTATTACCATACCGAACCTTAGTCTATACTACAAATCCATAGTTATAAAAACTGCCTGGTATTGGCTCCAAAATAGACACACAGATCAATGGATAAGGATTGAAGACCCAGATATAAGCCCACAAAATTACAGCCATTTGGTCTTTGACAAAGGGGCCCAAAGAATCCAATGGTAAAAGAACAGCATCTTCAACAAATGGTGCTGTCAAAACTGGATCTCCACATGCAGAAGATTAAAGCTCGACCCATACTTGTCAGCATGTACAAGACTTAATTCCAAATGGATCAAGGACCTTGATATAAGGCCAGAGACTATAAAAACCATAGTTGAAAGGATAGGGAACTCCCTCGAGCTGATTGGGCTAGGCCAACATTTCCTAAACAGACATCCAATGGCACAGTCACTGCTACCAACTCTCAACAGTTGGGATCTTGTGAAATTAAAGAGCTTCTGTTCAGATAAAGAGATTGTAACACGAGCTCAATGGCAACCCACAGAATGGGAGAAAATCTTCACTAACCACATATCTGATAGAGCTCTACTGTCCAGAGTGCACAAAGAACTAAAAAACTAAACATCAAGGAAACCAATGGCCCAATTAAAAAATGGGCCCTGGAACTTAAAGGAAATTTTACCAGGGATGAAATTAAAATGTCTAACAAATATCTTAAAAAATGCTTCACTTCTTTAGCCATCAGGGAAATGCAAATCAAAACTTCCTGAGATATCAACTCACCCCGGTCAGAATGGCAAAAATCCACAATACAAACAACAACAAATGCTGGAGAGGATGTGGAGAGAGGGGAACTCTCCTACATTGCTGGTGGCAATGCAGGCTCATACAGCCACTCTGGTGAGCCATCTGGAGATTCTTAAAGAAATTAAAGATTGAAATGCCATATGACCCTGCTATTCCACTTTTGGGTATAACCCCCATACAGCAGAGGTTCACCTGGATAGCACATGCATGACCATGTTCCTAGCTGCTCTGTTTACAATAGCAAAGACATGTAATCAACCCAAATGTCCAACAGTTGACGAGTGGATAAGGAAAAGGTGGTACATCTATACAATGGAGTACTACTCAGCCATCAAAAATGATGAATTACTGGAATTTGCTGGGAAATGGATGGAATTAGAAACATTAATATTGAGTGAAGTATCCCAGACCCAAAAAATTAACCGCCATATGTACTCCCTAATAGGTGGCTCCTAATACCAAACCCACCCTGCCCATCTTGGGAAACTCATAGGTAAATCTATGTATTACCTACAGTAATTGCAAGGATTATGGGGTTGGAGGGCCACACCAGAAGCAAGGAGAGAAGTGGCCATGTTTCAGTAGAGAAAATAGGCCTCCATCAAGGACTGCAAGAAAGTAAAGTGACATCTAGTTAAGTTCACAGACATTCGGTTCTGATCATTTACAACTAAGGGGGTATGAACTCACCAGAAGGGGAGGGCATATCGTCCGGCAGATTAAAAAGTAACCATTTTGCAAATGGGTGATTGACCCCTCCCATTGCCAAATGCCATATGACCCTGCGATTCTACTTTTGGCTATAAGTATTACATCTACCCTTGAATGGGCTCTTATAATAAGACTCCAGTTTAACAGCTTTCTGTCTCTGACCAGGGGGTGACATACAGTTCCCATCATGATGGAGTGAAGGGCATTGCAGGAGCAACAAAACTGCAAAAATAAATCAACGAACCACTATCGAGAACTTCAGAGACTCTATATCAACCACCTAGAATTAGGGCAGACTAATCTCTCCCCATCCTGAAGCTCAGGGACATTTGCAGAAGAGGGGGCGGTAAGAATGTAAGAGCAAAAGGATGGGAGGAGCAATGATTCGCAAGATACTACACACAAGTTAGGGCCAAAGCAATCATAATTGGACATTGCATGCCTGGCGCAATGTCCAACACACTGTTGACCTCACAAATTCTAGCATCTGCCAAAGACACCAAGATCCTTGGACGCAAGGGATTGACAGCCACAGTAGTGTTCCTATGCTTAAGGGGAACACATGAAAGGGTTCAGGGAAATGCCACTGGGTCCTTGTACATCACCGGAGAGGAGGGCCCAGAGGAGAGTCAGGCATGCACAAGAAAGGACTCTGGGAATTGGGGCCGGAGGCACGGGGGGGATGGGGCCGGAGAGGTGAGGGGAGAGGGAGCAGGGGGTTCGGGGGGAGGAGGAGGGAGGGAGGGAACTGGTGTACCTGTTAAATTTGTATGAGCTGAAATAATAATAAAAAATGTATTAAAAAAAAAAGGAATCCAGAGAAAACCCCTCCCCCATTTTGTGGCTGCTTGAGTTCTTCAATGGTAGTAAGACATTTATATAGTAACTTTCAAAGTCAAGGACATTATTTTAAAATGATCCTGGAAGTACATTTTCTGAGTTGAACAAGATATTCAGACATATCACAAAATTGGCTGTTTAGGTGAGTACTAATGCCCTTACTCCCACTGCTCTATTGTCCAAAGCAGTGTCCAGACTGAACACATCAGTTGAACTTCCTTCACATAATTTGTATCTGGCAATGTTAATGAGTCTTTGTATAGGAGCCAGCAATGTGACATTACTGTGCAGTGGGGGCTTATGAAGGAAAAAACTAAATATTATTATGGCCTTCCTTCTTTATTTGTACTCCCATTCCTTTGCTTACTATAATCTATGGTTCCAGTTCCACCTGAATATTATCATCTTACTGCCACATTTTGAATGATCTGGACCAGCATGCTTATAACACTATCTTCCTTTGACCTCATATGCCTGGTTGATTGCTTTTTGCTTTGTTTTGTTTTCCTGGGGCTCATTAATGTTAATTGATAGCCATGGCAAAAGCAGGTTTAGGAAAGAGGAATTTATTTTGATTCACAGTTTGAGGTTTCAGTCCACAGTGATGGGGAAGGCACAGTGCCAGGTGTTTACAGAAGCTGCAGACAATAAACCGACAGCAATGAATGCGTGCACAAGGTGAATTTTTTCACTTTTATACAGGAACAGGTTGAGAGGGTCTTCCCATGTCAATTAACCAAATCCAGGTAATTTCTCACTCACAGGTACACCAGAGACATAACTCTCATGTGAATCTACATCTCAAACTAAAAACTTATCTTATTTGATTAATGAAGTCCTTATGAATGTAATAAATATGTGTTTTCCTTCTGTTTTGTTAATAGTATTTCTTTAAAAATAAAAAAAAAGTATGATTTGGCTTCCTCCTTGCCACTCGCTGACCAAGTGTACAAAAGTCTCATCTCTTTCTGTCGTTCTCAAAAAATCCTGCTTTAAATTAGAAAAATTGATTATGCTAACTTGATTTTTGCCTTTTATGCTTAAGGGGTATTGTTGATCTTCATTAAACTCAAAGGAAATTGATGCCTATTTTATTCATAATTTGCTTCTTTGCTTTTGTACCATGTAAAGTTTGCTCATTTTTATTCACATTATTTTATGCCATAAACAAACATATATCTGGTACTTATAAAGACAGCAAATAGTTACCAAAATTATATAATTTTATATATAATTGTTTTTATAATATAAAAACAGTTGATATTATTCAACAGCACAATCAAATGTAAATATATAGTAATAAAATGTTCCAAAACTGATAAATATCTCATGCAACACAGATTTTTTAATCTTCCTAAATGCAAAGGCACATACAGATGTGTACATAGGAGACATAAGCATATATGATGAAAATTCCTAGAATTTTTAACTCAATATGTATGAAATAAGTATACCAGAAAAATGAGTAAAGTCAGTAGGGATTTATTATGTATTCTACAATTTAAATAGCTATAATACAGCCTTCTGGGCATAGCTACAGATCTGAAGCTTGTCTGCAAGTACAGCGGCTTCTGGAAGGCCACATGTTATATTTGGATTTCCACGCAATTCTTTTCACTGGCTTTTCAAAGACAGATTACAAAGTAGTGTGTTGTTAACTTAGTATGTATGCATGGTTAGAATATTTCTGTATTTGATGTAGTTGTAATCTGTTAAAATTTTAAGGTGCAAATATGTGTCTTCTAACTACATACTGAATATTATAAGTCAATTTCAGAGTAAGTAGTCCATGAAACATAGTTAAGCCATATAATTCAAGCTTGTGCCTTAGTAAATTTTGTGATTATATTTAAAATTCCTAGATTTAAACATTATATTTGATCAATATAAATTCAGCTATAAAAAGATGAAAGAAATTTAATGGAATAAGTATGTTAATATATAACATCTCCACTAAAGATGTCGTTTCTCCCTAGGACTTTGGAATGTTTAGTATATTCATTGCACTAACCAAAAGAGATGTAACTATAAGTACCTCGTGTGGAGAAGCCAACAATGCTGCTGAGCTTTCCCAGAATGGGTCTCTTTATTTCAAAGTTCTGAGGTTGCAGCTCTGTTCTAGCACAAGATATTTTCTCCCACATTTTATTTTTTTCCTAATCACACAAGCTCAATAGGGACCCTTGTCCTCTCTCTCTACCCTCCCTCCCTTCTTCATTGCCCCTTCCAACTTCCTTTCACCCCCCACCCTCCCTCCCTTACCTTCTCCCAGTGCCTCTAACTTCCACTTCCCATCACGCGGAACATCTCATTATGTGGGCACCATACCTCCCTCTGAATGTTCCACCCTAGTGAGGGTTCAGGATTCAGTAGTATAGCCTGGAGCCATATCTTGGGCTCTCCATTAGTATAGGAACTCTATTATATTTGTTTAATCCCTCGCCTCTAAGGATCCTACTGCCTGAAGCCTTCTTCCCAGTTAACAGATTACAAAGTAGTGCAGATTACAGAAGCTGCAGACAATAAACAGACAGCAATGAATGCGTGCACAAAGTGAATTTTTTCGCTTTTATACAGGAACAGGTTGGGAGGGTCTTCCCATGTCAATTAACCAAATCCAGGTAATTTCTCACTCACAGGTACACCAGAGACATAACTCTCATGTGAATCTACATCTCAAACCAAAAATTTATCTTATATGATTAATGAAGTCCTTATGAATGTAATAAATATGTGTTTTCCTTCTGTTTTATTAATAGTATTTCTTTAAAAATAAAAAAAAGTATGGTTTGCCTTCCTCCTTGCCACTCGCTGACCAAATGTACAAAAGTTCCCTTGGAGGGTCATTCACATAGACATTGTGCAGGTCAGGCAAAGTCTAATCCTGACTGCTGCAGTCCTAATTTGTGTGGAATATCTTGCATATCATTTGTCCTCCCATCTTTAGGCTCATACAACTTGCCGTTCCCTCTTTTTGCAAGGTTCTCGGAGCTTTAGGATGGGAAGAGATTTGGCTGGTCTGGTTCCAGGTGACTAGTGTAGGGTCTTTGGTGTTGTTGTTTCCAGTTTTACTGTTCCTGCGCTGCCCTTGGCTGAATCCCCATTGGAATCAAAGGTCACGTCCTAACCAACAACAAAAGACTATTATAATGAAGATCCTAATATAAGAAGCGACTCAAATATAGATGGAAGAATAGGAGTAGGACACAGCAGTGAAGGGGGGGTTAGTGTCCTCTTTGCCAGGTGATTGCCATCTATCTGCCAGTCCCTATGCCCTCCCTCATTGGTGAAATCAAACCTGTTCAGTCACAAGTGATCAGTAAGGGAAGTGAGAGTGAGCTGCACCACATATCTTGCTACTTACATACAAAATATGACCATGGCCTATTTTCTCTACTGAAGTCCTTGTTCCTTTTCCCTCCTTTATAATCCTTTGCCATTACAGTGGGTATTACAGAGATTTACCTTTGAAGATGTCATTAAGTGGGTTTGGAACTAAGATACACTAGGAAGTATATACAGTGTCTAATTTTCTCTGTCTAGTATACTTCATTCAATATAATTTCTTCTAATTACATCCATTTCCTGGCAAATTTCATTAATTCTTATTTTTGATAGCTGAGTAGTAGTCCGTTGTACATAGTATAAATGTACCACATTTCATTATCCATTCAAAAACTGTTGGTTCCATGACTTTGCTACTGTAAATAGTGCTGAAATGAATGTGTTTGTGCTTGTATCACTGTTGTAAATTGCTGCATTATGGGGGATTATTCCCAGAAATGCTATAGCAAGGTTATATAGCATTTCAATCTTTAAGTTTTTTAGAAATCCCCAAACCGATTGCCAGAGTGGTTGTATAAGCAGTGAATAAGAGTTCCCTTCATTCTGCAACCTCTCCAGCATTCAGTATTGCTTGTATTGTGGATTTTTGCATCCTGACTGGGGTGAAATGATATCTCAGGGTAGTTTTGATTTGCTTTTCCTTGATGGCTAGGCATATGGAGAATTTTTTAAAGATATTTGTTAGACATTTCAGGCCCTGGAAAAGTTTCTTTTGAGTTGCAAGATCCATTTCTCAGTTGGGCCATTTATTTCCTTGGTGTTTAGTTTTTTTTTTAAAAGTTCTTTGTGTACTCTGGATAATGGAGCTCAATCAGATATGTGGTTAGTGAAGATTTTCTCCCATTCTGTGGGTGGCCTTTTTGCTTGGTTTACAATCTCTTTATCTTTAATTTCATAAGATCCCATATGTTGAGTGTTGTTTTTAGTAACTGAGTTATTGGATTTCTTTTTTTTTTATTTCCACTCATACAAACTTAACAGGTACACGGGTCCCCTCCCTCCCTCCAACCTCCCACCGCCCCCTCCCCTCCTCCTCCCTCCCATCACAGGAGCATCCTTTAATGTCATGCCAAACTCTCCTCTGGAACTTCCTCCCCGATGAGGTGCAAGGACCCAGTGGCATTTCCCAGAACTCTTTCCTGTGTTCCCCTTAAGCATAGGAACACTACTGTGGCTGTCAATCCCTTGCCTCCAAGGATCCTAGTGCCTTTAGCAAATGCTAGACTTTGTGGGGTCAATAGTGTGTTGGACATTGTGCAGGGCATGCAAAGTCCAATTATGATTGCTTCGGCCCTAACTTATGTGGAGTATCTTGCATATCATTGCGCCTCCCATCCTTGTACTCTTATACTCTTACCGCCCCCTCTTCCGCAAATTTTCCTGAGCTTCAGGATGGGGAGAGATTAGGCTGGCCTAGTTCTAGGTGGTTGGCATAAAGTCTCTGAAATTCTGGATTATGGTTTGTTGATTTTTTCTTTTAAGTTTTGCTGCTCCTGCAATGCCCTTCACTCCATTCTGATGGGTATTGTATGTCACTCCCTGGCCAGAGATAAAAAGCTGTTAAACTAGAGTCTTGTTACGAGTATATTCAAAGGTAGATGTCATAAAAGTAGGAAACAGCAGTGAGGGAGGGGTCAATCACTCATTTGCAAAATGGTTACTTTTTATCTGCCAGACTATATGCCCTTCCCTTATGATGAGCTCATACCCCCTCAGTTGTAAATGATCAGGAAGGAAAGTCAGTGAACTTAACCAGATGTCTCATTATTTACTTGAAGTCCTTGATGGTGGCCTATTTTCTCTGCTGTAACATGGTCCCCTCTCTCTTTGTTTCTGGTGTGGCCCTCCTACCCCATCCCTCCTGTTCATAAATCTTGCAATTACTGTAGGTATTACAGAGATTTATCCTTAAGTGTCTCTAAGTGGGTTTGGTACTAGGCCACCTATTAGGGAGTACATATGGCTGTTAATTTTCTGGGTCTGGGATACTTCACTCAATATTAATGTTTCTAATTCCATCCATTTCCCAGGAAATTCCATTAATTCATCATTTTTGATGGCTGAATAGTACTCCATTGTATAGATGTACCACATTTTCCTTATCCACTCGTCAACTGTTGGACATTTGGGTTGATTCCATTACTTTGCTATTGTAAACAGTGCTGCTATGGACATGGTCGTGCTTGTGCTATTGAGGTGAATTTTTGCTGTATGGGAGGAATCGCAGAGTCATATGGCATTTCAATTTTTAATTTCTTTAAGAATCTCCAGATGGCTCACCAGAGTGGCTGTATGAGCCTGCATTCCCACCAGCAATTGTTGGCCTAGCCCAGTCAGGTCAAGGGAGTCTCCTACCCTTTCAACTAGGGTATTTACGTTTCTGGCTTAATATCAAGGTCCTTGATCCATTTGGAATTAATTTCTGTGCATGGTGACAAGTAAGGGTTCAGTTTTAATCTTCTGCATGTGGACATCCAGTTTTGCCAGCACCATTTGTTGAAAATGCTGTTCTTTTTCCATTGAATTTTTTGGGCCCCTTTGTCAAAGATCAAATGGTTGTACTTACGTGAGCTCATATCTGGGTCTTCAACCCTTATCCATTAATCTACATGTCTATTTTGGAGCCAGTACCAGGCTGTTTTTATTACTATGCATTTGTAGTACAGACTAAGGTTTGTTATGGTTATACCTCCAGCAGTGCTTTTGTTACTCAGGATCGTTTTTGCTATCCTGGGTTTTTTGTGCTTCCATATGAAAATGTTGAGATTGTTTAGTCAACTTCTTTATAGATTTACTTTGGGATTTTGATCAGTATAGCATTGAATTTGTATATTGCTTTTGATAGGATGGTCATTTTTATGATGTTGATTTGGCCGATCCAGGAGCATGTGAGATCTTACCATCTTCTGGTGTCTTCTGTAATTTTTTTAAAGAGTTCATTATAAATGAAAAAAAATACTTTGGTTAGATTTAAATCCCAGGTATTTTAGGGGCTGTAGTAAATGGGATTGTTTCTCTCAGACCTTTTTCACATTTTCCATCCTTGTTGTATAGGAAGCCCACTGATTTTCGCAGATTTATTTTGTAATCTGCCACTATGTTGAATTTATGCATTAGTTCCAAGAGTTTCCTGGTGGAGTTTTTAGGATTACTCAGGTATACAATCATGTATACCTGTAATCATGCCATCTGCAAATAGAGATATCTTGATCTCTTCCTTTCCGATTTGCATCCCTCTCTTGTCTTATGACTCTAGCTAAGACTTCAAGTACAATATAGAGTAGAATTATGAGAGACAGTTCTGTCTAATTCCTGATCAAAACAGGAATTCTTCAAGTTTTTTCCGGTTTAGTATAATCCTTGCTCTTGGCTTGATGTATACAGCTTTTATGATGCTGATATAAGTTCCTTCCATTCCAACTGTCTCTTGTGTTTTGATCATAAAAGGATGTAAGATCTTGTCAAAAGCTGTTTTGCATCTATCACAAGTACCATGCCAGCACCAAATTTTTTTTAGTTGTTTTACTTTTAGATTTTGTGGAATCTCTGCAACAGTTTCCATAGTATTTGTACTATTTATATACCCACCAACAGTGAGTAACAATTACTCTTTACCTCATCCTCACTAGCATGTGTTATCTTTCAATTTCTTTTTTACCTCCACCTCCCCCCCGACACCCCTGCTCCCGTCTCCCCTGTCCCCTCCCTCCTCATCCTCCAGTGTCCCCCCCCCCCCCCCGCAATCCCTAGAGCATCCCAGCACAAAATTTTTTAACACTTTTTATTATTTCCACTCATACAAACTTAATAGGTACACGGGTTCCCTCCCCCCCTCCTCCTCCCCCCAAACCCCCTGCTCCCGCTCCCCTCACCTCTCCCTCCCTGTCCCCCAGTGCCTCCCGCCCCAATTCCCAGAGAGTCCTTTAATGTGCATCCCTGATTCTCCTCTGGGCCCTCCGCTCTGATGACGTACAAGGACCCAGTGGCCTTTCCCTGAACCCTTTTCCGTGTTCCCCTTAAGCATAGGAACACTACTGTGGCTGCCAATCCCTTGCCTCCAAGGATCTTGGTGCCTTTAGCAGATGCTAGACTTTGTGAGGTCAATAGTGTGTTGGACATTGCGCAGGGCATGCAAAGTCCAATTATGATTGCTTTGGCCCTAACTTGTGTGGAGTATCTTGCAAATCATTGCTCCTCCCATCCTTTTGCTCTTACACTCTTACCGCCCCCTCTTCTGCAAATTTCCCTGAGCTTCAGGATGGGGAGAGATTAGTCTGGCCTAGTTCTAGGTGATTGATATAGAGTCTCTGAAGTTCTGGATTGCCAGCACAAAATTTTTAAGATGACTCTTTTATTATTTGCAAAATAAAAATTCAATGAAAAAGTCTGATTTTAGGCTGCAGAAGACAGTATAAAAATTTGGAGTTTAGGGGCTGGAGAGGTGGCTCAGGGGTTAAGCCTCTGCCTTGCAGGTGGAAGGTCCTGAGTTCGGATCCCAGATCCCACGTATAGACACCGGGCGGAAGCGGGGGTGGCCTGCGCTTTTGGTCCTGGTAGGGCGGAGCCTGTGAATCCCAGGGCAGAAGGACGTGGAGGCGTCCATGGTGGTTCGCGAATTTGTCCGTGGTTCTACACACACACAGACACACACACGCGCGCACATACATACGCACACACGCACAATTGTATAAATAAATAAAAAAAATTGAAGTTTAAAATTTATGTTTTTATTTATTTTTATTTTTTATTGTTTATTTATTTTTCCAACCATACAAACTTAATAGGTACCCTGATCCCCTCCATTCCTCCCCCTTTCCCCAGTCCACCTTGCACCCTTCCCCCTTTCCCCCTTCTTTTCATTGCCCTCCCTCTCTTTCTCTCAGTGCTTCCCCATTCCCCCTTCCTATTCCCTGGAGCATCTTTTAGTGTGAATGTCAAACTTCCTTCTGCATCCTTTGCTCTAACGAGGTGTGAGATCTCAGTGACATTGCCCAGAGCCCTTACTTGTGCTCCCCTTTAGTATTGGAACACTAATGTGACGTTCATCCCTTGCCTCTAAGGATCCTAGTGCCTGTGATACATGCTAGACTTTAGGGGGTCATTGACATATCAGTCTTTGCGCAAGTCATGCAAAGTCTGATTATGGCTACTGCGGCCTAACTTGTGTGGAGTATCTTGCCTATCATTGTTCCTCTCCATCTTTATGCTCTTACAATCTTACCACTCCCTCTTCTGCAAATTTCTCTGAGCTTTAGGATGGGGAGAGATATGGCTGGTCTGGTTCCAGGTGATTAATGTAGGGGCTCTGAAGTTCTGAATTATGGTTTGTTGTTTCGGTTTTGCTATTCCTGCACTGCCCTTGGTTCCATCCTGATTGGTATTGGAGGTCCCCTCCTAGTCAGAGATAAAAGGCTGTTTAAATGGAGTTTTACTATAAGAGTAGATTCAAAGGTAGATGGAATAGGATTAGGAGACTGCAGTGGGGGAGAGTCATTCTCCCATTTGCATGATGGTTACCATCTACCTACCAGACTCTAGGCCCTCCCTGACTGGTGAGATCAAACCCCCTCAGTTGCAAGTGACCAGGAAGGAATATGAGTGAGCTTAAACAGATGTCTCACTACTTACTTGAAAAACTTGATGGTGACCAATTACTAAAATTACAATCTTGGGATAAGAGCAAAAAATAGAGATGCATTAATAATAATAAAGAACATGTTAATGATGTGGCAAAATATGAGATTTCATGAGAATGGAATTGTTATCATACAAAGAGAAAGAGAGAGACGCAGAGGGAGAGATGATAGAGATAGTGGAAAGGAGAAGGAGTAAAAGAGAGTGAAGAAAAATACAGAGAAGAAGCAGAGACAGGAAGAAAGAGGTAAAGAAACAAGAGAAGTTATAGAATATTGAGAAAACAAATCATAAAAACATAAAAGCACAATAAATGATCTTCAGGCTATTAAAGACAATGATGAAAAAAGAATATCTAAGAAATTCCCTGAGTCTGAAAAGAGAGTACGTTCTCAAGATTTTAATTGGACAGAAACAACACAAATAGGACATTGAGAAAAGAAGCATAAAAATACATGGACGCAATATGTTTTGGAGGATATATTTATTAACTTGCACTATACTTAGAGAACAGAAATGAGAATTGTATTTAACTTTTGAAAAAACATATTAGCCTAAACTGAGAAATAGTCAAAGGGGAAGATTCTCTAATACACATATTTCTGCTGAAATTTTTGATTTAATCTTAGTACAAATTTTTGTTTTATTTCGCATACAACTATAGATGTGTACTTGCATATGGGTGTAGAAAATGATACTGGATATTTCCGTGAAGATCTAACATGTCTTCAGTAATCATCCTGGATTACTCTGCCTCCTCATTGATTTGCTCTGAGGTTACCCAATCTCTGCCTTCTAAGTGTGGAATTATAGGTCACTGCCAATTATGTCTAGTATATTATGTGGCACTAATATTCAAATTCATTTCCTTTTGCTTGTGAAATAAACCTCTGACTCATTTCTCCAGCCCTTAGTGCAGGTTTTATGCAAAAACAGAAGCCAGTTATATATTTCAATCATGTAAATGATCTAAATAATGTTGTTTGTTCTTGTTCTCTGGTTTTATAAAAATAATAGAATATAAGAAAATTTGCCCTTCCTAAAAATAAATGGAGGCCATATTGGGTTAACTACAATGTTCTTTGAAAATAAAAGATGATTCTGACATATAAAAACATCAAAATTGATGACTCCATATTGTACTGGTAGAAAAAGATAAATACTTAACAGTCTGGAAGCATTATGTTTCCATTCCTGACAAAAGGAGTTTATTTACAGTATAACTTGACACAGTAGAAAATGTAGAATTTTTATCTATTTTTTAATGAAATCTAGATTAATGTCTCCTTATTTTTTTAAGCAAAACACCACAATAAACAATGATTTTACATTGATAGACCAAAAATGAACAGGCCCATATATTCACTCACACAAACATTTTATAACACACATTCTTCTATAACAAACAATGTACTGATACTTTGTTTAATGCAATAAAATGACTGCTGTCAAATTTTATTAGATTCAACATGGAACATGGATTGCAACTGATGTAACATTAGTGGGAAAGATTGAATTCATGAGTGTGTGCAATATGAAGAAAGAGAAGTTCAAGAAAATATTTATGAATGGAAATAGAAGGATAATTCAGGGTGCTAAGTGTATAACTTGAAATAGGACACTGTCAGCTATATGAAAGAAAAACTTTATTAATTATTAAGGTAGTGTTTGCACCAGGACTTTTTAAAAACACATAAACCTTTCAAAGAAAATTATGTGGTATCCTTGTATAAATTTATGATATTGATCTTTATTGTTTGAAACTTTACAGTCACAGGAAAAGTCATATTATCCTGAGTCATATTATCCATATATATTCATTATTATGAATTAAAGTAAAAAATGAAACACAAAAAGATAAAAATTGTAAATATTTCTGAATTCTAAGTATTAATTCCTAATTTAATCTTATTTTTTCAATTTAAAACAACCATACGTTACAGAATCCTTGTTTTACAAGACTTACACAAAAACACCTCACCTAATTTCTTGTAAAAATGTACTGAAAGCAAAATTTATAATGTTTCTCTAGCTATATATTCAGTGAAAATCCCAATAAGATCACCAGGAAAGAAAAAAAATATGAAGCTTAGAAGCAAGGCATTGGGTTCCTTGATAATTATAGTATAAAACTTAAGAAATCATTTTACAAACAACAGGGAATTTAAAACGTATTTATTGAAATGGCTAAATCTTATGATGAGGGAATCATAGAAGAGATGAGAAGGATAATGAAAGGAAAAGAGTCTTTTTATTTCATAATAGCAAAGTAGAGATATAATTTAAAATGGGATATAAAGACATCTCTCAGAATGGCAGTGTAAAGCTCTGGGATTTTAAAAGCATGTGTAGGTATTTTCAGCTGCAAAACCATTTAATGGAGTCAAAAGGCAGAGAAAAGAAATTGAAGAAACAGCAGGCGATAAAAGTACATTTTCATCTATACTGTGTAAGCTTTTCCAGATATTCTGGTCAATCCTTTCAATGTACTAAACTTTTCCTGGGAATTCCCACCTGGTCCAAGAACTGTTGTATCACTTCTGTGTTTCTAGTAACCATGAATACAATGCATTTCTACATTTTCAGATAGAGGTTAGTGGATGTCCCACAGTAGACATTAATTGCATACATTTGTCAGTTCAGAGCCCACCACCTTCTTCTGGAACATCTACATGTCTCAATAATCACATTTGGTACTTCATTTTGAGAGCAGGAATATTGTAAACTAGGGTGTCACTTCAAATTGACTTCTGTTGGAACCTTAGATTCCTGATGATGCCATTGCACTTCTCTTGGGTTCAAGAGTGTGAATCTTACTACCAGTCTGAGACATCATGTAGCTGAGGGCAAGGTTATAGTGATGAGAGATAATTGATTGCTTTTGGCATTTAATGAGAGAGAAAGGGTGCTACTGGTTTATCCATTCAGCAGACTCCAGTAAGGACTGCTATACTGTTTTTTTTTTTTCTTTTCTTTCATGGGGCAATGGGATAGATACCATATTTAGGTGGCTTTCTATATTTCTGAAGACATTTGAATCAATTTGGGAATACCAGTGGGATCTGTCCAGTCCAAAAGCAAATAATTCAGGAGTTAGCTTTACCTAACATTCTGTAATGAATGATGAGTTAAAACAGTAATAAGAGGATCCATGGGATTTATCTGAGCCTGAGGATGGCAGCTTCTAATATCTGCTATCATGACTTTGCCCCTCCCTCTTCCCATGTCAAGGGATGGAAAAGCATCTGTAGAGCATTTTGTAAATCTCATTTTGCTTTATAAAAAATGATACTGAAGCTTATTTATATAGATTTCATACTATTGAGCAGTACTAAATTTATGACTAAAAAAATGTTAACTTTGTCTCACATTAAGCCATGAATGAATTCTCAAGTAAAAGTTTAAAATAAAATAATTGATATTAAATAAATTAAACAAAACTAAAAGGAAATATGACTTTTTCACAGCATGTAGATCTGGCATAGATAAATTTTGCTAAGTCACTATTATTAATTATGCTCATTTTATTGCATTTATTCACATCCAATAAAATTGCACCATTTCTTTCATACTTCTTGGCGCCTATATAATATTGTTGAGCAGAAGACTAAGGGCTTATTTTAAAAATAACTTTGCTGTAAAGTTTTCTTTTCCCGACAGGAAATACTTATTTACAGTGTATTTTGGTGGAATTAAATAAAACTTATTCTGAATTCTTCCTACTGCCTCTAGAAGTTTCTGTCTAAACTGCATATAAGGCTTTTAGCACAGATAAATGCAGAAGTTATGATTGTTATATGTGAAATTCTGTTATGCAGTCAATATGCAAGTTCAATCTTTTTAAGTGAAATTTGCTTTTCAAACTCTGTAGATTCAAATTCAAATATGTTTTTCATTGTCGTTTGCAGACCTGATCTACTTAAGCTCAGTTCAAACATTTTATAATTAAAATATCCTTGGAAAAAAACTTGGAAGTAAACATTTTTATACCCAGTTTGTAGAGACAAAAATGATGCTGAAAACCATTAGTTAACTTTCAAAGAAGGGCATGACTATAAGGATGAAAGACTCAAACTTTGAAGTTTATAGGACTTTCAATTTAAATTCTGATGTTTCTGTGACCAGTCATGCATTTTTTTACCTCACCCTGTTGATATTTCATTTTTTAAAATCAACTGGTATTCCCTTTATTTTGACATTCAATTATATTTCCCTGATCTCAAATTCCCTTCATTAAGCAGGCTGAAACTCTTAAAATAGTGTTACAAATTAAAAGCCAAAGCAACCTAGTTCAGCTTGATAGCAGATGAAGTTCTAGGCTGAATTAATTATCAGATCTTTCTCTGCTTTGTATATTTTTATTGTTGTTGACTTTGGAGAATGACATCTAATTAATGAATTGCCTTTCCAATCCTCTTTGAAAGTGTGCTCACATCCATGGACAGTTAGCCCAGGTGTGGAAGCAGAGTCAATTAGCAATGCACACATGAAAGGTCTCTCTGAAGATTAAACACCGATGCAAATTTTCATGTACTTAAAGGTTCCTTTAGATTTGTGTGGTGACTGCAGCATCACTCAAGACAAAGCCAGTGTACTGTGAACTTTGGAACATGGGCACAGCTCTCCTGTGGACTGAAAGAAGTTACACTGTGAGATATTTCATTGATTTCTTTAGAACTGATTCTTATTCCATCATTCAGCAGGATATAAATATTGTATCATAAAATGCATATGGCTATAAGAAAACATTTGTTTATATTTATTCAATGCACAAATTAACTGTATGTGCGTGTGTGTGTGTGTGTGTGTGTGTGTGTGTGTGTGTGTGTGTGTGCTGGCCTGTTTCATGATAGACAGTGTCAAAATTTGCCAGCTTCAGCTTCATATGACAAACATGATGAATATTCATACTTACAATTCAAATATTGAACTACAGTTTAAAAACCTTTGTTACTGTTATACTATCCTGTCGTTGAGCACCTACTGTTGACAAAATGGGAGACAGACACAAGTGCTTCTGTCAGGCAGATGGAAATCAAAATGGCATTATTCTTATTGTAAAAACCAGTTAGAAAATGTCATTTCAGATTTATGACAAAATGGCTTGTTGACAGAGAATTAGGTTAGAATTACAGAGTTCTAAGCAACACTGGACAACCTTAGATGCCTTTATCAGGATGAGGTTTCTTACTACATATTGTGTGTGATGGGGTGCCTGTCTGCCAGGAACAAAACTCCAGAACCAAATGTCTATCAAAAAGCTGATTTATTACTCTAGCCAGAGGGTCCCAGTTCTGATCAAAAGCCAGCAATGAGCCAAAAGCTCCAAAAGATAGGTTACATACATTACATTATGTATCTTGTTTAAGCAAAAAGAAGAAGGAGAGCCCTTTTCGAAAATGACCTACCTAAGGGAAGGGAGGAGGGGAGCCTTTTCTGACAATGCTCCATCTAAGGAATGTGACAGTCTTCTAGAGAGCTATATATTCTATTTGTTAAGTGAGGGAAGCAGGAACCGATCCTGAAATGATCAGACATCATAAGAACTGCTGTTTATCTAGGGCAGAAGCCTTGGACTTCTCTCTTTTGTGAACTTTCTCAGAGCAATCTCTTATCTCAGTCCTACTGGAAGGGAGGAGGTCTAAGACAGGCTTCCTATAATATAGGCTTTTATTGCTTTCTGACCTGGACCGGACCAGGGCAGGTTCCTTGTTCCTCAGATAAGCCTTCTACATCACATTCCAGGCCCCAGGTCATATGTGCATTCCATTAGCCACTTTGCCTTTCTATCCTGGACAAGGACCTGGACCCGGACCTGGACTAGGGCAAGCTCCCTGCTCCTCAGAATTCAACAAAGTCTAGAGAAAACCCAAGCAAAGGGCTAGGGAACCAACATAATTCATCTGAGGTCCTCTAAAATCATCCCATCATACAGGAGAGAATCTTCACATTCAGTTCTAAGATAAGTAACACTTTTTACCATCTTTTTCCTCTCAATTATTAGTCACTGTAGTTTAACATTTCCATATAGCTACCCAAAAACCCATACAACTTCAGGAACCATACTCCCTCACATGTGACCAAGTGAGGTCACCATAAAAAGTGAGCTAATCTTTAATCTTTGTCTACTATAGTATAGGCTTTTATTAATATTTTATCCTATGAAAGCAAAGGATAAATTTATTTTGTGGATAAATGCTTCCAAAACAAAAGAATACATATATGTATATATTATTATTATATAATATATTATATTATGTTATATATTATATGCTATATAATATATAAATTGTATAATATGTTATGTATTGTGATATATATATATATGATTGCCAATCAAGTAATTTGGGTATTACTAGAAAATTTTAAATTCTTTATTTCAGAATAAAATAACACCATATTTTTGCAATGCTCTAGATGATCATGTCCTACAGGTGTGTGGAAATTGTTTTTTGGCATCTATGGGAATCAGCAGAACTTTATAAAGATAGAAAGTACTTAGAAAAGTAAGGTTTTCAGGAATTATCCTTATAAGGAATATTGATACCTTGACTTTTTTTTTCCTCAATCGTTTTTCATTTTTTCCTTTTCTTCTTCTTCCTCCTCTTCTTCCTCCTCCTCTTAGTTGTTTTGGTCCTGATGAAGTGTATGAAAACAACTTCTTTAACTAATGCTATGTTCATTACATACCATCTTGACATAACCCCTACAGAAACTTGATTAATCAACAGTATCCTTTGAAACCATGAATCATGGACCATTGCCGCTAAAAAATGTGATTATTTCAGCTATTTGTCAAGATGATAGAAGTTCATTACATTTTCCTAAATTATACAAACTATCAGAATTTCTAAAGTCTAGTCACTTCAGAGTTGTGCAGTATTGAAAACTAGTCTCAGGCAGGTTATACAAATCATTCTGCTCTGGGCATCCTCTTACGTGAGTCCTCACAAGGTAAAGGTAGATTTTTTTTTATCATGCATGTGCTTTTTATTCTTTCATGGTCAAAAAACAATGCTTTTCCCATAATCTTGTAAGTAAGTTCAATAATCTTACTAGATTCCCCAAGTGGTACTTCAGTGAAATCATTTCTGTGGTGATCTATCAATGCTCTATTTCAAGTAAATCAACATTTCTCCATGATTCCCTAGAAAAGTCAAAGAATAAATCCATAAGTCTATCTCAAGAGCCAGTCTTTGACAAAATCTACCAGCTATCTATAATAAAAATAACCATACACTGGAAATAATTTAGTGAACAAAGGTGAATTCTCATGTTTATACTCAAATATATGACAATCAGACAGAACAATTATGTAGAAAATAAATTTTTAAATAATTTTTTTTCTTTTTTTTATTATTATTTATTCAACTGTGTGCATATGCGTGCGAATGTGTGTGTGTGTGTGTGTGTGTGTGTGTGTGTAGAACCACGGACGAATTCGGGAACCACCATGGACGCCTCCACCTCCTTCTGCCCCGGGATTCACAGGTTCCGCCTTACCAGGACCAGAAGCGCAGGCCGCCCCCGCTTCCGCCCGGCGTCTATACGTGGGATCTGGGATCCGAACTCAGAGACCTTCCGCCTGCAAGGCGGAGGCTTAACCCCTGAGCCACCTCTCCAGTCCTAGAAAATAATTTTTTAAAAAGTGGTACTGGAATATGTGATATCCACATGTGAAACATGAGGAGGAACAGAGGAGATGCACCTACATCTAAGGGACATTTAATATAGGAGAAAAAAATAAAACAATTAAGCATGGAAGCACACACCTGTGAGCCTATCACTTGGGAGGCTGGTGTGAGGACAACAACCATCAAAACTGTGCCTTGGGCTATTTAGAAAGAATCAGACTTGCCAGAGTTATATGAAGAAAGATCTCAGAACAAACAAACAGAAGAAAACAATATGTTTAGGTTGTCATGCAATAGTTTATTATAAATGACCCTAAAAACTTTATAAATAAATTATACAATAGATTTCATGAAATTATTATTTGTCTTCTTGAATGAAAACCATAAATTTAATAAAAGAAAATAGAGGAAACAAAAAAATTCAAATCACATATTTGCTCTCTAACTTTTCCTTCCTAATGTTAACAATACTTGAAAAAAAACCTACTCAGTATCCTGGATTTATGAAGATATCTTATGACTCAGAAGGCTTACACATACCTCTAGAAGTTGTGCAGGTGAAGTATTAACAGTAATTACAGTGGGTTGATTTCAGATGGTTGTGAAACAACTCGGAACAGGCAGAAAATTTCATATATCTTCATCCTAACATGTCACAATAATTAGCAACATCTCCATGAAGATCTTTAACTCTAAGTATGAACTATGTTCTCCTACACTTGTCACTCCCTATCTGAACTAGGTGCTTAATTACATATGTGACTATTGAAAAGTTACATTAATTTCATAGTTGTTTAAAAAAGTTTTCTCAATATATGCATTAATAGATTGGTTAATAACAAGAAAAATTTCCAGCCATAATCTTGTTATTGTATTTAATCCTGAGGAATCAATACTAAATTTAAGATATTTAATAATTTAATATACATAACCAAGGTTTTCGGGAGGATTATAAATGTAGTTTAAACTAATCTTATGGCATCATGTACCCAGTGGATCTAAATGAAAAAAAATGCTAACCATTATTGACAAGTTTTATCCTTCACTTGCAATATCGCATGATGGCTATGTAAGTTGAGCTGTGTTTTTAATGCATGAGGCATTTATTAGATAAATATTTACTATTGCATACTTTGAACAAACTCATCATAAAAGTCAAAGTATAGGAAATATGTTTCCATTTCTAATGTCAGCAATTTTTTAAAGCAAAACCTGAGGAGACAGACTGAAAAATATACTGGTTAGGACAACAATTGATTATGCAAATCAATTAACAAAATGGTATATCTCTTGTCAAAGAACCAGATTCAAAATTTCCAAAGCAAACCTCTGGCAATAATTGACAATTTTACATGAGAATTTATGACACCTTGAGTTTATCAATTAATTGATCGATTAATTTATTCATCAATTTAAAAACAATTAAATATTTCATAGGAAACAGCTAGAAATGTGTTTGAATATTTGGCTTTATTTTGGATTTCTGAAGAAAGGGTATTTTTAAATTAATATGAAATGTGTTTTGTACTACTTATTTAAGAAAGTCTAAAAGTTCATTTTTGTTGTTGTTTGGCCATGTGGTATTTTTATAAACTTGATTGCTTTGTCTGAATCCTTCCAAAAGAAAAAGAAAAAAAAGATATTCAATTTAAAAATAGATATTTCTGGACTGTCTCAAATCACTGGGAAGCTGAGAGTACTGCTTCAGTTGTGTTTCTCTTCAACTCGTTGACCTGTTTCCTATAATTTTTATTGACTTTCACAGAAGATAGCTGCTATTTGTGACAAAGATTACAAACAAAGTCAAAATAATATGATGACATTTCTGTCAATGAGGTAGTGAAATTGATCTCAATGTAAATTTAAAAAAATAGGTTGTAGCAAACCATTACTCAAGTAAATAGGGAACGATTTAGGAAGGAAAATAGATAAATATGAAATCCACAAATTTCTCACTGTCACTTTACAAAATTTCTTATATTAACATAAATTTCCAATAAGCATATATGTTCACTTTATAAAAATTTAATTTAACAGAAATAATCACTTCTAAGTATAAACTTTTGGATACCTGGGAACTTGCCTCCTTCAAGTTATGAACAAGTCAATATCTACTCCAATATGTCAGAAAGCATCACCATCATTATTCCTCATATATACTTGCTGAAAATTGTAACAATCTTGAAAATAGTCACATGATACATTTTATTTTGTTTCCATTATTTATTATATGTTGTGCTAGTCCTGTTAAGATTTTTCAATATATATTATTGCTGTATATATAGATTCCTTTCGCATATTTAATGAAGCAGAATAATTATATTATTAACATTGTTTGTTCTTAGTTCTATGAATTGTTTTCACAAACACTTTATACTTGCTTTATGTATGTCTCTATAGAAAGCCAAAGAATTATATAGAATTACACAATTAACAATTTGTTTAATCCTATATATTAAGACAAAGTAAAATAGAAACTAGAATAAATAAAAGAATAGAGAGAACAAATCATGCTGTGATTAAAAGTTACACCTTTCATGTATTTGAACACGAGCCAAGATAATGGTGTCCTTTAGGAAGATTGTGAAACTTTTAGGATACAGAGAGAGTCTACCTAGCTGAAGGAGATAAGTGAGGTGGTGAAACTTGGGGTTTGAGAGCTAGGGCCTGTTCTCTGTTCACTCTGTCTCCTATCTATCAATACAATGTGAGGAGCCACTCTAAGCTCCTGCTGCAATGTTATCTGTTACATTTGGGACTCTGTTCCTCTGGCGTTTCATACCAAACAACTTCTTTAAATTCTGACACAATAACAGAAGAAAAGTTTGAAGAAAAAGGAAACTCATGATCACATACACACAAATTTTTGTGATTTATTGTATAGTAGCAATATAGCTCATTGAATGAATATAAGAAATACTTGTATACATATATAAAATATGTATGTGAACACAGGCATTTTACGTGTCTATGATACAATATAAAATCCATAATAATGTAAAGAATGCTTACATTTTATTTGAAAAATGAAGTTAATATACAATGGTGTTCATATGATTATACCATCAATGACATTGTAGACATCTTACTTTTGTATATAATATCATACCAGAAAAATGATACAATGAATTGATGATGCATTCCTCAGAACTGTATTTCTGCTAAACTAATGCTTGACTTTGTGTACATAAAATGTATGTAATGTTAATGAATAAATACCAACTTAAAAATAAGATTAAGTTCTTTTTTTATTATTATTTATTCAATTGTGCATGTGTGCGCATGTGTGTATGTATGTGTGTGTGTGTAGAACCACGGGCGAATTCGAGAACTACCATGGACCGCCTCCACCTCCTCCTTGTTTTCTCCGCCCTGGAATTCACAGGCTCCACCCTACCAGGACTAGAAACGCAGGCTGCCCCTGCTTCCGCCCGGCGTCTGTACGTGGGGTTCTAGGATCAGAACTCGGTACCTTCCACCTGCAAGGCAGAGGCTTAACCTCTGAGCCACCTCTCCAGCCCCTCAAGTTCAATTTTTTGATAAAGACAAAGAACTGATATTTCTTGAAGGTACAGAAATTGATGACTATTTTAAAAACAGCAATGTATCTTTAATATTTTTGAAAAGCAAATTTGCATCACAATCAACTGTAAGCTTTTATCCACCAGAATTAGAAAACAATAAATATACATGTGAAATATAGATTGAGGTGAAGAACAATTTGATATCTCATACTTGATCATTATAAGGTAAGATAACATGAACATTATGAAAAAGCTAGAAACTTTTATATTTATCATATAATCAACTATTCCACTTTAAATTTTTACCCACTTATAATAAGGGTACATACAAGACTACAAAATACATTACTATTGAAATTTAATCATAAATTTACCAATTCAAAATTGTAAATACTCAAAGTACATAGCAATAGAGGGTAAGAAAGTATGAATAATAGTAATTTTTAATAAGGTATATTGTTCTAAAAAATTAGTAATGGAGAGTGGAGGTCAATCATGGATGCTTATATTCGTTTATTTATAAGAAGCTCAAACTCATATTGATATCAAAATGTCATTACATCTTGGAAGTACACTGTGGATATATAAGTATGTGACTTGTACCAAACATTCTACAAAGTGCTCTGTGGGGGACTGCATAGGAGGTGTTTACATAACTTACGTAGAATGTATTCGTGAGACTATGAGACATACACTCATACAGTGTAATTATCTGAACTTCAAATCTTATAATTATAATTTTTCAATTAAAATTTACACTTTGATTCTGTGTATTATAAAAATGAAGCTGTCACATCTTCAATGGACTTATGTTTTACTCCACATACATGCATCCATTTCCCTAGTCACTCTTATTTTTAAGTATATTAAGTAAATTGTTCAGTAATAGATAAGGATATAGTAAGCACATGAATATTTCCCATTCATTACTTATGGAAATTATGTCTTTGAAAGCTCATTCAATTATTTCAAAGAGAGACAACGTCTTGAAGCAACCAACATTCAAAGCACATAAATGTTGTAGACCTAGAAAAAACTAAAGGAAACTAACTAGAGAAGTTTAAGCATATAAGTTACTGTAGCAAAATCTCAGAAGTGGTTAGCTTATAAAATATAATTTATCACAGTTTAAGTAGCAGGAAGTCTAATATCAAGAGAACAGAAATGTCTAGTGAGGTTGCCTTTCTCATAGACAATACCATATATGAGTGTTTTTATAGATTGGGAAGAAAAAAAGCAGATCCCTGGAACTTTCTTAAAATTTTTAGTATTAGGATACTTCTCTCATTCATTATAGCTCTCTCTTCAAGTTTTATTCCACTTCCCATTACCTGCAGTTCAGAGTCGGTAATCAACATGTCAATTTTATGAAGGTCCCAGAGCAGCCCATAGCAAATCATTATCAGTAGTAGAAAGAAGAACTTAGATAGACTTGCTGAGAGAAGTGGAAAGAGCAAGCAAGGAAGCACAGAAGAAATGGATAGCTGGAAATTGCACAGGAGAGTGGAGAAAATTGGTTATGTGTCCACATGGAGCTATTTCTCTAAATCAAACCCATCATTGTTTTCATTCTAGGTTGAAATTTGCCTACTCTATCTAAAGGTTTTCTTTCTTCATATTATTTTCCATGGGTAGAATTTAAAACAATTATTAACTGTAGAAATAGAAATGAAAATATTACTAAGTAATAGCATGCTTTTAGGAGTTTAGGTTTTAAATTTTTCAAAATGTTAGCCATTTCACTTATAACATGTTCTTTCCAATCTTATGCTTTATTGAAAATGCTTTGGGAAAACAGAAATAATAATAAACAATGGAGTAATAAACAAATGGCAATAGGTAATGGAATAAATAATAAAATTCTTTACTGAATTTTTTTCTTGTTTCATCTGAGCTTCCTACTTTAATTAGAGTTAGGGGTAACAGAGCTTATGTAAGCAAAAGAGGGTCATGGATTGCAAGAACAGGAAAGCTTGTGCCATGAGTGTCACTCCTGAAAATATTGATGTCTGCCTCTATGGCTGTTTTACTTGTAAGCATTGCCAGGGAGCAAAAGTCATGATTTCAGAAATCTCAGAAGAAAGCACGTCCCAGCAAATTCCCTGCTCTGAGCTATATGTGTAGTCTATCACAACTTTATAAGGTTGAAGAGTTTATCTGAAATGAGCTTCTGAGCCTTTCTGGGTTTCTAGCATAGTTTCGATACAAAACACATTTTCATTTGTCACAATCTGGAATGTGGAAATATTCTTTCAGTGAGCCAGTGTCAAAAGTACCAGTCAGTGTAGCATTAGCAAAACATTTATTTTTTTCCTAAAAAAATCTATCAGTCAAAGAAATGAAAGTTAGGGAAGTTGATGGAGTATACCTGTATTCCAGAGCACTAATGGAATTTGTCAATAAAATATAATAACACATCACTGCATTACACACACATATTTAGTGATACATGTGTGCTCTCTTTACCAAACAAAATATTGAACTATATGTAGGTACTCCCAATTTTATATTTTATTCTTTTCAATTCAGAGTTTGTTTCCCTCATAATCCTTCATATATATATATATATATATATATATATATATATATATATATATATATATATATATCTTTTCCTAGTTAAATTAAATTGCATTGGAAAATGTAATTAAAGGGCATGGAATATAGAAATGTGAGGGTTGGAGATCTATATGACTCAGAGATTAAAGCCTATGTCATTAAAACAGAAGGACCTGAGATTGGATCACAGATCTCACATAAATGTGCTGGTAAAAAACGGTGGCCACCCAAAATTCTGACTCTGGAAGGCAGAGCCCCAAAGCAAAAGCAATGAGTTAGAAGCAATACAGAATGATTCCTGATGTCATGCTTGGGCCTCCACTTGCACACACATTCAAGTGTCCTCAAGTAACACACACACACAGAGAGAGAGAGAGAGAGAGAGAGAGAGAAAGAGAGAGACAGGTAGTAACAATTATTGTAAAATAGATTTCATTCATTAACTAATTTTATCGCAATAAGCATGCATTTAAGATGATTATATATCAAGATTAATAGTTCTTAATTCTAAAGTCAGGACATAGTATTTACCTGTTTTAATCTAGTTTCTTTTGATACAAATATTTGAATGAGTATAAGGCATTAACCAAGATAAAATACTAATTCTGTCCTAGTCAACTACAAGTGTTGTCCAAATTTATACAATATTTGCAACAACATCCTTTGACATTATTGAATCCAAGGCCTAATGAATTTCAGTTTTCCTTAGCATTTCTACTCCATTACAGTTTCATGAAGGTTCCTTGATTTTGTGATCTTGATGCTTTTATAAAGTAGCATATAGATATTATAATGGAAATCTCTTGAGAGGATTTCTGATATTTCTTGTGGCTAAACCAGGGTCATGTTTGGGGAAGAAAGTCTTCAGAAGTGAAGTCACATTTTCTCTCATCATTGCTGGGAGCACAAGATGTCAACAAAATGTCTTACAATGTTAAACCATTATGACGATCATGTTTACTAACACTCTCTACAGAAAGCTGCTGCTAGCATCTCCTCTTTTTACTATCAGTTATTTACATATGTGTCACTGTGTCCACTACATGTTTGAGATTAAGTATGGCAATGAAGAAATAGGAAGGGTATTTGGAGATATAATTTTAAATTCTTCCATTAGAATGACATAAAAATTCTCTCAATTTTATTCACAAATTATATATTAGAATTTATTCATATGTAAATTTATGATATGAGTCATATCTAGTGTAGTCTCATTATTTATTTTGTCAATTTTTCCAGTTTGAGCAGTGAGGTCTTTCAAATGGGCAACAACTATATTTGACATATCCTCTAACATTTACCTTGTTTTCTTGATATGTTTAGTTAGATCACTTTAATATTTTATGATGCACCAAGCTATTTCAGGTTTGTTATTTTGAACTCAGAGTTCAATTGATCAAGAGGACGATATCTGAAATGTTAGGTATTGTAACCCAAGTTTAATTCTTGTATATATTATTTTAAAACACTTTTTTGAACAGAAAGTCTATTGGCTCATATACAATACCTTCATTTGTCTTCCTAGAATACAAAATCATGGTACAGTTTTAAAATTGTTTTATACTTCTTGGAACCAGACTGAAACCATTTTCATCTGTCTTTCCATGAGTCCTTCCTTCTTGCCTCTGCTTTTTAAAATGATTGTTATGCCTTCCAAGTCACTACTTTCTGCTCAATATTTCTTAGTTCAAGTACTAGTTTTTTTTTCTTTTTCTTTTTCTTTTTTTTTTTTTTTTTTGTGTGTGTGTATATCAGAGAGCACTGTGTGTCCCTGTAGATGGACAAATATGACTTCGGGAATCATCCTGGATTGCTTCTACCTCTTTTTGCTTTGCTTTTCCAAGCTCTGCCCAACAGGTCCAGAGGTTCAGATCACTGTTGTTTCTGTCTGGAGTTTTTCCATGGTACCTGATATCTGAACTTGGGACTTTCTGCTTGTGAATCAGAGTCTTAACCCTTGAGCCATCTCTCCAGGCCTGAGACGTTTTTTATTTTCTCATTGATATAGCTGTCAATATTATAAGAGTCTTGATGCATTGCAGGTATATGTTACATAATCTGTATTTATGGCAAGCAATGACAAAGGTTCTTGATTAGTAGAAAAACAATGTTGAACACTCTTTGTAGAATAATTTTTTAACTACTCTTTTCTGGTGAACAACAACAACAACAACAAAAACAGGAGTGTTCCACTGACACGAAAATCAGTCCATGTGAGCTCACTTTACATAAGAATAAAGAAAGTTGCCATGGAAATATTTTCAACACAAAATTTCAACATGCATGTGGTAATGCTTCTATTTAAGGCCTGTGACCAACACTGGAAAAGTCTTTGTATATGATATACAGTAGATTAACTGGCAGACAGATATTTAAAAACTCAATATGAAGTCATGAAGGAAAATTCCTGTTATCCACATGCTGAAAAATGGAGGCATTACTGTCTGACCCGACAAGCATCCACAGGACCATATGCAATCAATGCCATTAGTCCTGATGACAGTAACCAATGCAATAATGAGATTGACATTGCAATTATCATACTGTCTGAAATTTGGAAAAAATGGATATTTTAGAATATGACATGATTTAAATTTTTACATGATTAAAGGCGAGAGTTTAGATTTCCTACTAATAAGACAAAAAAAGGGGTCAATGTGATTAAATGTCATCATATCACTCTTTTTGTATCCTAAGCAAAGTAAAAGTAGATCTCCCAGCTATATATTAAAAAAGAATAATGTGTACATATTGTGATTATACATATATTATTTATAAAATTGTAAATATTTAAATATAAATCTAGATAAGACAATATGTTGAAAAAGTTATAAAACTCCTAATCATGAACACAATAGTAAAAATCATGCCACTCTATTGATGATATGCTGTGGGATTGGAATTTTAATTTTGTATGTTCTTAATGTAAGAAATTAACATATGATACATATTATCAGTTAAATATTTTAAAATGAAAAGAATATTTTAAAGTGAGTTTAAGTTAAAATAAATGTGCATTCTGAATGTTGTGACATGTTCTCAGAAAACATGTAACTTTTTTAAAAAATTATTGTATTTACTGATTCCTTCACTTTTTTAACAGTATTTCAAATGATAGTTTCTTTCAATTGCTTTAGTATTTTGAAGTCTATGTCATTAAATATTTTTATTCTCTCTAATAAAGGTATATACCTTGAAGATAAATCAAGCTTGTAGTGTTTACAATTTAGTCACACTTCTGAGATCAAATTTTTATAGTATGTGATAGAATTCAAAGAAATCTTATGACTCGTTTATAGAATAAACATATTCATATACGCAGGTACTTTTACTCAGTTTACCCCTATATTTTTGGATGTTACACCATACTCTTATTGTTTCTACACATATTGTAAGTTGAGAAAAAGACACAGATACATAAGACATGGAAAATGGATAGCTTGAATTCATCATAAAAAATGTGTTTTGCTGTTTGAGAGACTAGTAAATAATGTTAATGATGTCACAAAGACTAAAGTATGTTGACTAGGAAGACATTTTTATGGTAGTTAAATCACCAAGGTTTTATTTAACATGTTCAAAGGACAAAAGTTGGAAAATGATCTGGTAAATCATTGATTAAATCAGGTGTTAGGTGCCAATGAGAAGGATAGTTAGCTAAGTAACAAAAAGAGTAGAGAAAGCAAAAGATTGATGACAATCAAGAAATATAATTTCTGCCCTATATCTACAGCTTAGTAGATAACATGCTAAATTAGCATGCCCAGAGCCCACTATACACAGTGATGCACAAGTGAAAGCAGTTCATGAGAGTTAGAGGAAGCAGAATTAAAATTATAAGGTCATTCTTGGCTACTAACCATTGGAAGATAAGCTACATAATATCTGTCTAAGACACATTGGTGGAGAAGAAAGAAAAGGAAATAAAATCATCCTATTATTAATTAACTGTTGAACTAATTATGTACTTAAATGCAATGGAATTTTATTTAGATGTAAAGAAAAATAAAATCATAATATTTTCAGGATAATGGGTGGAACTAGAAAACACAATATTAAGGAGACAACCCAGCTTCAGAAATGTTCACACAGCTGGAAACCTGAGCACCCCCCATCTAGAATTCTTTGATTTTTTCTCTCTCTTTGGTACTGTCCAGAAGGCAAAATTTCTGTGAGTACCTCATCATGAAGATGGGACTTCTTACTATAGAGTAAGATAGAATCGGTAGGTCTGCTGCTAAAAGTACATAAGACTAGTTGGGAAGAATGTTTGCAGGAGATAAATGAGGAGGGTTAGTAGTGAAATACTAATTTTTTTGTATTTTATATAATTTGGAATTGGGACAAAGTAATAGTTATTGGGCAATTATGAATACTTTTCCTTACTTTCTGAAAGAGACCAGAAGCTGTTTACTCTTCCCAAATGTTGTATAATCTCCATATTCACATAGGTAACCAGGCATACATTCATGACCTATAGCTTAAAAACCCATGACTTAGATCCACTGTATTCTTATTAAAAGAGGGATGTTGTATACTTACCAATGTTGTACATTTATCAATCTATTAGTATATGTTAATAATTTTGTTCTCTAATATTAGTCATATAAACATTTAGAGTTTGATTTCTTGGATAATTAATAATTTCTCCTCTTGCTTTAATTATGTAATGCTGCTATTTACCTCTGTTCACATTTATTTTTCTAATGTCTCCATTTTCTGAAATTATCACAGCTATTCCAACTTTCTTTCATTATTAACATAGTATCATTTCTACCATTCTTTTTATTATACCACATTCGAGTATGCATAATCATTATATAGCATAGTAATTTTTAATCAACTCTAGATATCTTTCATCAGTTGTGTATAGCTACTTCACATTGTAAGTGATTACTTATACATACCTATATATTGTTTGTAATAATGGTTATTCTCCTATATTGAACTTTTTGCCTCTGATTTCCAGGGTGTGTGTTTATGATGTCTGTGTATATGTTAATGTATATGCATGCATGTGTAGAGGCTAGGAATTTACTTTGAGTGAGTTATTCAATTTTATTTTAGCAAGGTATCTCTTTGAACATGGAGCACCAGCAAGATTCAATGATTTTTGCTTACAAGTTTCTGCCACCACATCCTCTTTATACTTATGCACTGGATATCTGAACTCTGGTTTTCACATTTGTGCATCAAGGACTTCAAAAACTGAACCATCTTCTTCATCACCCTTCTCTAGATGACTCCAATTATTGCTCTTTTGTTATTTATCAATCATATTTTTATTGATTTCTCTGGAGTTTATTAAAGTTACTACTATACAGTGCTTATGTCTCTCCCTTGGGCCTTACATCTTGTTACCATTTATTTAAATGCCCTTGTAGAAAAATAAAAATTTTACTCTCATTTCTTAGAGCTATCTAGAGCAGTTGAAATTAGGAAGAATACTTAATTTTCATCCTCATTTATTTCTTTTTTCACTTTTCTTTCTTCATGCATATTCAAATACATAGCTTATATAATTTTGTATTTCAAAATAGTTGGTAGTTTTCTTGTTGGGAAGGTATTTTAGGTAATTAAATGTCCTCTCCTTTGTCAGTTAGATTGCTTAACATATTAATAAAAATTGCTTTAAATTCCTGATTTGTTCCTGCTTATAAAACATCTTAATTTGAGGCTTCTGCTACCCTACACCCACCCTTTGCTTTGTGGCTTATCTTTTTGATTGCTTTGAAATAGTTAATTGAAAGTTATAAATGGTGTATTGAGAAACAGATACTATAATGGCTAAAGTGACCTTGCATACATTCATATGGCTATGAGTTGACGATTTAATGTAGCTATGTGTGCAATGAAGTTGAAATTCATTTGATATTTTTCTCCTTTTTTTTCTTACCACATTGTGACTTTCCTTTGCATTTGAAGAAATCGTGTCACATGTAATTATAATCCACTATCACAGTATGGAAGTCTATGTGAAGGTTGGATGAAGGAAGAATATATTCTAAGACTTTGTTAACCCTTCCAGAGACCTGAAACTTCTTGTGTTACTCCCAGATAGTCCCCTCAATGTTCCTTAATAGGTTAGCCCTCCCTTTGTCCTTAATTCTTTTCACAGCTGTCTGCAAAGTTTAATTTGTTTCCTTGACTCTTTTTCCCTATTAACTATTTTCTTTAAGGAAAACAGTCTGAAGTAGTACAGTCTCTTACCTTTCTAAGAACTTCCCAGATGGCAAGTTAATTTCCCCCAAGCCTTTATGAAAGGAAGAATCTTGGAGGGCTTCACAGGACAGATACTAGGTGTTTAACAAATCCTCAAGAAAAGAACATGGCTGGATTCCTAAAAAAAATGAGAATACGCCTTTGTTTCCCCAGTAGCATCAGAGACCTTTGATTTTTATGCTATTGGCACCCAGCCTCCAGCAATTCATCATAAATATTTAAATACTGCTCTCAGTATCTTCTCATGTTGGCAAGCAATTTGGGGAGCTGTACAACTCTGGATTTCTGCTTTTCCAAGATGCAAAGGCATTCTACCTTGCAGCCTCAATTCTCTGACAAGTCAAGAAAAATATTGATTTTCAGTTTGTACAGCATTTCTTTATACAGGAGAAAAGTGAGGATTTCTAAATCTTCTATCTTTTTAGCTAAAATTGAAATTCCTCACATACTTATTTGTGGTAAAACACATGTGCAGACTTGATTTGATAAGACTAATATTGCAAAAGACCTGTAACCATTCATTAACCTGGCCTTTATTAATTATTATTATCACAGTGAATTTAATTGTGGAAGCCATAGTACTCAGGTCAAGCCCAGATGGCAGTATGCAGTAGTACAAATAGGTTTAGAGCTATCTGGCATCAACAAACGAGAATGCAGGAATTTTATATGGAAAATGATTTTTTTTTTAAAAAACTTCACTCGTTTATTTTTTGTGTTGGTGTGTATGTATGTGAGTGTGTGTGTGTGTGTGTGTGTGTGTGTGTGTGTGTGTGTCTGTGTGTATGTATCAGAGGGCATTGTGTGTTCCTGTGGAGGGCCTGACTTCAAAAATAGCCAGGACTGCTACTATCTTCTTTTTGGTTAGTTCTGGGATGTTCCAGGCTCCATTTACCAGGGCTGGAAGTGCTGGCCACCACAGTTTTCCTTTATGTGGAACCTAGGATTTGAACTCAGGACCATTTGCTTGCTAGGCAGAGTCTTAACTCTGCCCATGGAAAATGTTAATGTGAAACAGTAGTTTTCAAAGTTAAAAAGTATATATGTTCATGTCAGAGAGTTTTCTTTTAAGTAAAAATATAAATAAAAATAGATAGTTGACAGTGAATTACTCTGGATAGTTTAGTCATTTTGATCTATAATGAATGCTGTTATAAGGTTTATGTGTTGAAGACATCAACAAACTGACTTATTTTATTTTCAAATAAATGAAATAATTTTAACCACAAGAAAATAATGAAAATCTGGCCAAATTATGAGAGAAATGTAAGGTATATTCTATACATCAAAGCATTATAATAAGAGGATAAAATGATGGAGACACCTTATTAAGGCTAATCTTAAAGAGAAATATCAGAAACAGAAAAAATAATAATATTTTATTTTGATTCCTACATGTAGAAGGCTAAACAGTTTCATTGAATTGCCCAAAGTTTTAACCTACCTAAATTATTTCTTAATTATTTTGTTGTTGCTTTGGTACAATATTTTTGCAAAGCAGTCCAGGGAAGGTAGGGTTTACTTTGGCTCACAGTTCAAGGAACATTTTTTTGTGGCAGGAAAAGAGTCTAAAGAAGCTGGTCATATTTTCTCTGAAGTTAGAAAGAGAGAACAATGAATATTTAGCTCACGTGCTCCTTTTTATACAGTACGGGTCTTCATACCCCAAATAACCTCTTATTTCTCTTTTTAATTGAAATTTTTTTCATACACAAACAAGATGAATTTGTATCCTTGTACCATCCCTCTCCCCTTTCACTCTGGGCCTCTTCCAACATCACTTCCCTTTATCACTACAATCATGTCCTTCCTGACCTCCTGTCTCTCTGGCTGTGTGGATTATAGGATACCCTTTCAGATGCCAGTGCTGTTAAGGAGCCAGATCTCTGTCGTGGTATGTGTGGCCCTTCGGTGGATGAAATTATAAGTGAGGAGACTCCTTTTGTCTAACGTGTGTCCTAAACATTCTTTCTGGGTGAAGTGGTTTCTCCTGAGGTCCTCACTGGTCTCTGGGGGTGGGGAGTGAAGTGTTGGGTAGATCTGATTGCAGTTGATTTCATGGCAGTGAGCTCCTTGGTGCATCAGTCATGTCACGAGTGGAGTATCTTGGTCAACAGTCTGTCTCCCCATCTTTAGTCTCTAATAATCTTTTTGTTCTCTGGGCCTGGGGATAGGGAGAAATTTTAATAAGACATAACACTTCATATATATTCCTGGCAGCTTGTCTCCTAAGTGCCTCTAGATGACATCAGGTTGATGAAACCTCACAGAATTTATTTTTAGCCATCCACCCATCTTTCTTTAGAGACATTTTTCTGTGCATTGTATCTTAATCAGTATTGACACTTCACTTTGACAATCTGACTTTATCTGATTTATCTGTGAATCTCATCAGGAACTAATATAATTATACCTTTTCCATAATTATATATTTTCCAAAAATATAATTATACCTTTTTCCGTACTTTTTCAATGGTTTTGTGGACCTATAGCTTTGGCTAATCTGTCTTCATATCTTAACACTCAGAACATACTACTTTTCAACAATGTTATCTAATTGGTATGCTTACTGTCTCTCCAGTGGGAACCTTTAGTGCTAGAACAGACTCGTGGCCAAAGAGATCCACTTTTCAACAGTGAAATTCAATTTCAATTCTTTTCAATGAATTATCTTATTTCAGTTTGTTATAGAAGTAAAAAAAAAATGATGAGACCACTTTGTCTCTTCTAATAGGATAGATGGTAACTTCCAAATTATGAAACAACTTAAAATGGCCCCAACTCTAAGGGCTCATTAACTACTTGTGATACCCTTTGCTTCTGCACTCTACTGCAATAAGAATTGTAGTGGCACAATGCCTTATCATCACAATTCATTAATGAGTTCTTTTGTACATATTTAGAAATCTTAGTAACAATAGCAATAGGAATTTAAATACTTACTTGACAAAAATGGGAAGCATGATTTCTATAATAATTTTTGTTATTTTGAATAAAGCCTTATAATCATTGTCATTTTGTGCCTATGAAATATTGATACAATTTTTTTCACAGAAAAGAGATTTATTCTTGGCCAATTGTTTCAGGTTACAGTTCATCAGATGGCAGAACTGGACAAGTCTTATACATAGAAAGAGCAAGGAGGGAAACATACTTTTCAACTTGTTAGTTTGCCAAAATAACACAACAGTTATCTATTGCATAGGATTCATTCCTATTCTTAGAGAACTCAGAAGTATATAAACAAGCATATAAAAAACAGTTATCTGGGTTTTGCTTTGGGAATTCAATGGATGACTCATGACTCATGTGGGGTTATGCAGCACTGAGATCGTTCAATTATCTTAATTTCAGAAAAAAAACAGAAGTTTTTAAAGGTTTTAAATGCAGCATTCAGTTAGAATTGTTTACATGGTAGAACATGTTTACATTGGACATTGATTACTATTATTATAGGGCTGGTTTGGATCAGTTCTTTTATCTTGCTTTTCATTTTCAATCAAAGCTAATGGGTTTGCAGCTCATTTGTAATGATCATATTGGCAGGATTAGCTGATATTTTTGAATACTCAAGAGGAGAGGTTTTTCACAATCCTGAGTGCCTTTCAGCTGCAGGTAAAGAACTTTACAGCTGGATGAGAGATCTAATTAGAGCCAATTAGAGCCTGAGTGACCAGCAGTAGTATTAAAATATCTGGCAGAATCTACCTTGTCTTTTCAACAAAGAGGTTTTGATTCTCTACAAATACCTGTCTTGGAACATTAAACATTTTATAGAATTGCAGATAAAAAGCACTTAAGTTTAATAATTGGGAAAGCATTGCCAAATGAATACTAAAAGTGGGACTTCCCTGGACATATGCTTACACTGACTGCCAAAGACACCTCAAAATTAATAGTAAATTTTATGATGCTTAATGAGAATCATCAGGTTTGTACAACGAATTTGAACTGCATAAATCTGGTAAATTGGATTTAATTTAACATGTATCTTTATGCTGTCTTGATTGAATTGAATTGGTTCAGTGTACTTGTAAGAGTCTTCATATTGTTTTTACTTGATTTATGTTATCCAATGGAGGACATCAAAAATGGGACATGTGCTATTCCAACATCTTTGTTCTGATACACTTTATTCACAAGGATGCATGATATCATCTAGCAAAGTAGAGAAACATTTGTATACAAATAAGAATTTCTATATATTTTTTTAATTTTTTATTATTATTATTTACTCAACTGTGAGCATGTGTATGTGTATGTGTGTGCGTGTGTGTAGTGTAGAACTACGGACGAATTCGCGAACCACCATGGACGCCTCCACCTCCTTCTGCCCCGGGATTCACAGGCTCCGCCCTACCAGGACCAGAAACGCAGGCCGCCCCCGCTTCCGCCTGGCGTCTATACGTGGGATCTGGGATCCGAACTCAGGACCTTCCGCCTGCAAGGCGGAGGCTTAACCCCTGAGCCACCTCTCCAGCCCCAAGAATTTCTATATTTTTATAGTCTTGAAGATTTTATTATTTATTATATTATTATTTTATCTTATCTTATTTTATTATTTGATAGTTATTGTTATTTTTTATTTTTATTATTGAATATGATTGTAAGTTGAAAGAACAGAAAACAACATCAAATATTAAATTGTGGAAGAGGCACTTAAATCCACATTACTTTCAAAATGCAATAGTGTAAAAATCATATGACTTTATTCAGTGCCTGCATGTATCTCTCATGAAGAGCTATGTATCAAATGGACCAGTACTATGTCCTAAATATCCAATGATTAATAACAATAGAATGCAATAGTTTTCATTGGGGTAGATTTTTATATACTAATTTGGCTTCCAACTTGCTAAATGACAAAGAAAGACCTTGAACTTCTGAACCTCCTTCTTACACAGCACAGCCAGGCATGGCAAGCATTCACCACCACATAGAATTTAATGTGGTGCTGAGGAATGAACCCAAATCTGTACTAATGATAGGCAGGCACTTTGCCAACTAAGTTATGGTAATTTTTTGAAATATTTATGAAGAGAAAAAAACATGAAATAGCATGAAAACTCTTTTGGTATATACTTCATATTTAAAAAATTAATGCTATATATAGAAAATCGAATGTGAAGCAGGCTATGGACACACATTCATGTTATCCCAGCTACTCTAGAAGCAAAGAAACCAGCTTGTCAAAATTAGCAATATTATGAGTCAAATTTAAAATAAAAAGGATTGAGGTTATATCCCCATAGCAGAGTGTCTATGAAGCATGCACAGAGACCTTTATTCAATATCTAGTATCCATTCTCCAATGAAAAACTGGATGAAATATTCCTGCTGCTTAAACAACTTTTTATTTTTAAAAAAACTGGTATTTGCTGTAGCTGTGTATGTTTATAGTACACCATTTTTCTGAAAAACACAGTTATAACATGTAACTATAATTTATTTATGTGTAATCAATAATTTCTGATAGGTTGAAGACAGTAGAATCAATTAGCATCTACATAAAAAGCTGTAATTGTTTTCTGATATGAATTTCCAAACCTTTTTTAAAAACTGCATGATGAAAATACACTTCATGGAATTGTTTGTCCTTACTCAAATTCAATTTCAGTTATGACCCTGAGAGATGATTAGTAAATTTGACTTTTTAATTAGCATTTTGCATAATTCATTGAAATTATAATGCACTCATGCATTTGATTGTCAAGGTGCAGATGTGCTAACATGAAGCTATAATTTTCTCATCTAAAAAAACTCTTTTAGGAAAACCTTTTCTTACAGTTCCATTGTTGATGACCTATTATTGTTCAGAACTAGAGTTTGAAGTCAGTTGTCATTGTTACAGTGGCTTGTTTAGGATAGTGGTAATCAAAGAAAACTAACAATACCTAATGCTGTTTTTTTTTTTTTTTCTTATTTAGCTAAAACTACTTGACTACCATGAAATGTAACATTTAACTGTAAACTGGGTTCCTCTTTCACTAAATTGTAGCCAAAAAATTCAAATATAAATTAAATAATAAAAAGTTAAAAGAATGAATTCCTTTTGCCTTAAGGCACAAATATAATGTGGGCAGAATTATCACAGAGCACAGAACACTCAGGCCATAGTCATGCTAAATAAAAATGTTAGCATTTATTTGCTGTTTGATCTCTCAAGATGATTCTTGAGTACTTAAAAATTATGAAATATATGGATGCTTTTATGTCATGGTTTGAAATGCAAGTTTTCCCACATAGGGTCATATGTTTGTATGTTTAGGTTTTTTGGGGGAAAGAAATGACACCTTTAAAATATGGAACTTTGCTGGAGGAAGGTAATCAAGGAGGTTGGCCTTGAGGTGGATTAACCCCACCCTACTTCTGGGAGAGTTCTGCTTTTGCAGTTGCATTTTTGCAGCTCTTTGTCTCCAGGGTGTCTACAGTGACTTAGGCTGCCTCCAGCTTCTTCTAGACAGCCATGTCTTTCCCACCATAATGGCTGGTATCATCCCTCTGGAAACATAAGCTAAATAAATCTCCCTTTCTTCCTTAAACTGCTAGATTTGGGTGTTATCTCACAACAACAGATAATGAGGCAGGATTTCAGGAGCCATACTGGGATGGGTCTCTCAAAGTGTTTGAAGATCTTTGGAATTCCTGAAGGTCATCCTCCAAGGCTGGATTTACCCTGAAGGAACACTCCTGCTGAGGAGTTGACTCCAATCCTCCCAAAGATAAGATGGCCAACTTCCCTATGAAAAGATTATGGAGATGAGACCTCCATGTCAAATAACTTGACCTCTAGCCCACATGGGCCCAAGAGCAAGTGGGTTGGACCCCAATGGGAGTTAACCAATGGGAAAAAAGTTTCCTGGGCTTGCCTAAATATATAAATATATCTGCCCCTGGCAGCCATCTCTGATGACCTAGCCCCTCACGGAACTCTAGTGCCATGAGTCTGTTTCTGGTTCCTTGTTCCTCATGGATTCCATGCCTAGGCTCCATGAGTACTCCAGGGTGTCCTAGCCCTTCATGGCATTCCACCTTTGCAGTCCATGAGTTCCAACCTTTCTCTCCTCTAATAAACTCTCCTTTACTCCTCTGCACTTGTTCTGGTTTCAGTTTTAGACTCTGGAACACAACAACCTACAACATTGGGACCATCCTGTCCCTACAACATTTGGCACCCCAGATGGGACAGTCAAAAAGACTGCTTCCCTGTAACAATAAGACTAATTGATACAGCAGTTGGTATGGTAGTCGGTTATTGCTGTGAGAGGCCTTATCCTGAGGGCAAGATTCTCAGGTAAGGCCCCCCACTCACAGTAATACAAATGAATGCAAATTCATTAGGATGAATGATCTAAAGGGTGGAATTCCAAAGGCAAGATTTGTTCTTATCTGAAGCATCTGTCCAAGAGAAATAAAGATTTTTCCTAGTAAGGACAAGCTGAATCAGATATGAGTAGGGGGAACCTATCTCTATCCCAAGGCTACAGCAGAACTTGGTAATGTTGTTCACATGGTCTTAGTTTTAGAAGCATCAAAATGCCAGAGGAAAGAGGTTGTGAATCCCTCCTCTAAGGCCTCTAGGGTTTCAGAGAATGATGGAATTCAGGCAGTGGGTGACAGCATGAGAAAGTCTTCTGAGAGGCCAAGGCCAGCCATGTCTACCCTGTCATAAAGACTGTTTCTCCCCTCTGGAACTGTAAGCTGAATAAATCTCCCTTTCTCACTTAAATTGTTTCACTTTGAGTGGTAACTCACATCAGTACATTATAGTAGCTGGAGAGGCCAAGGAAGGGCATTTGTGCTGTTGAGTTAAAGCCTCATTTTCCATTGATAAGTGAAGATGTTAGAGAAGCCAGAACCAACATGGGACATCTTCCAAGAAAAGCTATGCATTGTGGGAGGAGCCATCCCAAGAGAATTATGTGTTATACTAGAATCTGTGCTGGAGAGGTACCCTTCATTTCTTTGTCACTGATGTAATTTCAACAAGAGATTCACCCATAGGAAGTGGAGCTGCAGGATCTAGTTCGTCCTTATGGTTTCTGTCATTTTATGGATTGATATTTCCTGGCTATGACCCCATTCGTACCTTTTAGAATGGGAATATTTATTCTGTGTCATTGTGTATTGGAAGTTTGTAACTTATGTGATGATTTTACAGAGACTTTTGACTTTGGACTTTTGGACTGTGTTAGGGTTGGAATATCATGGCTTGAAATATGAATTGTCCCCCACAGCCTCTTGTATTTGAATCTTTTGGAAAGGTCATGGCACCTTGAAGTGGGGAATACTTGCTGGAGGAAGGCATTCACAAGAGGTGCCTTGAGAATTAATTACACCTTATTTCTGGGAGAAGATTCTTTTTGCAATTGTAGTTTTTTAGCTCTCAGCATCCAGGATGTCTGTAGTGACTTATGTTGCCTCCAGCTCCTTCCGGCCAGCCATGTCTACCCTGTCATAAAGACTGTTTCTCCCCTCTGGAACTGTAAGCTGAATAAATCTCCCTTTCTCACTTAAATTGTTTCACTTTGAATCGTAACTCACATCAGTACATTATAGTAGCTGTTACCCTCTCTATTAGATACCTTGGTTCCTTCTGAACTGCATATTCCCTTTAAATGGCATCAGCTCTGAAGAATATGAAAAAGTCAAGTGTGGAGGAGGGGATAAGCAAGTCTAATTAATATGTATTAAGTTACATTTAGATGTGATATTATAAAATAAGGTGAAACATATAATAAGAAGAAAAAAGAAGAAGAAATAGCATTTTCCAAATTGTTAAAAGTAAGAATTCTGAATTGTTTGTAGAAATAGACATTTCTAGCCTGATCTGAACATTTCACAATGTATGCATCCAACCAAGAATCACATGGGACCCCGTTAACAAATAGAATTGTTATTTTATGTGTAAGTCAAATAAATATATAGACTCTAGCTACTCTAAAGAAATGGTAAATGAACTCTCATTCAAAAGGTCTTTCTGGCTTCATTTTTTTTTTCCTATACACATGTTACAATGACTTAAATGTTTCCAAATGAGGTGATAGAACTTGCATACTAGAATTCTTGGTCATTGGTATTATTTGCAAAAGAAGTGTATTTCCAGGAATCCAGTACCCACACATGTGGACAGCCACTGCCTACAGTGCCAACATAGATTTTTGTTCTATTGAAACTCAGAGCTTTGGCCAGCAAAATTGCTAATATTTCAAACATGTGTAACAAGGTTGAACAGAATTTCTAGGCAATGCTATGTAGGATGAATATTAGCACAGGGAACAAATGTTTCTTTAAGACACAATTTAAAAAGTACTACTTCCTTTTCCAAACTCGACAGAATTCTTATTAATTACATTTAGACATGTATGAAAGCCCTCTTTGTTGCTCCTGGCACAGCTTCCAGAGTCCCTAGTAGGTAATCCCTCACAGCAATTTTATAGCATCTGGCACTAGGCAACTCATAAGCAAAGTACAGCATTCCCTTCATGGGAATGCTGATGAGCTGAAATCGGCACAAGCTGAGCTCCAACACTGGGTTTCCAGGAAGCCCTATACCAGTTTTTCTTATTCTTTCATGCTAAGACATGACTTTTTAACCTTTATTTCAAAAGGTCTTATACAAAATTTAAATCAGCTTTGTCTGATTACATCTCAATAACATGAAATTCATGGACATGAAGTCTCTAAATTTCCCAGAAATGGTCAAACATTTCTAAATCACTTCATTAAAGATGGCAATGTGGAATTTCATATTCAGTGGCAAGAAAGGTGTTTTCCAATAAGGAAACACCTGATTACAGTGTGTTTGACTAAAGCCACAGCAATAAATTTATACCTCTAAATTCTTAGTGGGTAAACATCCTGAATCCATTTTCTCCATAATTTATACATATTTGCTTTTTTACTTTTTGTTTACATTTATAGCATGAAAGTCACTGTTAATGACTAGACTTAGTTACTAACCAAACTGTTTTTGAATATATCTAGAGATCTGGTTTAAAGTTAGATGTTGAGCACATTGTTTCAGTGTGTGTATGTGAGCAATCTCCTGAGGAGATTGAACTTGACTTTGAATGTTGAATGGCCCAGAAAGTAAGAAAACAATAACCCATCTTCTCTTGGCCTAAGCAAAAAGTAAGTAAAAAGTAAGCACAACATAAATTCTTGCTCTCTGTCTTCTGGATTCAAAATGTTCTTCTCCTGACCTTAAAAAATTAAAACTATCAGTTTCTTGCCACTGTACTCTGAGATGCACATTTGGGGTCCTCCACTTGTGCACTTGAGGGTTTCATTGTCAACTCTCTTTGTCCTGAAACTTTTCAAATTTGGACAGAGGTGTCTGCAGGGTTTGGTGACTACAGGGTTTTCTGGATCTCCAATTCATAGGCCTTTTGTGAGATTTCTCATTTTCTTTGGCAGATGAACATAACAATATTCTTCTTCTATATCCTTAGTTATCTGTGTTTAACTGTGTAAGTCTGTTTATGTTTCCATGTCTAACAGACATGGTAGATGGAGAGATGTAGACAATACCATTGTTTCTTTCTCTCTTTTTCTCTGTCTCTGTCTCTGTCTCTCTCTCTCTGAAGAATCGCGACTAGTAAAAATAATGACTTCGTAATAGCAAAATTTCAGGTAATTATCTTAGGATTCCAAATCTATTCAAAAGAAAGCTGCCCAACATCTAAACACCATTCATCTGAACTATAAAGATTAAACAATTATTGATAAAGTCAGTTAGAACTCAAGCTCTGTATTATAGGATATAATAGCAAGCATTGAGTGGAAAATATAAAAAATAAAAAAATAAAAAAAGTTTTTTGTAATGAATGTTCTTAGAAAGACTATGAGCATGATCTAGTTTATTTTAAAATAAACTAAGAAAAATTAAGAACATTGAGAATGTAAAATACACTTGATAAACATTGTCTTTTATGTAACCCCATTCTTTTGTATGTTCTTATTTCATAATATTTGTCATTTCTCTTACTACATGTAGTATAATACTAAAATTTTAAATAAAAATTAAATTTCTTCTTTTATTGTAACATTCTTATGAAATACAGCACTTCAATACTGTATTTGCCTTTCAAAGGCATATTCATATATGAATTAAATTCACTGTGGAGTCAAAACAATGTGTGACAAACTTTTTAAAAGTAAATTGGATTTTAGATGCAACCTCTCTGGTAGTGCAAAGTGATCCTCAGACTGCTCAGCAACCACCATAATTAAAGTATAATTATTTTTTAATTTTTTTCCAAATTATTTTAGTAAAATAATTGGCCTTTGAATTTAGTTTTTGTGTAGTCAATCCTGGGTGTAATGTGACACACCTGGTATTAATTAAGATCAGCTGAGACCACACCTAGCAATATCAGCTGATACCACCTGGAGGCATTATCTGGATAATAAAAAGATCAGCCCTTGATCCTATCTGAACTTTCTTAGATTTCATGGGAACCTCCCAGAAGTGGACCACATAAAAGGATCCACAGAACAGAAAGCAGAAGACAGAAGAGATTCTGCAAGAATGCTCCAGCCATGTGGAAGAGTGCTGTGACTTAGCCTGCCTGCCAGTTTCAGCCATGTCATCTCTGCCGGGTATCTTCCCTCTGGAACCTTAAGGTGAATAAATCTCCCTTTCTCCCATAAGTTGTTTGATTTCGGGTGTTCTCTCACAGCAAATGGTTACAAAAGAATAACCATTACAGTTTTAAAAAATTTTAAAAAAGCGTTATGATATTCTTATTTGAATATCATTTTTTTGTTGCTTTAACCAAATGGAATAGAAATAACCAAGTTTAATTTCATTTTGGAACATCATCAAATAAAAAATGGACTCGACCAAAGTTCACAGAAAAAGAAAAGATGCAAAATGCAAAATATTTTCCCGTAAAGAAATTCCTCATAAAATAAAGAAGGGACAGGCTGATGAAACACCTCATATGAATTATTCGTGAGTAATTAAAATATCTGAACTCAGTACAGGCATCACTTACTGTAAAAAGTAGCAGATGAGTTCAAGGGGTATTGTATTAATCTCTATTAACATCATCATCAAACATAGGAATGCTTTTGTTTTCCACTTCAAATTATCTGATTTTCATACTTTGGTGGAAAAATAAAATTTAAGATAAGCATGTTGATTCAATATTTAAAATGTGTAACTAAACAGAAATTTTTGAGATAATGAGAAAATTGGCTAAAAAGTGCAAATAGAGATAGATTTAATAAAACCTTAAAATAGTAAATAAAAACTTAGTCTATGTAATGAAATGATATTATAATGTACACTTAATTTCCATCTCAGGAGGCATAAGGAGGATTTTCTTAAGGGACTACTGGACTACTAGGACTATTAATTGCAAAGTCTGAGAGTTAAAAGAACTATAAGAGATAATCAGCAGAATAAAATACTTTTTAAAATAGTATATCCAATACCCATCAGGATGGAGCCAAGGGCGGTGCAGGAGCAGCAAACTGAAAAAAAAAATCAACAAACCATAATTCAGAAAATCAGAGACTCTACATCAACCACCTATAACCAGGCCAGACTAATCTCTCCCCATCCTAAAGCTCAGGGAAATTTGCGGAAGAGGGGACAGTAATATTTTAAGAGCCTAAAGATGGGGAGGAGAAACGATATGCAAGATACTCCATACAAGTTAGGGCCGAAGTAATCATAATAAGACTTGGCATGACCTGCGCAATTACCAACATATCATTGAACCCCCAAAGTCTAGCATGTGTTCCTATACTAAAGGGGAACACAAAAAAGAACTCTAGGCAATGCTACTGAGTCCTTACACCTCATCAGAGAGGAGGACCCAGAGCGAAGTTTGACATGCACACTAAAGGATGTTCCAGGAATGGGGGGGGGAGCACTGGGAGAAAAGGAGGGGAGGAAAGAAAAGAGAAAAGGGGGGAGGGAGTAAGGGGATCCAGGGAAGAGTGGAAGGAGGGAGGGAAATGGGGTACTTATCAACTTTGTATGAGTGGAAGAAATAAACAAAAATAAATAAATAAATTTTAAAAAGATATTAAAATAAAATAAATCTATATAAAGTGTAGTTACCAAGCTAAGAGAACATTTTACAAAGTTTTCTAATATATTGTAATATATAATGAATTACTGATCATGGAGAAATATCTTTTATCTATGGTGCTTCTTTTGAAATGAACACTTCATATGTGCACACATTTAAAAACAAATATTATGAAATATTCATTCATTCCTGATATTTTATGAGATTATTTCTTATTTGATAGTTTCACACAATGTTTTATTGAGTTGTGTACATTTTTAAACCATGCCATTGCTCTCTTACCCTCCTCAATCTACTGTCACACCTTTCTTGTTGAATAGATCCCACTGCACATTCAGGTCTTCTTTTGAAGTGTGATCCACTGAGTTTAGTAAGAGTGTCCTGTCCAAACACAAGAGGGAACTCTTACCTAATTCTGCAATCTTGTTGAATCTGTTTTATTTCTTTTTTCTCTTCTGTCCGGACACAATTCTTAATCAATTTTTACATTAATTTCTTTACTTTCCTATTAGTTAATTTTTATTTCAATGTTTATTTTCAAAAGTATATGTTTCTGACTTCATTAATCTTTCATTTCGGTTGTTTTTATTTCTTAATATTTTGTTATTTTTAAAACACTTACGCTTTATGTTTTTGAATAATAAAGTCAAATTAATGTTAGTATGAAGTCTGCCAGTCAGATTCATTGAATGATTTATATTCCAAACATTTTTACTATGCATACAGAAAATTCCAGTTTTTTTAGCATTAGATTTCTTCTTATGTTTTGGAATGCTTTCAAGTGTCAGATACATAAGTTGTCCTTGTATCTTCTTTAGGACTTATTCCAACTTTTATGTTTACATATCTGTCTAGTTATTTTTGTGATTGCCTCCAAGAAAATTTAATGGACCTCACCAAACACTTGGAGGTGAATTATATCCAAGACATACTATCAGTGTGCTATTTCCATCTGTGCACATGGAGTGAATTGATCATCTCTAACTGCTCTTCTTCCACTTTCATTTTCACTGCTACTTTAGCATGCTTACCTCCAGAGGTGACAGAACATACAATGCTTCTCTTTCTGTGTCTATTTTCACAGAACATGTTCCTTGCTTCTATCCATTATTCCTTCAAAGAATAGCATCCCACACTTTTCTATGATGAGTAATACTGCTATGTATTTATACTTTAACTGTTTTACTCATTCATCTATTGATGACAACCTGGATTTCCCATGCTTTGCTCTTGTGAGTAGTGCCACAAGTAAAACATATAGACCGAGGTCTTTTTAGCATTCTGAGTTCATCCATATCAAATATCAGAGTCATTGGAAAATATAGTACTTCAAAACTATTTCACTTTAAAGGGTCATTCCACAGTTTCCATAGGGACAATATTAGCTCATAGTCCTCCAACAATTTTATTTCTTTTCCACACCAATGCCAATATTTGTAAGTTTTCATTTTGAATAATATGCCTGCTAAATGAGTTGAATTATGAGACTGCTGTTTTGGTTGCATTTTCCACTTGGCTAATGACTTTTCATTCATTCCCTGGTCATTTCTATTTCTTCCACTGAGAAATTTCTGCTGAGATAATTTTATCAATTTTAGTAAAATTGTTCATATATTTACTATTAATTCTTGAAATTATAAGTTCTAAACATTACTTTTGTCTCAAGAGCTCACAAATGTTTGCTCTTTCTTCACTGTCTCAGAAGGACATGTATCATAGAGCATAGTGTGTCCTTATGGAGGACCAAAGGTGACTTGGTTTGCTTCTATTTGCTTTTTTCTTGACTATGGGATTTCTCATGCTCTGCCTTTCAGAACCAGAAATGCAGGCTATAGCCACTATTACTTAACATTTTCATATGGCATCCTGTATCCAAACTCAAGTCCTACTGTTTGCCAAGCAGAGTTTTAACCCTTGAGTCTTAACCCCTGAGTTATCTATCCAGTTCTGTTCACTCTTCATTAGTTCTGCTGTTTGCTTTGCTAAATACAAAGTTTGCTTTAGCATTATGTTATTTGTTTACTTTTTATGATCCCCAGATCTTAGAGAAACTGTCAAGCATATAACTGCCTGGCAAATCCATAATTTTTCCTGTAACAATACTATCATGTATTTGAAATCATACCAACTTATACATTAAAAACATTCTTTATTTGTTTATTTAAAATTTCAGGCATTTATCATTTTATTTAACTCACTGTTGCAATGAATCTTTGTGAAAAGATACATTGTTTTCATCAGGCATATCTTGAATAATTTCACAAACATCAGGACAAAATTTGTCTAGACAGCGCTTTAGGCTAAATATGACCACGTTGCTTCTAGAGATTACAACTTCTGATCTGATACACTTACTTAATACCACTACTGAAAAAAATAAAAGATGTTTTATAAACAATAACGTGTGTATATAATCACCATTAAATATTGCATCCTTAACAACCTTTGCAGCAATTTAACAGCATAGCACTATTACAAGATGAACCAGAAAAGTAAATGGAAGTTGACCAAAATGTAGAAGAATCTTTCAGACTCTTGAAACATTGCATGAAGAATACGAATTAGGGGAAAAACGTATTTCAAACGTTTAAATTTAAATTAGGTACTCCAAATCTCATCCCTATTAATATATTCAAGCATAGTATACATGTATTTTAGATGTTCAGTATAAAATTATGAAATAAAAGAAAAAAAATTGACAAAACAATTCTAAGTCTGAGGTCAAGGAATTGATTTCAGGATGTCCACAGAAAGACATCATAGCAAAATTATTAAAAGTGTCTGTGTTCGTATACATATACATACATATATATATATACATTCATAAGATAAACAATCCCATTTACCATAACACCTAAAAAAGAAACAACTTGTTATAAATTAACCAAGGCAAGAAAGAGACTTCTACAATGAAAACTTTAAAACCCTAAAGAAATAAATTACAGAAGACACCAAAAGGTGGAAAGACCTCCCATGCACCTGAATAGGTAGAATTAATACTACAAAAATGGCCATCCTACCAAAAGTAATATACAAATCAATGTTATACTAATCAATATTCCAAAGCAATTCTTAATATAAATTGACCAAACAATCTCAAAATTCATATGGAACCAAAAAAGACCCAGGATAGAAAAAAAAAAAAAAAAAAACACCTGAGTAACAAAAACACTGCTGGAAATGTCACAATACCAAACCTTAATCTATACTAAAAATCTGTAGTAATAAAAACAGCCTGGCACTGACTACAAAGTAGATACTTAGATCAATGGATAGGGGTTAAAGACCAGACATGGGTCCATATAATTATAGTCATCTGATTTTTGACATAGGTGCCCAAAAATCTCAATGGAAAAAGAACATCTTCAACACATGGTGCTGGCAAAACTGGATACCCATAGGCAGATTAAAACTCAACCCATATTTGTGACCATGCACAAATTCAACTCCAAATGAAACAAAGGACCTTAATATTAGGCCAGAGACTATGAAAACCTGAATAGAAAGAGTATGAAATTCCTAGCTGATTGTCCGAGGCCAACATTTCTTAAACAGAACCCCAATAGCACAGGAACTAGAAGTAACACTCAACAAATGGAATCTTATGAAATCAGAGTATGTTCAGCTGAAGAGATTCTAAGTCAAACAAAAAACAACCCACAGAATGTGGAAAATCTTCAATAACTACACATCTGATAAATGTTTAATATCCAGAGTGCAAAAATAACTTAAAAATTAAACACCAAAGAGATAAATAGCCCAATTAGAAAATGGGCTACAGAACTTTAAAGAAACTTTTCCAGGTTTAAAATTGAAATGTCTCACAAATGTTTAAAAAACATTCCACCTTCTTAGCCATTAGGTTAATGCAAACCAGAACTACCCTGAAATATCATCTCACCCAGGTCAGGGTAGCAAAATCCAAAATACATACAACACCACTTGCTGGAGAGGGTGTGGGGAAAAGGGAATACTTATATATTGCTGGTGGAAATGCAGGCTTGTATTACCACTCTGGAACAAAGCACAAAGGAGTTAGAAGCAATCATCCTTGAGCCTCCACTGGGACACACAGTGCCCTTGATACACACATATACACGTATATACACACAATAGCAAAATAAATATATAAAAGTTTTAAAAAAGATTTAGCTACTGTTATTGCAATTTGACAATCAAGATATTTCAGCAAACTCTAAAAGCATAAATATTAGCAAGTGAGATAGACCCCCTTGAAAGCAGAAAATGGTATAAACCAAGAGAGAGAGAGAGATGCAATTATGGATTTGAGCATGGAATTAATGACTTCTATATGTAAAACTTACTCTGAGTAAAATAAAATTGGTTTTCTATATCAAAGTCAGAACTCAATAGAATTATTATTGTTAACAAAGCTAGTATGAAGATAACATGCAATGTTTGCTGCTGGAAGAAAATTGTTTTTCATGCATTACAGATGCTGAGAAAATTAGTATCAACTGTTCAAGATTTTCATGAAAATGACATGGTCACTCAGAAAATCTATTCAGGGAAAATTATTATTTAAAATATGAAATGACAAAATAAGAATACATGTAAAAACATATTGAATTTTAATTCACTCTACTGTGTTCAACTCTAGAAAAAGCAAACCATATTTATGGCATATTACATAATTGAAATAAAATGCTATATCTTAATATATACATTATATCATACATATGCACTCAGATAGTACTTTAATTGATAATATATAGTAATTCAGAGCTTATTTGTTGTCTCAATCATTTTATACATAAATATTCTTAGTGAGTAATAGCTTTCATATGGTTTATACAATACTATAAAATGCAAATATATAGGACTGGATTGATGGCTCAAGGGTTAAGACATTGCCTCACAAGCAGAAGGATTTGGATCCCAGGTCTCATGTTAAAAATACCAGACAGAAATGGAATAAGCTTACATTTCCAGCTCCAGTGGGCAGAGCCTGAGAAATCCCAGAACAAAACAAAAAGGAGGTAAAAGCAATCCAGGATGATTCCTGAAGTCATTCTTGATCCTTCACAGGGTCACATAATGCCTTCTGACACACACACATACACACACACATTATAAAAAGTAAATAAAATAAAGTTTATTAAAAAATTAAACAAATCATCATGATGTCAAACTCAAACTCACTTTTTAAAAATTTATATGATGGCTCCAGATTTATTAATCAAAGGCAAATCACTATTTTCTCTGATAAACAATAGCTCTCAACTTTTCAGTACTGTTATTGCAGTACTACTACTGTTATTGCAATTTGACAATCAAGATGTTTGTCTTCTACAAACACTGACATTTGAGATGCCTTTAAGAAATAAATTTTAAAATTGGTCCTCTTACTAATTTTTTAAAATTTTCCTTTCTTCTTTGTTATTCATTGTGATTTTATTTGCATCTCATTTACATCTATTTTAAGTGACTTTCCATATTCATACACTGCAGACTCTTATCTGGCAACTTCCCTGTTTAACAACATAGCTCAATGCTCATTGATCTCATTTTTATTATCATGAGTCATTTTCTTAGTTTACTAAATTTTTTGCTAATTACTTATATTATGCATTGGAATTCTTTTAATTCATTAAGAAAGCTCTCTGGTCTTTGGAGACTTTTTTTGCTCTATTCTTCTCTTTTTATATTATAATAACCCATAGTTTTATTGAAGACAATCTATCAATGTTTCCTGATTGCTTCTTTTATGTCATGTTTAGGAAAACCATGTTCACATATCATGAAGACAGCACATATAACTTTTGTTTTAGAGTACATTTTTTTTCATATTCAAACTAGGCTGTTTTCAAATATGTAATTCTCCTGCTTATACTTCTAAATGTTTTTTATAGCTTTTAATTCTCCTATAGAAGAGTAGTTTTTCCACAGATCAGTTGTTATCATGTAATTGTGTGTGAATGTATGTGTGTGTGTGTTTTATATCTGACACTATCATGTTACTTCTGTTCACTACATTCTGGTGCTGGTAAATGTATCATACAGAAACAATGTATCAGTTTTGTGGTAGCTCTAGATTGGGGATATTGTAAGTCCTTGATCCAGTCCCCATTCAAAGCTGAATTATTACATCCACTTCTATATAAGTATAATAGCCAATCTGACAATCCCTATAAGAAAATTTCTAGATGAGAGTTGATTAGAAGAAATTAGTTAAAACTGTCATATAGATTTTATCAATATTTTTATTTTTTAATTCGTAACACATAAGTATAAAATAACATTTTAAGTTTAGGTCATATTTAATTGCTTACCAGTTTATTTCATAGCTTTTGTAGAAGCATTTATTAAAAATGAAAGCTAATTCTAAAGCAGGATAAAGCTTGGCACAATATGGAACAGACAGCACAGAGTTCTCATGAAACCGTAGCCCCAAGTAAACAGCCTTTCCACTGCAATGCGCGTTCTCTTGGTGGTGCATCTAAATTGAAAAAACAAATACTGACATTTCATTGTTTTCCAAAGCTAAGGGTTTTCTACCACTTCACTATCAGAATTACCCATTCTGAGAATTTGGTAATATATGTAAACAGTTAGAATATGAAATAAACAACTTCATTTTCTCTAAAAAAATCTTGTGCTCTGTCTTCATCCTTTAACACCTTCCAATATTTTACAAACATCATATACCATCTCCACAGTTTTGTTTTTGTAAGAATGTCATGAAATTAGAATTATGTAGCCAGTGTCCTTTTCACACTTGCCTATCATTCTTGTAAGAGTAATGTCATTACAATGGAAGGGGCTGTTTACCTGATGTATGTACATGTACACATTTATGTATGTACATGTACACATTTATGTGTGCCCACACATTTGTTTGATATATGTGTTAGTGCAAATGCATGTGCCACAAAATTTATGTAAAGGTAGAAAAATAGCTTTTGGATATTGTCTTTTGCCTTTTCACATTTTTTGACATAGGGGTACTTCACAACTGTTAAAACTATTGGCCTGGATTCTGAATTTCTAAGATCCTGTACAACACAGATTAACAGGAGTTTTGATATTGCATACCTGCTGAATGGGGATTTGAACACTTGTCTTCACATTTTCCTTGAGTTTTCTGCTGAGCCACCTCCCCAACCTCTTAATTAGTTTTCAATTTCTATTTTTATGTGAAAGAATCTATAAATATCTCTGTTTAGTTATTTTGAGAATATAAAATTTTAATCTGCCTGGATAAGTAGAAAGAGTTCAATTTTTGGATTGCCTGCTAGATTGTAATTATGTCTATTAAAAACTGTTTCCATGTGATTTGTAACCTACTATAGATGCTGTGCATTTAAATATTTCGACTCATAAATGTTTATAATTCAAAATCCTCTGTTGGGATATCTTAATCATGATAATATCTCTAATTTTTATCATCTTAAAGTTATTCTGTATGACTGAATCACTCACGTTTTATTACTTTTTATATACTAAACTTTCACTTTCTTAATTTCTCATTTAAAAGTAAAAATTATTCATTATTTTAAAAGTTATCATATATTTAAAAAGTTATCATATATGACTCTTCCCAGTTTTAAAGTGGTTGGTTGGGATCCATACTCAGATATTCATGCTTGCAAAGCAGGCATGTTACTCACATGGAAAGATTTGGGGCATATATTTAACCACTTATATATTCTTCTCAATAACTAAAAAGACTATTTTGGCATTATTATCATAATCCACACATAATTTTTTAAATTTTGTGTGTGTGTGTGTGTGTGTGTGTGTGTGTGTGTGTGTGTGTGTGTATCAGAGGCCACTATTGCTTCTACCTCCTTGCTTTGCTCTGGAATTTTCCAGGCTCAGCCCAACAGGGCCAGAAGTGCAGGCTGCAGCCTTTTCCACCTAGTGTTTTTTTGTTTGTTTGTTTGTTTGTTTTTAATGTAGGACCTGAGATCTGTACTTAGGACCTTCTCCTTGCAAGACAGAATATTAACCCCTGAGCCATCTCTCCAGCCCATAATCCACATATAATTTTACATTTAATTCCTACTCCTTGAATAGTTCTTAGAATAGTTCATCACTCCATGTGCACCATGATGGTGATGCCTGAGAAGAGCAAAGACTCTGTACTATGACGGTATTTGGTTTTGAAATTTCATATTGTTTGAAACTTTGCATATTCCAAATTCCAGAAATCAGATGAGGCAACTGTTCAGGAGTATAGAAAAGATTATATAGAAAAGATTAGTAGGAGGAGGAATGGGTAATCAGCATATCATTGGGTTGATATAGTCTAGAAAGGTTCCTGACCTAGCTTTTCACCATGATATGAATATAATCTAGGAAAAGTTCCTGACCTATCTTTCATCATGATATGCATATTCCAATTTTAAGCATTTCAAGTTCTACCTCCAATTTTTAATGGAGCTTGGAGCTACTACTGTCACATTGAAAAAAAAAAGGTTTTTCAAATATATCAGCTCAAATGAACTCAATCATGATACTTTATTTGTTCTATTTTTTTCTTTCAATAATGGGAACACCAAGATGTTCTGCAAGTTTTTTTTACTGTCAACAATCAAGGCAAAGCAGTGTGTTATAGGAGTCAAGGAAAAATGTTTTTGAAGTAAATTTCCTTGAGCAGCCTTGAATATTTATGGAACATATCACCTTAAATTCTTAAAGGTAGACCTTGGAAAATCAATTATTTGATAGATGATATGTTAGTAACAGTAACAATATTTAAACTGTTGTTTAAATTGTTAAATATTTGTGCCTTTGAACATATAATTTCTTTTTTCTGTCATTCGCTATGTATGGGCACATAATTATTACATGATAACTATGTAATATATTTTGTTCTGTAAAATTATTTATATACTGTTCAGCCAATAAAATACATGCCATTTTTCATACTGAAGATTTCATAAAATTGCACTTAGCATATCTGAACAAAGATAGGGAAACATAAAGACTATCTTATGCTCACTGTTAATGATACATTTTTCAGGAAGTGTGCTTAGAAGAATGATAACTCTAATTCCTTTAAACAAAACAGTAACTTTTCAGAATACACAGCAAAATCTGAACCTGAAAAATTATAAAGAAATGAGGTCAAATTCAAAGCATTCCAATATGCTTGATGTTCTTATAGATGAACTAAAATGTGTTAATTCCTAAACACTGATACCATGGTTGGCAGGATAAGGGAGTAAATAATGTGAGAAAATACTTAGAGGGGTGAAGAAATGGGATGTAGGAGTAGCTGAAGAGCTATAAGAAACATCCTAAAAATATGAGTTGCAAACAGATAAGAACCTCCTATTTTATCAATAAGGCAAAAAAAATTTTTTTGTTTTTCTTTTTAAGGAACAAGGACTTTCTCTGTGCAGAGGAACAAACAAACAGAGGAAAACAGGGGAAAGCAAAAAGTGCCCTGCAATCCTTCACCTAGAATCTAGAAACAATTAAAATATTGCTGGAAGTAACCAGTATGTGACATTTTTTGATAAGTTGTTCCAAGAGTTCTCAAAGATCCCCCCAAACTGCATCGCTCTTGGTTTCCCTCCAGTAACTTAAAATAAGACCTTGTCATTGAAGATAAAACACATGGATCACAGGGCATGGGGAAAAAAAAGCTGGAACTGATATGGAAGCTTCCTCCTTGCTGGATAGTTTACAAAGTACCAGATAGTACAATGGAAACTATCAGGGGAGAAAAACAACTAAAGACTTCATCAATCTGTGAAATATTCAAGCTGTAATAGCAATCACCATGGAAAGAGGTGACAATCTGTGTAATTGTGGCATTAATATCAAGGGGGACAACTAATAGCTTTCTGATCAGTTTAAGGCCTGGTTATCAGAATGGAACACATTCTCGTTACTTTAACTAGAATAAGAATCTATGAAATGGAAAGGCATATGTCCTAGAACAAGAATAGACTATGAATTTTTAGCTAGGAAGACAGCCTCTCAAACTGCTTTGTAAATATCTGTTTTTATACTTACAGATTGGAGGAGCATTCAGTACTCAATCTAGAAACTTTCTTCTACAGTACAAGGTGTTCATTACTGAAAAGCACACTTATTAAAATGCATAAAATAAGTGACTGTATACTGCTTGTCCCTAAACAAGAAATATATGCCTCACCCATTTCTATCCAAGGCTTAGAGAACATCAAATAAGAGGGGACAGTAAGACTGTAAGAGCCTGAAGTGAGACAGTGGTGAGTCAGACATTATCTCCTGGATATAATAGGACTGTGAGATACGATTTCAAGCTAGAGAAGTATACTTCCAGAAGAATTGCACAGGAACTATGCTATCAACATTGCACCATGGAAGGGAGAAACTCTCAGGAAGCTCCACACCTCCCTGTTATATTGATGAGGACTAATACTGAGGAGAAATATGTTCTTCTCAATAGTGTACCTTCTGAATTGTGATACTTGATGGAGAAATGAAACACAGTGCCACAAAAGGGAAAATATTTGAAAACAAGAAGGAATCTAGTAGGGGAGATGAAGGGTTGCAAGGGGAAAAGGAAGGGGAATAGGATTGTGAATTAAGGTGTGAAAATATCATAAATTCACCATATTAATATATGCAACACTAAAATATAAAAGAATATAAATTAAGTAGCAAATTTTTATTGTTGTTGAAGTCACTTTTTTTCTAATCATACAAGCTGAATAGATACCCTGGTCCTTTTCCTTCCTCCTTCCCTCCCTAGTTGTTCCCCTTGCTTGCACTCTCCCCATTATTGGATATCCCCATCTTTAAGCTCTTACAATCTTGCTGTGCCCTCTTTTTGAAGGTTCCCTGAGCATTAGGATGAGGAGAGATTTGGCTGGTCTGATTCTAGATGATTAATGTTGGGTCTTTGGTTTTCTGAATTGTGGTTTATTGTTGTTTTCAGTTTTGCTTTTCTTGCACCATCCTTGGCTGCATCCTGATTGTTATTGAAGGTCACCTCCTAACCAAAGATAAAAGACTGTTTAAATGAAGATCTTAATTTAAGAGGAGACTCAAAAGTAGATGGAAGAATAGGAGTAGGACACAGTAGTAGGGGGAGGGTCAGGGTTCCATTTGCCATATGGTTACTATCTCTGTGCCAGTCCCTATATCCTCCTTGATTAGTGAGAACAAACCTGTTCAGTTGCAAGTGACCAGAAAGGGAAGTGAGAGTGAGCTGCACCAGATGTCTAGCTATTTACATGCAATACTTTACCATGGCCTATTTTCTCATCTGAAGCCTGATTCCCTATCTCCTTTTTTTTTTTTTTCTTGAGGCCCTCTTTCTCCTTCCCTCCTGTTTATAATCTTTTCAATTACAGTAGGTAGTACAGAGATTTGCCTTTGAATATATCACTAAGTGAGTTTGGAACTAGGATTTGCTTATTAAGGAGTACAAATAGTGTCCAACTTTCTGGATTTGGGATACTTCACTGAATATAATTTTTTCTAATACCATCCATTTCCCAACAAATTTCACAGCATTCCATTGAATAAATGTACCACATTTTTATTATCCATTGGTCAACTGTTGGGCATTTGGGTTGCTTCCATGGCTTTGCTATTATAAACAGTGCTGGTATGAACATGGTTGTGCTTGTGTCATTGAGGTGAATTTTTACTTTATGGGGGATTATTCCCAGAAGTGGTATAGCAGGGTCATATGGCATTTCAATCTTTAACTTTTTAGAAATCACCATACTAACCACCAGAGTGGTTGTATAAGCCTACATTCCCACCAGCAATGTAAGAGTTCCCTTTTCTCCACATCCTCTCCAGCATTTGGTGTTGTTTGTGTTGTGGATTTTTGCCATCCTGACCTGTGTGAGATGACATCTCGGGAAGTTTTGATTTGCATTTTCCTGATGGCTAAGGATGTGAAGCATTTTTTAATATATTTGTTAGACATTTCAATTTATTTCTGGAAAAGTTTCTTTTGCGTTCCCAGGCCCATTTTTTTATATTAATATATTTTTTATTATTATTTCAGCTCATACAAACTTAATAGGTACACCAGTTCCCTCCCTCCCTCCTCCTCCCCCTGTACTCCCTGCTCCTCCTCCCCACCCCCCTTCCTTCCCATCCCCCAGTGCCTCCCACCCCCCAATTCCCAAAGAGTCCTTTCTTGTGCATGCCTGATTTTCCTCTGGGCCCTCCTCTCCGATGACGTACAAGGACCCAGTGGCCTTTCCCTGAACACTTTCCCGTGTTCCCTTTAGGTATAGGAACACTGCTGTGGCTGACAATCCCTTGCCTCCAAAAATCTTGGTGCCTTTAGCAGATGCTAGACTTTGTGGGGTCAATAGTGTGTTGGACAATGCGCAGGGCATGTAAAGTCCAATTATGATTGCTTCAGCCCTAACTTGTATGGAGTAACTTACATATCATTGCTCCTCCCATCCTTTTGCTGTTACACTCTAACTGCCCCCTCTTCCACAAATGTCCCTGAGCTTCAGGATGGGAAGAGATTAGACTGGCCTAGTTCTAGGTGGTTGATATAGAGTCTCTGAAGTTCTGGATTTTGGTTTCTTGGTTTTCTTTTGCAGTTTTGCTGCTCCTGCAATGCCCTTCACTCCATCCTGGTGGGCATTGTATGTTACCCCTAGTCTGAGACAAAAAGCTGTTAAACTAGAGTCTTGTGATAAAAGCACATTCAAAGGTAGATGTAATAAAAGTGGGAAACCATACTAAGGGAGGGGTCTATCACCCATTTGCAAAATGGTTACTTTTTATCTGCCAGACTATATGCCCTCCTCTTCTGGTGAGATCACACCCCCTCAGTAGTAAATGATCAGGAACAAAAGTCTGTGAACTTAATCAGATGTCTCATTACTTATTTGGGTCCTTGGTGGAAGCCTATTTTCCCTGCTGTAACATGGTCCCTTCTCTCTTTGTTTCTAGTGTGGCCCTCCTACCCCATCCCTCCTGTTCATAATCCTTGCAATTACTGTCTCTAGGTGGGCTAGGTGGGTTTGGTACTAGGAGCCACCTATTAGGGAGTACATATGGTGCTTAATTTTCTGTGTCTGGGATACTTCGCTTAATATAATTGTTTCTAATGACATCCATTTCCCAGCAAATTCCAGTAATTCATCATTTTTGATGGCTGAGTAGTACTCCATTGTATAGATGTACCACAGTTTCCTTATCCACTCGTCAACTGTTGGACATTTGGGTTTTTTCCATGTCTTTGCTATTGTAAACAGTGCTGCTATGAACATGGTCGTGCTTGTGCTATAGAGGTGAACCTCTGCTGTATGGGGGGTTATTCCCAAAAGTGGGATAGCAGGGTCATATGGCATTTCAATCTTTAATTTCTTTAAGAATCTCCAGACGGCTCACCAGAGTGGCTGTATGAGCCTGCATTCCCACCAGCAATGTAGGAGAGTTCCCCTGTCTCCACATCCTCTCCAGCATTTGTTGTTGTTTGTATTGTGGATTTTTGCCATCCTGACTGGGGTGAGATGATATCTCAGGGAAGTTTTGATTTGCTTTTCCCTGATGGCTAAGGAAGTGGAGCATTTTTTAAGATATTTGTTAGACATTTTAATTTCATCCCTGGTAAAGTTTCTTTGAAGTTCCAGGGCCCATTTTTTAATTGGGCCATTGGTTTCCTTGGTGTTTAGTTTTCTAAGTTCTTTGTGCACTCTGGACAGTAGAGCTCTATCAGATATGTGGTTAGTGAATCTTTTCTCCCATTCTGTGGGTTGCCTTTGAGCTCCTGTTACAATCTCTTTATCTGAAAAGAAGCTCTTTAATTTCACAAGATCCCAACTGTTGAGAGTTGGTAGCAGTGACTGCCATTGGATGTCTGTTTAGGAAATGTTGGATGTCTGTCTAGCCCAATCAGCTCGAGGGAGTTCCCTATCCTTTCAACAATGGTTTTTATAGTCTCTAGCCTGATATCAAGGTCCTTGATCCATTTGGAATTAAGTCTTGTACGTGGTGACAAGTACGGGTCCAGCTTTAATCTTCTGCATGTGGAGATCCAGTTTTGCCAGCACCATTTGTTGAAGATGCAGTTCTTTTTCCATTGGATTCTTTGGGCCCCTTTGTCAAAGACCAAATGGCTGTAATTTTGTGGGCTTATATCTGGGTCTTCAATCCTTATCCATTGATCTGTGTGTCTATTTTGGAGCTAGTACCAGGCTGTCTTTATAACTATGGATTTGTAGTATAGACTTAGGTTTGGTATGGTAATACCTCCAACAGTGTTTTTGTTACTCAGGATTGTCTTTGCTATCCTGGGTCTTTTGTGCCTCCATATAAACTTTGAGATTGTTTGGTCAACTTCTTTGAAGAATTGCTTTGGGATTTTGATTGGTATAGCATTGAATCTGTATATTGCCTTTGGTAGGATGGTCATTTTTACGATGTTGATTCTGCCAATCCAGGAACATGGGCGGTCTTTCCACCTTCTGGTGTCTTCTGCTATTTCTTTCTTTAGGGTTTTAAAGTTTTTGTTGTAAAGGTCTTTTACCTCCTTGGTTAGGTTTATACCAAGGTATTTCATTTTTTTAGGGGCTATAGTAAATGGGATTGTTTCTCTCAAGTCTTTTTCACTTCTTTCATTCTGGGCATATAGGAAGGCCTCTGATTTTTGCACATTTATTTTGTATCCTGCCACCCGGCTGAACTTCTCAATTAGTTCCAGAAGCTTCCTGGTGGAGTTTTTGGGATCACTCAGGTATAAGATCATGTCATCTGCAAATAGGGATAGCTTGACTTCTTCCTTGCCAATTTGAATCCCTCTTATGTCCCTTTCTTGTCTTATGGCTTCAGCTAAGACTTCAAGTACAATATTGAATAGAAGTGGTGAGAGTGGACAGCGTTGTCTAGTTCCTGATCGAAGTGGGAATGCTTCCAATTGTTCCCATTGAGTATAATCCTTGCTGTGGGCTTGTTGTATACAGCTTTTATTATATTGATAAAGATTCCTTCCATTCCTACTGTCTCCAGCGTTTTGATCATAAAAGGCTGTTGGATGTTGTCAAAAGCTTTTTCTGTCTATTGAGAGTATCATGTGGTCTTGGACTTTGGATTGGTTTACATGATGAATTACATTTATTGATTTGCGTATGTTGAACCAACCTTGTGTGCCGGGGATGAAGCCTACTTGATCCTCGTGAATGATCTTTTTAATATGTTTTTGAATCTGATTTGCTAAGACTTTGTTGAGAATCTTTGTGTCTGTGTTCATCAGAGAGATCGGCCTATAGTTTTCTTTTTTAAGTGAATCTTTATTAGGTTTTGTGATTAAGAAAATATTAGCTTCATAGAAGGAATTTGGTTGTGTTCCTTCCTTTGCTATTTGATGGAACAGTTTAAGGAGTATTGGTGTTATTAACTCCTTAAATGTCTGGTAGAACTCTGTACTGAATCCATCTGATCCATGACATTTTTTGGTAGGAAGATTTGAGATTACTTCTTCAATTTCCTTATATGTTATAGGTACTATTTAAATAATTCACAACTTCTCGATTCAATTTAGGTAAGTTGTGTTTACTTAGAAATTCATCCATCTCTTTTGTGTTGTCATCTTCACAGAGTATAAGTTTTTGAAATATGATGTAATAATTCTCTGGATTTCTTGGGTATCAGTAGTAATAACTCCATGTTCATTTCTGATTTTGTTAATTTGGGTTTTCTCTCTCCTGCTTTTGGTTAATTTAGCTTGGGGTGTATCAATCTTATGGATTTTTTCAAAGAACCAGCTTTTTGACTGGTTGATTTTCTCTATCGTTTTCTTAATCTCGATTTCAGATATTTCTCCCCTTATTTTGCTAATCTCCTCTCTTCTACTACTTTGGGATCAGATTGCTCTAGTTTTTCTAAAGTTTTAAGGTACATTGTTAAGTTGTTTATTTCTGATGTTTCCATTTTTTTGATGTAGGCATTAAGAGCTATGAACTTACCTCTTAGAACAGCTTTTATTGTGTCCCAGAGATTTTGGTAAGTTGTATTTTCATTATCATTCACTTTCAGGAAATCTTGAATTTCCTTTTTAATTTCTTCCTGAATCCAGTTCTCATTCAGCATCATATTGTTAAGTTTCCAGGAGTTAGTTTATTTTCTCTTGTTTGTTGTGTTGTGGATGTCCAGCTTTAGGCCATGGTGGTCTGACAGAGCACAGGTTAGAATTTCAACTTTTTTGTACATGTGTAGATTCATTTTGTGGCCCAGTATGTGATCTATTTTGGAGAGAGTTCCGTGTGCTGCTGAGAAAAATGTGTATTCTTTGGTTCATGGGTGAAAAGTTCGATAGAGATCTGTAAGGTCCATTTCATTAAGGGTTTGATTAAGTTCCAAAGTGTCTCTGTTAAGCTTTTGACCTGTTGATCTATCCCATGTTGAGAGGGCAATGTTGAAGTCCCCAAGAATTATCGTTTGGGCGTTGATTTCTTGCTTTTGATGCTGTAGGGTTTTCATAATGTATGTGGAGGGGCCCGTATTGGGTGCATATATGTTCAGCATTGTGAAGTCTTCCTGGTGAATTGTACCTGTGACTAAAATGTAGTATCCATCCGTGTCTCTTATAATTTTCTTTGGTTTGAAGTCCACTTTGTCTGATATCATAATGGCTACCCTTGCCTGTTTTCTGCTTCCATTAGCTTGTAGAATTGTTGACCAGCCTTTTATTTTTAGAGCGTGCCTATCTTTTGTGGTGAGATAGGTTTCCTGCAGGCAGCAGATTGATGGATTGTGATTTTATATCCAAGTTTGTAATCTGTGTCTCTTGATCGGTGAATTAATTCCATTAACATTTAGTGTTATAATGGTGAAACTATTTTTGATTCCAGACATTCATTATGTTTAGTAGTTTGTATAAGTATATTGCTTCGCTTTTAATGGTGTTATCCTTGCCTTCTGCTCTCCTGGATATGCCTGTTTTTTTCTTCAAGCTTGAGTATCATTTCTAGCATTTTTTGAAGGCCTGGTTTGGTGGACATGTATCCCTTCAAGTTGTCTTTGTGCTGGAAGATTTTTCTTTCTCCCTCGATCATGACTAATAGTTTTGCAGGGTAAATCAGCCTAGGAGGGTAAATCAGCCTAGGATGACATTTTTGCTCATTCAATACTTGAAGTATGTCTCTCCAAGCTTTTCTTGCTTTTAGTGTTTCCATTGAGAAGTCATTTGGTATTTTAATAGGTTTACCTTTAAAAGTGACTTGTTTTTTCTCCCTTGAAGCTCTCAGCACCAGTTCTTTATTTTGAATGTGGAGTGTTTTGACTATTATTTGCCGTGGCGAGCTTCTGTTTTGGTCATATCTGTTTGGGGTGCGGAATGCCTCTTGTATATGGATGGGCCTCTCTTTTTTTAGATGAGGAAAGTTTTCCTTGATGATCATTTGGAAAATTTCCTCAGGGGTGGTATTTTAAGATTCTTGCTCTGGTATTCCATGAATACGCATGTTGGGCTTCTTCAGGGTGTCCCATATCTCTTGGATATTTCTCTCAAGCATCTTTTTGGCTTTAACAATCTTTTCCATTGAGCTGGTTAATACTCCCACTTTATCTTCAAGATCTGAAATTCTGTTTTCTGCTTCCTTAGTTCTGCTGATAAGACTCTCTGTGGAGTTCTGGGTTGAAGATAACTTGTCTTTTAGCTCAGTTTTAAACTCTGCTTGAGTCTGCTTTAACTGCTCTATGCCAGTTTTTGTTTCTTGCACTGTTTTTCTCAACTCCTTCATGTGTCTGTTGTGTTCCTCCTCAAAGCGATTGATTCGATTATTTAATTCCTCCCTGATTTCCTCTTTCATAGTATTGAACATGGTAATGATCATATTTTGAAAGTCGTTATCCTGGGTCAGGCTTTCTTGGCCTTTTTCCATGGGTTTGTTCTGGTTGGAGTCTAACATTATGGGATTAATTCCTTCAGTGGGAGATTTGTTTACTTGAGTCTTGTTTCTCATGGATTTGCACTTAGACTTTGGCATTGTCGTTTTAACTCTTAAGATCTTTTCATTTCTGTGCGTTTTTCTCTAAACTGAATTATTTGGCCTGGGGCTCTGGGGGCCGGCAGGGACCGAGCTTACCTGGGTCGCTGCACGGTGAGGCCTGGGTGGACCGCGCGTGCGTGTCCCGGGCAGCAGAGTGGAGGGGAAGGGGGGATGGGGCCTCGGCAGGGCGCTATTTAAACCCGGGCCACCCGAGGGTGGGGCGGGCACAGTGGGGTGCCCTCTCCTCCTCCCAGGCCCTGCGCACGGCTCTGGCTGGATGGTGAGAGGTGCTGGGTCCACTCGGGTGTCCCAGGCCCATTTTTAATTGGGCCATTTATCTCTTTGGTGTTTAGTTTTTTAAGTTCTTTTTGAACCCTGGATAATAGAGCTCTATCAGATATGTTGTCAGTGAAGATTTTCTCCCATTCTATGGGTTGCCTTTTTGCTCAGTTTACAATCTCTTTATCTGAACAGAAGCTCTTTAATTTCATAAGATCCCATCCACTGAGTTTGGTATTGGATTTCTGTTTAGGAACTATTGGCCTAGCCCAATCTGCTCAAGGGCAGTCCCTACATTTTCTACTAGGGCTTTTATAGTCTCTGGCCTAATACTGAGGTCCTTGATCCATTTGGAATTAATTTTTGTGCATGGTGACAAGTAAGTTTTAATCTTCTGCATGTGCCAACACCATTTGCTGAAGATGTTATTCTTTTTCCATTGAATTTTTTGGGACCCTTTTGTTGCTGTTCAAACAGATCGAACAGTTGTAAATGTATGTTGAAGTATATCTGGGTCTTCAATTCTTATCTATTGATCTTAAGAAGAAAATTTTTTAAATAACAAAATTCTTTTATTTTAGTATGTTAAAAATCCATTTTACTTCCATTATATAAGAGTTACAGAATATTCAATATCAATTAAATGCTATAGACTAGTGGGAGAGTGAAGGCTTTACATAACTTTTCCTTTGGGTGATGCTTATTTATTCCCTAAGTATTAATAGGCAAGTGAAGTCTTTTGTTCTTCCCATTCATACTCTCAGGTCATTATTATGATCAGGCTTTGTGTTTGGACAGTTGTGAAATCATTCTATTATTTCAGCTTCAGAAGAAGCAATTTTTATTGTACTTAAGTTGCCATATTCAACCATCTTTTCTCTAAAGGATACATCAGAAGAAAGAATTTACAAATGAGCACCGTCTGTTGGTATAAACTTAATCTGAATTTTAGCATTGAATGTATATTTGTTAGTAATTCCCAAATCCCCAGTCTCAGAAAGCAGTACTATTGGGATAATTCAAATTAAATTAAAATCATATTATAATATAAAACTTGTTAAAAATATCATTGTCTTGTAATATACAGAGCATGTTTAGAGACTGGTATATAAGAGAATAAATGCCTGTTAATAAAATGGGGAATAAAATTCAGATGATTGAATTTTCCTAAAATAACAGCAACTTAGCATTAAAATCTTGACCAATTATACTTACCTGGCAGGGGAGATACCATGATCACGAAGGTGGTTTTCCCAGGGCAAGGCTTATCCATTGCACTCCGGATGTGCTGACCCCTGCGATTTCCCCAAATGTGGGAAACTCGACTGCATAATTTGTGGTAGTGGGGGACTGCGTTCGCGCTCTCCCCTAAAAAAAAAAAAAAAAAAAAAAAAATCTTGACCAATTAATGGTATTAGAAACAAAAAGATACCAAAAATTTAAAAACAGTATTTGTAAATTTAAGTGTGATAATAAAATATTTTAATAAATAATACCCAAAGTAGAACTAGAACAAAATTCAACAAGTCTTTGTGTTACAGTTATCATGATTTTCTGGTATGTGACAAGTATCATTATTTAGGATGCAAAATTTTGCCTGGAAACTGTTATAAAATGATGACTTAGATTAGCAGTCAGCAGGATAGACTTTCAAGAATGACAGATACTACCATTCCTCTAAGAAATTAATTTGCATATTTTCTCAAGGAATTCTATGAAAAATGAAAATTGTTTCAGTGATAAGCGTGTTGGGACTGAGTCCAAAGTCTGTGACAAAGATCAGTATCCATAAAGATGGGGAGCAAAAACTGAAAAAACTCTGTAGACCACAGTGGAAAATGTCTAAAAGAGAACACTGTTCTACCTTCTCTTCAATTTGCTGATAATTATGCAGACAACTAACTTAGATTTCAGTCTTGCTTAAGATTCTGGTTTAACCAAAGACCCTATGTTATTCACCTGGAACCAGAGAAGCCAATCTCTCTCCATTCTAAAGCTCAGGGAACCTTGGGCAAGAGGGGGTAGCAAGATTGTAAAAGCCTAAAGATGGGAAGGACCAACAATATGGAAAATATTCCACACAGGTCAGAGTTGAAGCCAGGATTGGACTTTTTCTGACACAATTGCTGACATGTCAATGGCTCCCCAAAGTCTAGCATGGAACACAGGTGAGAAGGCTTCAGGCAATAGGATCCTTACAGGCAAGGGATTAAACAGTCATAATAGATTTCCCATACTAATGGAGCCCAAGAAGGGGCTCTGGGCTATGCCACTGAGTCCTGAACTTTAGGTAGGGTAGAGGACTCAGGGGGAGGTTTGGCATTCACATAAATGGATGCTCCATCCATGGAAGGAAGGAAAGGGGATGAAAAAAAGAGGGAAGCAGGGGGGAGGAGTGCAATGGGTGATGAATGGGGAGGGGAGGAGAGAGAGAGAGAACAGGGGTAACTATTGAGCTTGTATGATTAGGAAAAATAAAATGTGGAAGAACAAAAAAGATTCTCCTTTTAGTTCATAATGCAACATGCAGAGGGAATTAGTCATACCATAGCCACAGAAAGATCTGAGAGTGGGATAAATTTTTGCATTTGGTAGAATGTCTGCATGCCAATATGCCAAAGTATATCAAAATATTAAACTAACTCTTTGCACCTCATCACCTTTCCCAGGGAATGGTCCCTCCCACTGAAGTCCTCTCACATCAATTAGAAAATCCTCCACATGTTTTCCCAGGACTTTTATTAATTCTTCACAAATATTACCAAAGGCTATTTTCAATTGTGAAGTTGATACCTGTACTGAACTAACACAATCATGAACCTAAAGAATTTTGGACTCTCAGAGGTCATTTGAGAATTCCCAGAGGGAAATTATTACCTATTTTCAGAAAATCTTGATTCTCAAAGTATTAAATTAATCATAGAAATGAAGTTTATGTTCTGAGGTATCAAATAAAAATAAAGTCATGGATTAGGAAAAGCATATTGCTCAAGTGGTTTGCAAATAAAGAACATAGATATAGGCATGGAAACCAGCTGAGTCAGGTGGCTACACCTACCAGAACTGCTAGGACAATCCTGATAGACAAGTGATTCTTTTCCTCCACTTAATTTTTATGGCTATCCCTTCTCCTCTCAAAATGTCTTTGATTTAGCTTAAAATCCTTCCAACTGGGTCATGTTTCTAATTCAAAGCTTAATTAAACCAAAGTAGTTAATATGGAAGCACAAGGGCTACATGTTAGTCCTTAATTTTATTTTATCATTTTCTTTCTTAGGAAAAGGAGGGTAGACACAGCAGGCAAGGAAACAAATTTGAAATGAAAACCAAAGATCCTACAAGACCAATGTATTTTTCCTTGTATGTTGCTGAATCCCTGACAGACCAGCTGGGGAAAGGAAGGGAGAAGTTGTCAGGGGCCTCAGGGCTCCAGGAAGATGGGGTGAGCACCACGGAATCACCACACAGACTCCGGGAGTTAGGTAAGAAGGGAGCAGAGATGAGCTGCCGCAAACTCATTTATTTAATGAAGTATTTGAGCTTATATATAGTCAGGGGTCCAATCAGGTGTTGCCACCCCTCTGCTCTGGAGGACAGCCACTAATCATTCAGCTGTTTATTAGGTGTCCATTGCAGTAGCAGGTTAGATGGCCACTTCCGATTGGTTGTTCATCCCTCTACCTGTATGGTTCCTCTATTGGGACACGTCCAGGGCTTGTCCTACTTGTTCAGGCTTGTCTGTAACCAGACCTCCTGGATTCGGGAGCCCAGGCTAGGGCCTCCCTGAATCAATAGTGCCACACTGGTATTATTAAAAGGTGAAGGGTGGTTGATGAAATACAATTTCATATTTTCTAAAAATTGAAGTCACCAATATTACCTTAAATGATAAATATTTCAGTAGCACATTGTACTACTAATACTATACATAAGAGAAAAATAATGTATGACAAATTCACATATTCTTTAGGTAAAATCTTTCAATATTTGCTATTGCTTGTAGTTTGGTAGAAATTCTCTGTACATGTGAGCAAATCAGCTGCATAGACTTGTGTTAAGAGGCCAATGAGGTGGAGTCAATCAAAAATTATTTAGATTACATCCTTGCGGTTCCACAATAATTTCATGTGATTGTCTTCATCATGAACAAAAATGAATCTCACCCTAGAGAAATAAGGAGGCTGAGACAATCACAAAGTATATATACAGAGCTCTTTGAAAGAATTAGGCATGATATAAATTTTATGTCCTAAAAATTAAAGGGTAAGACAGGCCAGAGAGACCCCTAGGGTCCATGAGGAAATAGAGATGAGTACTCAATATGCTTGTAAAACTAAAATAATAAAAGAATTTAAAATTTTTTAAGAGTTAAAAATAGCCATGAAAGAGTAAAAAAAAAAATCACATTTATCACCATTGCTTAAAAAAATTGAAAGATTACTGAATAATTACATAAGTAATGAATGTTAAGGACTGTCTTAAAACAAACCACAGAGAAAATATGGGCATACACTATAATTTTCACTGAAGAATGGAAAAAAAATCAGTACAAAAGATAAATATATAAATAGGTATGTGTTTCAACTACCAATTCCTTCTGGAAAAAGTAAAATACTTTTAACAACATCTGGAGATCAATATTTCTTTTTATTTGATGAAATATTAAGCACAAATGGTCTTGTTTGCTCTCCATAGATTTCACAATAGACAAAACTAAAGCACACACATGATAGAGTGTTTATTCATATGCACGTGTACATATTCTTGCTTTATTTATTTATGTATTTTCTCCACTCATTTTACATTTTGCATATTTTTCATTTGTACATTTTGTACATTTTTTCATTTTGATTGCTCTAAGTTTATCAACAGAGAAATATTCCTTAACAAATATATATTTAATGATCATTTATTAGAAAACTATAAATTTAAAGGGATATTTAAGTGTACATTGCTGTAATTAGAGTAGTCACTAAACAATAACTCATATATTCTTCAATTATATGGAAAAACATTGAAATGTGTGAACTTTTGGAAATCCTGAGATATAGGAGACAACAGGATCATGAAAACAGTAAATCCATAGTTATTGTATTACTCCAGGTTCTCTCTGAAGAACAGAATCTCTAGAAGATAATATATATAAATAACTTCATTAAATAAACTTGCAATAAAAATAGTGTCCTTCAAAGTAGCCTTCTGTAGCTGCTTTGTTCTTAACTGGAATGTCTCACAAATCTGAAAGATCCCAAGAGGGTCTCGAGCCTGTATCTTGCTGGAGTGTTCATGACATTGAGTTCAAACTTTGATGAAGAACAGCTGGACTCCAATATCAGCGATGAACAGCGAACAACAGCAAAGCCTATAGACCAGGCTCTGAAGGCCATAGGAACAGCAGCAATGTGGAAAGGAGGAGCTCTGAGTCAGCCAAGGACAAAAGCAATAGTTGCAGCAGCAATAAAGAAGGCAATAATGCTCTAAGAAGTCAGTGATGCTCAAAGATGAACTCGACAACAAGTCAACACAGAATAGGAGCAAGTCTCTCCTCCTACTTCCTATTATCTGTACTTGTAGACTTGTTCAGGAGCCTGCTACAATCACTGATTCTCCACAGTTGTGCTCTAAATCTACAACAGTCAAGTGGACACTAAAATGTAATCATACAGAACAGTTCTTTTAATTTCTGCTCTCTCTCTTTCTTTCTTTCTTTCTTTCTTTCTTTCTTTCTTTCTTTCTTTCTTCTTTCTTTCTTTTCTTTTTTCCTTTGGTACAGGGGCATCATATGAACTACACGAAGTATTCCTATTCACAGGAAGAGTGAGTCAGAATGCAAATTATTCAGAATCCTCTAAGGGAACAAGTCCAGTTTCTTAAGCATAGAGATGGTATCACCTCCTAAAGAGAAATGGAACAAGGAGAAGAGGACAGGATCTAGCATGTAATATTTGCTAATATCTAATTACATAGACTTTGAGTTTGCAGTTCTCCCAGAAGAAGCTATTATTCATTTCCTTTAAATTCAAATGTATGGCATAAAGCTATAAAATATCCTCAAATTTCTTTTTATTGAAAATCCAGGTGTCTAACTGAGAAACCAAGAACTATTAATGGATCTTACAAAATGGAGGATGCGAGGGTGGGAGGATACTGGGTGGAAAATAGAATGAGTAGAGTGGGAAAAGGGGAGGAAGGAGAGTACTAGGTGATTAAACGCACATTCATTATATGCACATATAAAAACTTTAAAAATACACATACTGATCCTTATCTTGGGTTTAGCTTATGTTTAAATTTTACAAAAATGAAGAGGGATTTTATTATCTCTTCATAAATATCATATAAACATTTCAAATTATGACTCATTAATTTTCTTTGAAATGTTTGATTATATGTTTGCTCCTTTCTCAAAGGTCCCCAGAGGGCAGGATTTTTGCATTGACTATAGCCAGTTTTGTTTTGGTGTGAATAGCCTACATTTCATATTATCTTGCACTGACTTGAATTCATTTTGCTTTCTCTTGTGAAATTTGAATTATGATGTCCTGACGGAAAGATTACTTTCTCATAATAAAGCTGTTTAGAAATGCAATCTTCATAATTTGTCAATAATAAGATAGTAGAGCCTAGCATATTGGTTTTAATTGACTAACGATTGATTGGATGCAAAATTATTTATAGCAAATTAGTTTGGTTAGAGTAGTTGAAGAGGTTGAGAACTCCAATTTTAATTGAATGTAAATGGTGCATTCAGTATGCAAGACACCGTGATTTGAGCAATCTTTGAAAAGATGAAAAAGGCTGTGTTCAGGAAATAGCACATTAAAAAGCTGTATATAGCCTAGTTATGTCAGTAAGCCAGTGTTATGTGTGAGTTAGTTGGCCAAACCAGTAGATGAGATGCATTATAATCAGGATGTTTATCATGTGTAACTACTGAGCAGGAGTTGTAGTGCATGCACCGACAGAATAGATCTGTAGTTTCAGATTTATTTTTTTTTTTGGATTCCTAAGCTGAACTTGTTATGTAGTAAACCAGCAGAAACAGATGAACTGCTCTATAGAGTATAGCAAAACAATATAAGACTGTAGAGGGCAGAAAGTTTCTTCTAGCAAAACCACAGATATACAGGCAGCTAAAGAAACATATTTACAAATGACCAGAAAGAGCTACTGATCACATTTAAAATCTGTTCAATATTTATCAAACCTAACAAGCCAGAAATGAGTGTGTGTGTGTGTGTGTGTGTGTGTGTGTGTGTGGTGTGTGTGTGTGTGAGAGAGAGAGAGAGACAGAGAGAGAGCAGGTAGAGAGAGAAGGAGAAAGTTCTCTACTTCTCTGCCTGCATAGGGACTTATACAAACTGTGTTGTATTGCAGGACAATTGCTAACTTAGACAGCAAAAGGAATCCTCAGCAGATATGTGATTTGGAATGTATTTCTGCACCTCCTTTTCCAAAAAAAAAAAAAAAAGTAGACAGTCTTGCCAATAGTGATGCAATGAAGGAAATATAGTGAATATAGAAGAATGAATTTTACACAACTGTTGACTATTTATCCTAATTACCTCAAGAAGAAAAATTCATAGTGAGCTTAAAAGTCTTTCTCAACATTACCTTCCCATCTGAGTAGTTAAAAGGCACAAAGGAAGTGCTTCCTGAATCTGATGCTAGGAGGGATTACAATCAACAAACAATAAAGCAAGACAGAATAGGAACTGTAAGAATGCAAGAACCTGAAGGCAGGAAGGGACATAGTCAGATGGTACTGTCGAGACAGGACAGGTTTCCTACAATCATGAGCCGCTACAACTGAGTCTTCCTCCAAGAGACCCACACAAGATTTAGCATGTCAAAATTACATTATTATTGGGAAGAGACCTCAAGAAGCACCATATCTCCCTTAAACATTAAGGAGGTTAAAGCTAGATGGGAGATAGGGGAGCAACCCAAATTGGTCATATGCCCACTGGTTCCCATTTTTCTGTCCTTACATCAAATGTACACATTTTTAATTTCCGTATTACTGCAATACTCTGATATCTGACAGTGTATGCTTATTATTAGGAACTGATGGACCTATTCAGGTGTTCATTGTGAATTAGATTTCACAGTTATTGTTTTACTAGGATTTTCTTAATACCATCAGTCATATTTACATACAACTGTCCACTTGACGATTTAAAGTTCAAGCTCTGGACACCTTTGTAAAAGCATCAGTGGTTGAATTAAGTCCCGAGTAAGCATGCAAGAGAATGTCTGATTATCAGGCCCAGTCCAACGTGCATGTGACTAGTGGGGTTTGTTCCTATCAGCAGTCCTGTAGAAGTGTGCATATGGTGTGGTCTGCTCCAACAGTCCCTAGTATTGCTGTGAACTCTCTTGCCAAGCAGGAGTAAGAATTGTAGCCAGATAGTCTTAAACCAAAATAAATTCTTTATTCCTCTATGAGCCATTTGGTCATGAATTTATTGGCAACATATAGAGTAAATATATCATCCAAGTAAAAGAAATTTTTGTATGAATGACAGTAGTATTCCCTCATAATCCTGCATCATATATTTATTTTCTTGATTATAATGACCTGACATGTTACAGGTTCTTCATTATTATATTTCTTTAATATTTTAATTTTGCTCAAGTAGCTTTTCAATTCTGTATATCATTTCCTGGTGTATATTTTCGTTTCCATTTTTATTGATGTTTTCAAGTTATTTGAGATAAAAATTTAAGTTTTAGATTGAGATCTTCACTGTTTTTAATAGAGGTATCTAGGACTGTTTCCTTCTGAGCACTCATTAAAAAATGAAGTATTAGTTTTGATAAGTTATATGTTCTTTTTCATTCTTACGTATTCTGGAACTGACCCATTTTCCTCCTTGTACTTTTCAATTGTGTAGTAATCTGTTGTTTACTTTCTGTACAACTGTGAATTTTCCAAATTTCATTTTCTTAGCTTAATTCTGCTGCTGGAGAACATATTTTTCATACTTTTGACTTTCTAATTACCTGAATCTAGTTTTATGGCCTATTTTAAAGTTTATTGTAGAGAATGTTCCATGTACCCCTAAGAACATGTTTTATTTTGCTGTTTTGAATGTTTTAAGCTTGTTAGGACTATTAGATTTATACAGCTACTCAAGTGCTATATTAGTTTCTTAATATCCTGCTTCATTCTTCTGTCCATTTTAACATGGGGCAATAAAGTCTCCAATTAATGTTTCCAATCTTGTTTCTCCCTCCCACCATAGTCTTTCCCACATTCCTTCTTACATAACCACTTCAGAGCTCTTTCAGTTACTTTCCACTTTTTTTTTCTTATTTTCTTCTTCTTTTACTTTAATCCTGGTTGTCTAGATCTAAAATATACCTGTAGTAAATGCAATAGAGTTGGACATAACTTTTTTACTTATCATTTCTATCATTATATCATTCATATCATTATATTTAACTTACTTATTAATAATGTAGGACTCCATGCTCTATGTTCTTTTAATGTGAGGTACTTTCTCATGTACTATAAATACTCATTTTTACTTTTTTATCATGCACTTTGCAAGATTTGTATATCTAAACTGAAATACATGACATTAATTACACAAAGCAATAAAGAAAGCATACGTGTAAAGAGATTAATGCTTTTAGAGTTTAGGAATAGAGGTAGGATAAATAGGCAAGCTACAGAAAATTATTAGCACATTGATTTTTTAATTCTAAAATGGTAAATAAAGATCATTAAACATTGCCATATTTCATAGATTATATAGCATTCTATGTCAACTCGAAACTATAGGCTTTGAATTATCTTGGTGGTCCAATTATTTTAAATTTTTTATTATTTATTATTTATTCAATTGTGCATGTATGTGTGTGTGTGTATGTATGTGTGTGTGTAGAACCACGGACGAATTCTGGAACCACCATGGACCGCCTCCTTAGTGGTCCAATTCTAACACATGTACCTACTTAGTTTTGGGATGCTAAGTGGCGTGAGTGAAAAGAGAAGATAAACAGGAATTCTTACACTTGTCAACAATTTTTGAGTCAAAGAGTTGTCATGTAAATAGTTGTGGAAATTTTACTTTAATTTTTATAATAATCATCAAATTTGATGAAATAGTTTGACTTTGAAAATATAGATATATAGTGTCATTGAATACTCCTGCTGATTTTACTACTCAAACATAAGTTATAATATATTCACTTACTATTTGATTAAAATCGAAAAGTTTTCCTATGAGTTCTAAGATCTTTCAGTTACAGTTGCCAGCACTTTAGCCTTTTGTTTTTCATTTGTTTTACATCTGAGGACTTGATCATTTTTATTCTTTTATTAAGGGTTTTGGATGGAATGAGTATCAAGAAGAGAATTAGCTCACAAAATTCAAAAACCAAGATGCTCAGTTTTCAATAGGGAACTTTCAATTTTATATGAATAAATGTCTCATAAATGCAGTATAACCAAAGATTGCATGGGTATAAACAATATTAACAACAGTAGCCAATTATCTTAAAGGGATCAGTAACTAGCAACATGACTACAAGATTACTACAAGTTATTTATTTATTTACAAGGTCTAAGTAAAATGGAGATCTCTATGTTAATAAAGTGTGTCTCACTACAAACTTTCTCTTTATGACATCAAAGAACTAGGAGATGGTCTGTGAAGTGTTTGTGTTGTTTGTGTCATAGGAAGGGGACGTTTCTTGAACCCTTGGCTTGTGTTTTTAATGCTAACCTTTTTGTTGCTACCTTCCTTTTCATGGTCACGTGTGTATCTTTCTTCTTCAGTACAGGACTCTTTTCTTAGGTTTCTGTGTCCATTCAGAGCTTTATAATTCGGGAACTTTGGTAGAAGTATGTCATTTAACAGAGAGGTTGAATCAAGAAAGACTTTTGGATGTCAGTTTCTTCTTTTAAAACATAGGAGAATAGAACTATAATTACAAAGAAACTAGCTTTTTCACTAACTTGGTTTGTTTCCCATTGCATATTTTCAACAGAGTTAAGCATGAACATATCTAAAACCTTTGGAAAACATGACACAGGTGAGCATCCCACATTCAGTGTTCATAAAAAACAAATTTAAATGGTCTTGGATAATCTTACTGAGGAATAGCTAGTAATAAGAAAAGACTAAAATTATACTCATACAGATTTACATTATTATATATAATAATATTCCTGGAAACTAATATGAGAATATCCTTGGAATATGAGTGAGATATATTTTATGGATAAACATATACATGGAACATTCAATTTGTGAAGGTCCTTCCCATTTGTAGCATAAAAGAGAATACTTTGCTAGAAAACAAATTTGTAAAACATAATCATTAAGTCATTTAGTAAACATTTTCACTTTTTTTACCAGGACAGTTAAATAAATTGACCCCAATGTACAGTTGAAGATGAACAAGCTGGTGTGATTCTGGGTATGTGGGTGGATACGTTGGCAGCCAACAACATGCCTAGAGTGTAGTTCTCTACAGATTAGAATGATGACCTCAAAGGAACATGGAAAAAGAAAAAGAAAAAGAAGGGAAAGCAGATTTACCCATTTTTGCTATAGTTGTTAATTTTTCTCTTTATAAATCCTTATTTGAAATGATGTCTATGAAAACAGACAGAAACATGTTAATGTCAATGAATTTTACTCTTTGAACTTTAGACATAGTTTTCTGTGAAACTGAAACACACTTAACTTACAAAAGAGTCTTCTTTTGAAATATTAACAATAATTCAAGTTAAATTTAGCATATTTTGTTGTCCTCTGCATAGAATTTTATTTTTTTAATTTTATTTAAATATTATTAGGATCCATTGGCCAAAGGTGATGGGCACTTGTCAAGTCTGCTGCTTCTCTGTCAGTGGGGAGCCAACTTATGGGGGAAGAATCCAGAAACACAGACCAGGAATCTCGCTGGAACTTTGATTTCTTCTCCTGGTCTAAGATATACAAGGTCTGGACTTTGACTTTGTCATGCACATATGGCAATATACATGCAACTTTAAATTTCAACTGCCTTTATTCTTAATCCTGAAAAAAATGCATTGTGCTTACTGTATTTTGTACATCATGAGAAAAATTTATTCTTCTGTTTCTTATTTTTGAAAAAAATTAACTGCCTTATTTTCTTTTCTTTTCAAGGATAATACCTTTGTAAAGCTTAAGAATATGAGTGTCAGGTTTGTCTATTTTGTTTTATAATATCAATGTCTAAATTTATATTTGACTAAAATTAATGATCTTAGATTTTCATTATTTTTTAAATTTATATTGTTTATATATTGCATAAAATTATAAGATATTTGAATTGCAAAAAATAAATTTCTCCAAGTTTGCAGAATTGTCAAATTGAAGTGAAACATTTTAAAGTAAGATTTTTTTCACTTCAAACTTTTACTTACCTGTCAAAACTATCAATTTAAATTCAACTGCTGTTTTTTCTTTTTTAATAGGAAGTTTCTAAATTTTTAAATTTGTTAAACATTAACATGAAGAGATTTATATATCAAATACATAAATTTAGACAGATAGTCCCAGTGTGGCTTAGGTCATTGGGTAGCCCTGGAAATATAACAGTTCCTGTTGCTTTAATGCATGAGAAACTTCCAGAAGAATCCTAACTAATTGGTAATTAATTTATTTGGGAAGCTATTTAACTTATTTTCCAATGGGATCCTATTAAAAATCAAAATTATATTAATTTAATGGTTAAATTTTAAAATGTGGTTTTAGTTCATATCTTCAAATGAAGTGAGGACATTAAAGCAGTCACTATTCTCAGAAAGAACTGAATATTAATAAGACAAAAATATGAGAATACTCTCTTTCTTCTCTCTTTCTCTTTCTCTCTTCCACTCTCTGGAAAAGCCTGGATATGACTCCCAAAAGTTTTATAGTATAGTAATCTTAATCAAGAAACATTGGCCACCTAACACAAATCTGAAACACAAATTTCCACCTACCTCGGACACAATGGTAGTACCTCCTAACTATCACTTTCTGGTATACTACATGCTAGTAAACACAGTAAGATTAAAAAAGGTTTGTTTTTTGTCTCTGGATTTGCTTTCCCAATCCCAGAAGAAGAGCTGATTTGAAATATACTTTATAAAGTACCCCTGTTTTTTATTTTTTATTTATTTTTTATTATTTCTGCTCATACAAACTTAACAGATACACCGGTCCCCTCCCCCCCCTACCTCCCCTCCCCCCTCTACCTCTCCCCCCTGACTCTCTGTTTCCCCCTCCCCTCCCCCTTCCTCCCCATCACCCTGTGCCTCCCCCCCCCAATCCCCGGAGCATCCTTTAATGTGCATGCCAAACTCTCCTCTGGGTCCTTCTCTCTGAGGAGGTCCAAGGACCCAGGGTCATTTCCCAGAACCCTTTCCTTTGTTCCCCTTAAGCTTAGGAACACTACTGTGACTGTCAGTCCCTAGCCTCCAAGGATCCTAGTGCCTTTAGTCCATGCTAGACTTTGTGGGGTCAATAATGTGTTGGATATAGCACAGGTCATGCAAAGTCCAATTATGATTGCTTCAGCCCTAACTTGTCTGGAGTATCTTGGATATCATTACTCCTCCCATCCTTGTGCTCTTACAATCTTACTGCCCCCTCTTACGCAAATTTCCCTGAGCTTCAAGATGGGGAGAGATTAGGCTGGCCCAGTTCCAGGTGGTTGATATAGAGTCTCTGATGTTCTGAATTATGGTTTGTTATTTTTTTTTTTTCTGTTTTGCAGCTCCTGCAATGCCCTTGGCTCCATCCTGATGGGTATTGGATGTCTCTGATGTTCTGAATTATGGTTTGGTTTTTTTTTTTCCGTTTTGCTGCTCCTGCAATGCCCTTGGCTCCATCCTGATGAGTATTGGATGTTACCCCCCGACCACAGATAAAAATCTGTTAAATTAAAGTCTTGTCATAAGAGTATATTCAAAGGTAGATGGAATAAAACTAGGAGACCATGGTGAGAGAGGTGTCAATCACCCATTTGCAAAATGGTTACTTTCTATCTTGCAGCCTATATTCCCTCCTCTTCTGGTGAGATCATACCCCATCAATTGCAAATGATCAGGAAAGAAAGTTTGTGAACTTAACCAGATGTCTCATTACTTACTTGCAGTCCTTGATGGTGGCCTATTTTCTCTGCTGTAACATGGTCTCCTCTCTCCATGTTTCTTGTGTGGCCCTCCTTCCCCATCCCTCCTGTTTATAATCTTTACAATTACTGAAGGTATTACAGAGATTTGTCTTTGAGTGTCTCTAAGTGGGTTTGGTACTAGGATCCACCTATTAGGGAGTACATAAGGCACTTAATTTTCTGTCTGGGATACTTCACTCAATATAATTGTTTCTAATTCCATCCATTTCCCAGCAAATTGCATTAATTCATCATTTTTGATGGCTGAGTATTCCATTGTATAAATGTACCACATTTTCCTTATCCACTTGTCAACTGTTGGACATTTGGGTTGATTCTATGACTTTGCTATTGTAAACAATGCTGCTATGAACATGGTCATGCTTGTGCTATCAAGGTGAAATTTTGCTGTATGGGGGGTTATTCCCAAAAGGGGTATAGCAGGATCATATGGCATTTCAATTTTTAACTTCTTTAAGAATCACCAGACGGCTTGCCAGAGTGGCTGTATGAGCCTGCATTCCCACCAGCAATGTAGGAGAGTTCCCCTGATTTTTGTCATCCTGACAGGGATGAGATGATATCTTAGGGAAGTTTTGATTTGCATTTCCCTGATAGCTAAAGATGTGGAGTATTTTTTAAGATATTTGTTAGACACTTTAATTTCATCCTTGGTATGGTAAAGTTTCTTTTAATTTCCAAGGCCCATTTTTTAATTGGCCCACTTGTTTCCATGGTGTTTAGTGTTCTAAGTTCTTTGTACATTCTGGATAATAGAGCTCTATCAGATATGTGGTTAGTGAAGATTTTCTCCCATTATGTGGGTTGCCTTGGTGCTCATGTTACAATCTCTTTATCTGAGCAGAAGCTATTTAATTTCACAAGATCCCATCTGATGAGTGTTGGTTGTAGTGACTGTTTGGATGTCCATTTAGGAACTGTTGGCCTAGCCCAATCAGCTTGAGGGAGTTCCCTTCACTTTCAACTATGGTTTTCATAGTCTCTGGCTTTATATCAAAGTCCTTGATCCATTTGGAATTAATTCTTGTACATGGTGACAAGTACGGGTCCAGTTTTAATCTTAACATGGCTGGAGGTATCACCATACCAAACCTTAGTCTATAGTACAAATCCATAGTTGTAAAAACAGCCTGGTATTGGCTCCAAAATAGACACACAGATCAATGGATAAGGTTTGAAGACCCAGATAAAAGCCCACACAACTACAGCCATTTTATCTTTGACAAGAGCCCAAAAAATCCAATGGAAAAAGAATAGCATCTTCAACAAATGGTGCTGGCAAAACTGTTTTGAAAAATAGTGTCTTGGGGCTGGAGAGATAGCTCAGGGTTAAGATTCTGCCTTGTAAGCAGAAGTTCCTGAGTTTGGATCCCAGGTCCCACAAAAAAACATCAGGCAAAAATGGCAGAAGCCTGCACTTCTAGCTCTCTTGGGAGGAGCCTGGGAAATCCAGAATGATACCCAAAGTCACCCTTGGTCCACCACAGGCACACACAGTGCCCTCTGATACACACACACACACACACACACACACACACACACACACACACAGAGTAAATAAATGAATAAAATATTAAATAAAGAAAAACAGTATCTTGCATCAATCCATTATTTATATGTCATATAGTCAGTACAATGATCCTAAGTTTGATAACTTCAAACACAGAGTTCCAGTAATATAGATGACATTGCTGATTTTTTTTTTTTTGGAATTAACTATTAGGGTTTTTCCAGAATGTAAAGAAGAGACAAGCTCTTGTCTATTGTAACTAGAATCATGTGAATAACTTCCAAGCCAGAATATGGGAAGGATATTCCCGAGGTTGTGGGCTACATGCTGGAATGAAAAGTAAGCAGCTATGAGAGGCTAAGGATCACAGTTTGAGGTCATGTTCAAGGAAGCCTCAATGACTGCAGTTACCAATAGAAAAATCAATCTCTGAAATCAGTCATGTTTGTAAGTGGGTGTTCTTAAGTGAGTTTGCTTGAGTAGCAGGTTCATTACTTACAGATATTTTCTGGGAAACGTTTTTATATTTGCTTCTTCTTTATGTATACTTCTGGATTGAGTGCCAAGATTCAATATTATTTAAAATTATTTTCTATGTAGGGCTGGAGAGGTGGCTCAGGGGTTAAGCCTCCGCCTTGCAGGCGGAAGGTCCTGAGTTCGGATACATCCCACGTGTAGATGCCGGGCGGAAGCGGGCGGCCTGTGTTTCTGGTCCTGGTAGGGGGGAGCCTTTGAATCCCGGGGCAGAAGGAGGTTGAGGCGGCCACGGTGGTTCCCGAATTTGTCCGTGGTTCTACACACACACAGACACACACGCGCACAGTTGAATAATAAAAAAAATTATTTTCTATGTAAATAGTGTTTATTCAAAAAATTCAATGAAAATGAGAAAACTAAATCTAACAGGCTAAATATGATGATTTGAATGTATTTATCAATTTTAAGTGGATGTTTTTAAAATTACAAAATCAGAAAATTTCAATATTAATTCCAGAAAGTGACCCTATAATTATATAATAAATGTGGGAAAACAGTGGTTGAATTATATCTTTTTTTTTTTTTACTAAGAACAACATAATTGTTAGGAAAATTTTAAATTATTATACCTAGTTAGACAAGTTTAATGAGTCAGTAACTTCATGCTCATCCTTCCCCCTTCATCTTCTCCTTCCTTTTCCCCCTCTGTCTCCATCTCTTCCTCTCACTTGCCTTTCCTTCCTGTCTCTCCCCTACCCTCCCTCATCATCTCTCTTGTTGTTTCCCATCTGCCCCCTCCCATCCTCCTGTTTATCTTGTATGGGCCTTGAAGTTCCCTCTGAATCATCTACTCTAGTGCTATTTTCAGGACTCTGTGGCATGCCTTGAGGCCCCTTCTTGGGCCACCCACCAATATGGGAACTCCCCTACACTTGTCTAACCCCTTCCTCTAAAGATCCTACTGCCTGAAACCATCTCTCCTGAGATCGTCACTAGTCTATGGGGGCTTGTTGACATGTCAGCCATTGCCCAGGTCTGGGAAGGTCAAATTTCATTGCACTGAGTTCAGGGATGCCTAGGCCCAGGACATTTGACATTCTTTTACCTAGCTATTTTTACTTACTTTCATCAATATGTTTCTGAGAGAAATATATTACAGAGGATTTAAGTTAGATCATGATTTTAGAGTTAGCAGTGGGAAATCTGATAGCTCTTGCTGCTGTTCTCTTGTCAAAGCAGCAGCAAGGTAAAAGAAGAGTACTGGAGGAAAGTTGCTCATATCATGGCAGTAAGGAAGCAAAGAAGATTGTCAACAATGGGCCAAACGCAAAGATACATTTTGTGAAATTATGTCCCTACAGATCCAATTCTTCCACCTCAACATCATAGTTGTACTAACACCTGATGGTCTTATTTATATATGAATCCTTCAATGACTAGTTTTAACTTTGATGATCTTATCATCTCAAAATTTTCCTCATGGACACAACCAGATGTAAGAATTATTAGTCTCCTAGGCATCTTTCAACCTAATCAAGTTAACCATCAAATTGATTATTATATTTCATGTATATCAATACTCTAAAATTATCTCAAAATCTAATTCACCCAACTATTAGATATGTGCAATATTTTGTTTTGTTTTGTTTTATTCTGGCAACCCTGGGATTGAAGCAGTGGCCCACATGTGCCAGAAAAACATCAGCACTTGTATTTGCAATATTTTCATTAGTATACAGGAAGAATACTGATCAAACTTGAAATAAATTAAGAATAGAATTAAGAATCTAATAAGAAAAAAATGACTGAACAAGAAAAGGTATTTCACTTAATAATTATTCATTAGTCTACTTATTTAACAATGTGCTTTATGAAACACTGTAATTATCTCTATGTTTACAGGGAAGCTATGTCTTAGTAATCAAAGAAAAGTTTTCATTTTCTTGAGTTGATATATACATTATATGTATATGTGTTTGCATTGTGTAGTTATATGTGCATACATATGTGTGCTTACAAATACATATGTAAATTATTGTGTTCAAGTACTGTTTGAATCCTATTTTCTTTCAGATTGTGCAATTTGTGAATATCGCACAGATATATTTAATACTGAGTAATTAAAATCTCATTCTGGTCAGTAGGCTATATCATTACATGATATACATTTCCCGCAAGGATAGAAATCTTACTTCAAAATTTACACTTACTCATTTATTAACAATGTTCACATTTGCAGTTTACTAAGGTAAATTATAGCCATTGGGCTTTCTAAGTTTGTAGTTTGTTTAGTCCATAAACTAAGCTAACATGCACAATAAGCCATTATATTAGATGGAACTTTGCTTTCAAGCCTGCCATTCACTGAGCTGTACTGTTTCCCTGTTTATGTATCAGAGCAAAGAATTTAGTAATTAGCAGTAGGTCTCAGTTCATTTAATGTGAATGAGCTAGATCTTCAGTCTCCTACTTGCTATTAGGGGTAATAGTTCTTTTGACCTCCAGCTATGAAGGAGATATTCACTCACCACCAAGGGAAATGCAATGATGGGGTCTTCCCCTCTCTGCAAGGACATGCTACATATGGTTTATGCCAATGTATATTAATGAGCTGAACAATGTGAGGTAAGTTTTTACTTATCAGATAGAAACTACGGTCAATCAATGCCTGAATGTGCATTTTCATGGTTTGAGTCTCAAATTGAAGTCAACAATAATATTTTCACCTTTTCTTTTATGAATAGAAACTTTGAACATAAAATAAACATTTAAAATTGCTTTTTCTCTCAACATGCAGGAGAAGAAACAATTTTCTCAAGTTAATAACATTTCTGCTGAGGCTGTGGGGAAATCATGCAAAACAAAACTGCACAGCACAGAAGCCTGCTCAACAAAAAAACTTCTGGAACTTCTTTTACTTTTTCCATCTATTGTTTTTTGAGACTTAAAGCACTTTTAAAAAGTAATCATTTTTCTAATTTGGTTGTCTTATAATCTTGGAGAAGCGCACATTTAAGTAGTCATTTACTCTTACATCAAGTGTATTCATGAGGAAGTCTCTCAAGTATGTTTTCTTTGATTTTGTTGTAATATGAGTTCTCTTCTTTTTTAAATGTGTTCCTTGCAGTAGATGAAGAACATATTTTTTTTGTAGGCAATAGTTTCATATGAACACAATAGTTTTGCATATTAGAATTTTACTTCGGGTTTTACATAATGGGAAGGTGTATTATAATATTCTCCTTTCATACTTGGCACTATTTTAAAAGGATAAAACTGTCGAGCAAAAATGTGATGTAGAAGTTTAATAACTTATGAACAATAGAATTTATATGCCTGAAATTGCATTGCTCTCTACCCTTTTATTTTTGTCAGAAATCATGTTATAATGGAGCCCATCTCTTCTCTAGGTTTAGTAACATTTATTGGCAGAAATAAGCAAAAGGCCTGTATTCAGGAATCGATATCTTAAAACAGATGACAGGCAATGTTTTTTTTTTTTTGAAGTCAGAGAGTGAATAGTCTTTATTATATTATGTTCTCCAGCAGCTCTTCAGCTTTTCTGTAATAACTGATGTGTAAAGCAAATACCATGGCCTTTCAGCAATGAATCAATAGTTTCAAAAACTTAAATTTGAGCTTCACATAGTTTCCATGCTACAAGATATTCTTATCTAAATTTTCAAGTATGTAAATTATATAAGCATTTCCTATGTTCTGGCCCTATACCAAAAAACAGTATTACATTTTGGTCTTATGAGTCATGAGTTACTGATTTCTAGTTTACAAAAGACTCTTTCCTAAATTAAAATGTTTGACAGTATTTCTGCAGTCAAGTCACCCAGTAGACTGTGTGTGTGTGTGTGTGTGTGTGTGTGTGTGTGTCTGTTGGTGCTTGTTCACTAATATTTGTGGGTGTGCAAATTTTCATGGTGGATTCATAGGAATGTGTGCAGACCTTTATTTCTAGGCCAGAAGGCAACCCCAAATTCTGTTTCTCAGGAAAAATTAAACTTATTTTCTTTCTCTCTTTCTCTCTTCCTTTCTCTCTTTTCTTTCTTTTCTTTCTTTTTCTCTCTTTCATTCTTTGTTTCTTTCTTTTGTCTTTTTTTTTTCAGACAAAGACTCTCACTGGAACATGAGATTTCATATGTTGAGCCAGGTAAAAGCAAGCCCCAAGGATGGCCTGTTTTCTTCACCTTCCTAACACTGGGATTACAAAACCAAGTCATTAAACTTGGCTCTTTATTCTATGGAACAAACTTAGGTACTTCTGATGGTATGGCAGGCACTTCCCCAAATGAGCCATCTCCTTAGTGTCAACTTGCACATATCTCTTTTTTTAATTTGAACATATAAATAAAATAAGTTTATGTTATTGTCCCACCCTCCTTCCCCTATCTTCATCACTCTAGCCACGTTCCTCTTGCCCTCCAGATGCTCTGGATGTGTGAATCACAGGGCTCCCTTTGGAATGCCTGAACTAGAAAGGAACCAGGTTTCAGTGTTTATATATGTGGCTCTTCTGTGGGCAAAATCAAAAGTGGGGAAGCTCCATTTTTTTGTCCAGCACCTGACCTAAAGATTATTTCTGGGCAGTTTACACAATATTCTTGATTCAATTTTACATCTGTGTTTCCAGGTTTGCCATAACTACAACATATTGCTGTGTACATAATATTTCCTGGAACCTGTTTTCCTCCAATATATCCTTCCTCCTTCAAATGATACATACAATGCTAGCACAGTTATAGGTTCATGATAGAGTCTAGAAATTTCTCCAGAAAATTACTTCCTTTTCAGTCTCATTGCCATGTTTTATTTACCTGGATCTCATCAATTGATACAATGATAAGCACATCAAAAGTCTTCATTTTCTGATAGACATGTAAAAAGAATTTCATATTAATAGTATTAAGTTATTTGACTATTCCCCATTAATGTTTCAGCCACTGAAGATGGACACCGTTATATCACATGTGGACTAATATTAAAAGGAACTGGGTTTATAATGGATCATACTATAAAAGCTTCATGATACAGCGTATGTGATATTTGAGAATTATATGAGCCAATATCCTAAAATTTTTATTTTGAAAAGATTTTGCTAATGAAAGGATACAAATTTATTAATTTTACAAATTTCTGGTTATCTAATTTTATAAATTTCTAAAATAATGATAATATTCTTTACAATATAAGTCTTTTAGCCATATGAAGAGGTCGTATAAACAAAATTTGCTCCAGATATTGAAACTGATACAGACAACTTCACCCACACATAGAAACAGTGGTAAAATGGAACTTTTCTAGGAAGTACTGGGCTGATTCCCCAAGCTGGTCAGAAAAATCATTTGTGAAGAGGTAAGGAATAACTTTTACATATTAGTATAATATCACTGAGTGTTTTTTATAGTCTTTATTATGGTGACTATGTACATTTCATGCTTTTTTCATAATGCTTATGATGAATGCTATTAATTTTCTGAAAAAATGTCTTTTTAATATCTGTTTCAACAATTTTGTCCTTCATTATCTTGATATAATCACATACAATTTATTTATTTGTTTAAGAGTTTTTTTAATTCATAGGATGAACCCCATTTGATTATGATTAATTAAGAGTTTTATTATAACACACAGCACATTCATTCCTGACATGAAATAAACAATCGACTGAATATAGAGTTATATCATTTAGTTGGATCATAAAGTGGCTTCATTTGTGTATAATGTTTACACAGTAGGAAATTTCCTCTGTAACCATACCTTAGAATGTATCCTAATGTTAAGAGGTCCATTCCTGCACTTAAAAGAATAAGGAAGGCAACAAACAAGAAATGAAGAGTTGGTAGAAAGTGGGAAGAAGAGACAGAACAGGGAAGAATGGTGAAGGATATGATCACCATACAGTATATACCATGTGAAGACATTTTCAGAACTGTTTGCAATAAAAATTTGAAGAACTTTACCAATAACTCTTTAAGCTGGGTAGAGGGATGGATGGCTCAGCAGATAAAGCAGATACAATTTAAAGGACTTTAGATATGCTTCCCTGACTCATGAAAATGCTGAATGCATATGGTTTCTTGTCTGTGATTTCAGCCTCAGAAGGCACATTCTGAAAATCCTAAAAGCAAGCTCTCTAGCTAGATTAGTCTTAGTGGCAAGCTCTGCAATTTGTTAGTGGCTATGTCTGAAAAATAACAAAGATGGAAGATCAGTCAAGGATTATTACTATTATCATTTTGGATTGTTATATGAACACACACACACACACACACACACACACACACACACACACACACACGTCTTGGCTGAGACCTTATCCTAAATAGTAAATTTATATCATCTGTAAGGTTCAGATAACATTGTACAAGAAGAGACTAGAAGGCTGGAAAAATTTGAAGATAGAGAAAAGACTGTAAAATTTAGGCATGGCAGAGTCATTGAAATGTTGATCTCACATTAGAATAGGCTACCTGTACAGAATCTGCAAAAGCTTGGCCTGTCAACAGTAAATCATGAGTTAGAAAGGGATTATAGAGTCCTGCCTGTCCTGCAAACTATTGATACATGCGGAGAGTAGAAAAATCATTGCCTTTAGTTACATACCCACCAGGCTACAATAGATAGCTCCAAAGCCATATTTATAGGGATAAACCTGGATAAACTGAATGTGTCTCAAAGTAAAACAGAAATCATGAATGTGAGGAAAGGACTTGTTGGGAAGGTAAGGATGTAATGTGAATAGGAAGGATATCAGGAAAGGTAGATAATGAGAGTATATGGTATGCACTATGTGCATGTATAAAACTTACAAAAAATAAGTGCAATAAAAGTTGTACAAATCTAGGATCTTGAAGGTAGTTGAGTGGTAAGGCACTTGCCCAGCATACAGTGGACAGCTAGTTCAAAACACAGTGTTTGTTGCCAGATGAAGAATAAAAATTATAATATTCTCTACCAAACATCCTATAGTTTATATTTTGTATTAATCTCCATAATTTTTATATCTCAACCACACTACTTTGATTTTGTTTCATGCATTTTAGCATTTAATAGAAGTTCATGAGCGGCTGGAGAGGTGGCTCAGGAGTTAAGCCTCTGCCTTGCAGGCAGAAGGTCCTGAGTTCGGATCCTAGATCCCACGTATAGACGCCAGGGGGAAGCACGGGCGGCCTGCATTTCTGGTCTTGGTAGGGCGGAGCCTGTGAATCCCCGGGCAGAGTAAACAAAGATGAGGTGGAGGCGGTCCTTGGTGGTTCCCGAATTCGTCGGTGGTTCTACACACACACATACACACACACACACACATACACACACGCACACATGAATACACCCACAATTGAATAAATAATAATCTTTTTTAAAAAAATAGAAGTTCGTGAAATTATTTGTTACTGGATATGGCTTAAAAACTTCATGTAATATGGGAAGGTTTACCAAAAGATTAATCAAATAAAGAAGAAAAAAACAACCACAGAAGTCAAAATAATTATTTAATGGAAAATGTAAGGCATTAAATGCAATGAGATAGTCAAATTGGAACTGATCAATTCTAATGTAGTCAAAGATAAGGCTTACATGTTTTAATTCATAGAAAAGACAGAATTTAGAATATTTTAAGCAAATTATTTTTGTTAACATTTATTATTACTTCACTTAATGGTGTTTTTTAAACTATTATCATTCCAAATTGGAATATCCCCCAACTGTGGAGACATAACCACAGACACCTACATAGAAATTGCTATTTCTAAGCTTCTAAAAGGAATTTCAGATTTGAAATTTTAAATTCATGATATGAAGAAATTCAGTTGCAGTTAATATCAAGTTTATGTGCTTGGTATATAACATAATTGTTTTTCATATATCTGCTTTCCACACAGTATGTACATAAAACATATGTAATATATACCAGTCATTTATTTCTTTGAGAGACACAGCCATATTTTCACTACATATAAATTTTAAACATCTTCTTCAGCAGCTCTAACTCATCATTTCTCATCAGTGAATAGAAGTGATAACCCTTCCCATTAAGAAATGCAAAGAAGTACGCATGTCCCCCAGTCTGAAGACTTATGGAAACACTGTGAGATAGAGGTGAAGAGCTCAAGGCCAATGAAGAGGATGCCAAGAGTATTATTGAATAATTTAATGAAAAAATATAATATAAATAATGTTTCACTGTCTCCTGAATATGTCTCGTTACTGTTCTCAAATAGTTGGTCAATGACTACAAAATGAACTACCTATGAGTTTTTTTATTTGCACTTAAATCATTTCTTACAATAACTGATACATAGTCCTTCAGTTAGTGCAGGTGGGGAGTCAAAAAGGGAGGAGCTATACAGATTAGAATGTGAGGTCACATATATACACATGTGTCTTCAGAACAGACACGTGTATTAACACATGTGATTAACACAGGATGTTAGAAATAGATTAGTAAGTCATTGTCTACATGACTTTAGTGCTATAAATCTCGTGAAATAATTTTACTACTAAGATATGCTGAATACTAGAATAATATTGAATAAAATGCAAAGAAATATATTCCGAATTGTAGTGAGATAGTTAATAAGATAATCAACATTCACTGGATACCTGTAACACAGTTGTCATTGTTAGCGTGAGTGGGATTGGATCAAACATAAAATAATCTTGTTTTAAATAATTTGGCAAAAAGAAACAGTCATAATAATCAGATATTTTATTTTATATAGTAAGGAAAGCTTCTTGTTCCATTGAAACATGGAAAATGTAATTTAAAATCTAGTATTGTTATGTTATGGCAATTGAATCATTTTCCTTGACTAATGAGAACAATACAGATAAGTTCCAGTTGTTTTATGCAGCTCGTCCTATGCTGTTACCAGTTCCCCATGAAAGATAGTTAATTTGAATGAGCTCAAGGCAGGCATACAATACCTGAAGACATTCCTGTGACCCTTTCCTGAAAATATACAATGAAAAAAATTGAATCTCCTCTGTATTTGTTATTCTTAATGAATTTAAAAATGGTTAATGAATTTAACGATGGTTAATGTTCTTCAACTCACCTCAGAATTTATAAACCTTCTGTATGGATTCCTTCCAAATAGAGCCCTTGGGTTCACAAGGTGCCATTAGTAAATGACGGAAAGGGAATATCTTATCATTATTTTACTATTGTGTGTTTTGGACACTGATTAAGTCACCATTGGTTACTAAAGTAAATAAATCTTTATAACTGTGATGGGGAACATTAAGCTCCCTTTATGTTGATTGTCTAGTAAACTTTAGTATTGGACATAATATTGGGATGCTGGATTTCAAACATAATCTTTTCATCATGTTTTATTTCCATAAAGATAGATTGTGTATCTCAGTAGTTTCCATTGAAGTTCATGGGTGCACAATAGCTAATCAAGTTATCTCTGCATTTCAATATGTGTATTTAGCACTCAATAATCAAATGATTCACTAACAAACTGTGAAAAATGTGTTTCAAAAATAAAGAGTAACTAAGTTTAAAAGATGAACTTTAACACTTGCATGATTTTTTTCACACATCTCCAGTTTGTGAAATGCTTGCTATGTGTTAGTCTTTGTTCATGACTCTAGGCAAATTTTCATGATAATGCTGCAAGGACACTATCTTCGACCAAATTTAGGAGAGAATCTGAAATTGAAATATGATCCTTGGGTCACAGGTGCACTCATGATAGGGTGGTTTCCAGAACCTATGCTGTTTCTGTTGAGTCAGCACCTTCCTGTTTCAGTGAACAGACTGAACTCTGTAAAAGTTGTTTTTTTCTTTTCTTTTCTTTTTTTTAGAAAAGATAGAATGTTTCAGAACAAGCAATACCATATGATTGGAAGTATTGTTTTGAATTCTGTGCAATAGAGTGTATCTAATGAAAAGGGTTTCATCACTATGAACAATGCCAGAGTGATTAAAAGGTTGAGTTTGAGATCATGTGACATTATTTCTAATGAGTAAGTTATTTATTACAAAAATGTGCCTGTTATCTAAAGGAATTCGTTGCAGCTGCTATAAATTTTCAGATTCCAAGGTTCCAATAATTGAGAGTTGCTAATTGTTTTATTTCTTTGTTTATATTTCTCAGGCCTGTACTAACAAATAGCAGAAGTGACACAAATGACACATATTTACCTCTCTGAATATTTAACTGTGGAGTTCTACTACAGCTTTCAATTTATTGAATAGAGCTCATAATTTCACCTGAAAATTTCCTAAATTTGAATTTTTAGTATTCCTTTCATGACATTATTCTTCTGATATAACATTTTATTACATTGATACTTTTTTTGGTTTGTAAAATTGCCCAAAGATTGTCACTCAGTATTGAGAAGGTAGTTGCCACATTCTCTAACTTCTTTTTTCTATGTAATGTATTTTTATCGTTGCCATTTTAAATTTGATAATTTATAGTGAAATTTAAAGTATTGTGAAGTTTCTTTTGTAAATGTATTGATATCTCCTAGCACGTGATAAATGGTAATGAATTCTCAAATTAAAAGTATTGTGTATGACAGAAGTAAAATTTATTTTTTAGTTTAGTAATGGTATACAATGAGTCAAACTTTCTGCTATGACTGTTGTAAAATAGACAATCCTTCACACAAATCTTATTCTGGTGGGATAGAACAGAAAAAAAATCAGCACCATTACAATATGTGTTATTTGAGAGAGAGGCAGAACTTGAAGGGCAAGCATAATAAAACAGAGTAACATATTGTTCTGCTTCATATAGGAAGCTCATCAGTACCAAAAAAAGCCTTCTTTCTATGTAGAGGATCAGTCCTTGTTGCTCCACAGAAAATAACTTCAAGTTTCCTAGCCAAGAAACCATATGTGATATTTTTTCTGTGCCACGGTATTTCTAAAATGTTACTTCATCAATATTGAGGAAAAGCAGAAAAAAAATCTTCCAGTAATATTACTTATAATTAAAATGGGCATTTGATTTTGCATAAATGTTCACTTGGAAATTTGTAATACTACATGCTTTTCTTAAGCCTGAAAATTAAGGTAAAGACTTGTGAGTCAGTCTGAAGTTCATCAGCCTTTTCCAGGTTGCACCTCAAAATGATGGTTCATTTTTAGTTAAAATGAGGTATCTTGTAGGTATATTTGCTATATCCACCTGTCAACATGGCATATTATGAATCAAACTTCCTGCTCTGCCTGTTGTAGAACAGATTATCCTTTACATGAATCTTATTCTGGTGGGATAGAACAGAAAAAATATCATTAACATAGTAGCCCATTATAATATGTGTTATTGAGGACTTACTTATCTAACTAACTAAAGTTATATTTAAAATATACACACAACTATCTGTAAGGCTCATACATTGAAATAAACTCTAAATTCACCTGTTCATTATGAGCATTGCTTTACCTTAGTTCCTGACTTGGAGCAAGTCACCTTGACATGGTTAGTTGACAGTAATTGTTATGCTTCATCACTAACAAATTAAGGAAACTGTACTGGTCTACAAGCTGTAACCATGCCAGCTCCTTATTTAATTGTTGATTGTATGCACACATACGCTGTCCTTAGGTTGTGCCTTACATACCCTGAATTCTTTTCACTTTCCTCTGTACGTACGTAGCTGGTGGCCATAATTAGAATGTAGTCGCTGAATCTATCCTTTTGCGTTTTGCAGAGCTTCTGTTTAGAATTCTGGAAATATATTTATAAGAGTCTGTGTTTTTTCTAGTTTACTGTTCAATTTTGCTATCAGAACTCATGAAGGTAGATTAGAATCCAGAACAAATTCAGGAGATAGTAAAAGCTTCATTGCCAGCATACCATCTTTGCCTGTCATCAGAAGCAAACAGAGAAGACTCCTCCTTCAGCCTCCTGAATCCTTAGGGCTTGTCTTTAGCAATCACCAACACGAGCTGTGGATATTTCAGTCTCATACATCTAAATGTGGAAATCATGGTAGCCATTCTCAGAACCAGCCTCCTTATGTATATATAAGACACTGGTCTTACTGAATAGATTCTCCATATTAAATAATTTTGTTTATAAAAATGCTTATTTGCTCTGATTTTTTTTAAATTAAACTTGACTTGGTGAAGTTTTTTTTTTAGAAGATACATGATTACCCCAAGTAAAATATATTTGAAAATCAGATATTTTATATGATCAGTATATTCATGTTGGGCACAAGTGAATTCAATTTTTTGACACGAGAGAAAAACCTAGTTAAGCCAGAACCATCGCATGATTATCTGAAATAACCAAATAAGAATATAGATGAACAAGAGCCTTATTTCCATTTATTTTGCTCACATACTCTCGAGTAGCTATTAATTGTCTCTCTTGAGAGCTCCAGCTCACCAAACCAATTATTTTTTACTGTGCTAAGAAGGTGTCTACAACATTCTATTGGCAGCCAGAGGAGTTTATTGGCCAAGTTAAACTTTTCTTAAAATCCACACCTGAATCATTCTTGTTAAAATTTCTCAAAATTCAATATTTAAAACAGTCATTTTTGGATGGTTATATATTACTTTATTTTCTGTTATTATTTTTATGTTCATTCAGTTTCCTGTAAATACAATGGAATACTTGGGTTGTTACATTAAACTATTCACATGAAAAGTTTATTTCACTAATGATTATGCAATTTACAGTGTTATAGCAGCCATCCAAGTACTCTAGGCATGTGGTAGTAATGTGAGATGTAATGATAAGGAAATCTAGTTAAAGCAAAGCACATAAATCATAAGTCAGTGTTACCATAACTTGCCCTAGGGAGATGTAAGAAAATGACACTTTCCAAAATAAGTCACTAACAACAAGCTAAAGTATGGTTCCACTGAAATTCATCTTGGTGGACCTCTGGGATGATTAGATTTGCTTATAGAACATGATTGAGGTATTACAGAAATGTGAGTAATCCAGAAGTCAAACCTCACATGGAAATGTAGAAGACACTATTCATATTTAAATCATAGCAATGTAAAAAACAGGTAAGGCCCTTTGAAAACAAGAACTTAGTTTAGAAGAGGATAAGATGTTCAAGTAAAGGTAACAAAAAGGGTTTTTTTTGAAAGGGCTTCATGATGGATAGCATCACAGTGATCAGAGTGTGTGCAGAAGAATTTACATGAGAAGACAGGATAACAGAGGAATCAAGGGCATGAGTTGATCATTTGTAGCAACTTGCATTGTTAGGAATTCAAGTCCCCCATAAAAATAATTAATCACTCCTAAGTAAACCATTCCTAACCACCTGATCATGGTTCACTAAATGTTCTCTCTTAAAATCTTCTTGCCTTTAGGTCCCTGGTTGTGGGGCTTGTGCTTTGCTGCTGAGTAGGCTTGCCTTCTCTGTGACCACGCCCCATAGAAGTTGCTTTTGGTGGTCCTGGGTCATTGGGCCAGCACCTCACTGCTGGGTAAGCCAACACTCTCTGTGACTACCCCCTTTTTCCCCCCTGCAGCCACCACTAACACCACCCACTTATCCATATTCCCTACTATTCCTTAAGTACTAAAGAACTTTACAGCTTTTCAAGAATTTAACATATTTCAAAGAAAACCCAGGCAACGAGCTAGCGGACCAACGCCATACAACTGAGGACTTCAAATATCATTTCACTGAACAAGGGAGAACCTTCCCTTCCAGATCTAAGATAAGTAAGGTAAGTAAACCTTTTTTTACCTTCCTATCACTCTCAATTGATAGTAGTCACGGTTTAAGATTTCCATATATCCCACCCAAAAACCCATACAACTTCAGGGACTTAACCATTCACCCTCATTACCAAGGAAGTAAAAGCTACAACTGCACTACCACATTAGTCCTCAATCCCTGTCTACTAATCCCTATCTACTAAACTAGGAAGACATCTGACACAGCTCATTCTCACTTCCCTTCATGCTCACTTGGGACTGGATGAATCAACATCCAGGGGATAGGGTCTGGAAGTCAGATAGTAACCAATGGCACCCGGGAGACTGACCCAATTCACTGCTGTATCTTACTCCAAGCCTCTTCCTATATTGAGACATTCTTTTAAACAGCCTTTTATCTTAGCTTAGAAAATGACCTTAATGCCCAATCAGGATGCAATCAAGGGCAGTGCTTGAACTGAAAAACTGAGAACAATAACTAACCATAATTCAGGACATCAAAGACCTTACAATGTTAACCTGGAACCAGACCAGCTAAATTTCTCCCCATTCTAAAGCTCAGGGAACCTTGCAGAAGAGGGAGCAACAAGAAGGTAAGAACCTCAAGATGGGGAGGATCACCGATGGACAAGATACTCCACTCAGTCTGGCTTACGGCAGCCAGGATATTGCTGCAATGTGATTTGATCTTGCCTGACCTGCACAATACCTGACCTTCACAATGGCAAGCCCCCATAGATTAGTGAGGATTTCAGGAGAGAAGATTTCAGGCAGTAGGATCTTTAGAGGCAAGGGGTTAGACAGATAAAATGGAATTTTCCCATTAGTGGGGGGCTCAAGGAGAGGCTCCAAGGTATGCCAGAGTCTCAACCCTCACTAGTATAGATGACTCAGAGGGAAGTTCAGCATCCATATAAGCAGATGTTCTGGAAGGTGGGAGCGAAGGGGGAGGCAGGGAGGGAAAGGTTGAAAAAGGGTGCGATGCGGGAGTTGGATGAGGTTCAGCAGGGGGGAAGGGAAGGAAAAGGAGGAGGCAGAGGAGGGGGAGGGCAAGAGTATCTGACTATTGAACTTGTATAATCAGGTTAAAAAGTTTCTAGCACTTCAAAACCATAAGAATCTCATTTCTTGAACCTTAAGTGTCACATGCAAACCATACATAAACATTTCGAACTTATGAAAAACAAAATAAGCTAAGAAGAAAAACGTCTGTCATTTTCAATCCAAAATTTTAACTTTATGAATAAAATTTCATATTCCCCCAGTGTATGTCACTCATATCTGTGCTCTAAAAACAAGCCTGAAGAGATTACAGCATAATTGTGAAAGGAAATATCTATCAATCCAGAGGTTGTCTAATGAAACTGAATGTCTAACTGTATGTAAGTTTCTCTATCAGTACACCTAGTCATGCATATTGGCACTAGTACAAAAACTCAGCCTTGCGGCAGGCATGCCAATCAGATCTGACAGATTTTAGACCTAATTTGTCAGTACTGAGGCTTACTAAACCTACATTTCAGGATAAAACATTTGTTTTGTATCTTTTGAGGATCCATAGATCAGTATGTATTTCTTGAAATGAAGCTCTTTATATAGGAGAAAAGAAATTGAGGCCTTTGGATTCTCTTTTAAAATATTGTGCTGTTATATGTTGTGTTCTCTTTTAAAATATTGTGCTGTTATATGTTGTGTCCAGACCTTTTACAGATTAAAGTTGAAAGTAGAGTTTATCCATTTAAAAGAGAGTCTCCCATACTGAGTTATTTTTGTCACTTTTATATTTTTCTTCATTTTTTATTTATGTCTGAGGAAAGATGTGAATTATAGTATCTAACCTACAGAGCTACTTTGAAAGTTAGTATATTCTAAGTAGGCAAGATCTTTGTCAGTATTCTAAACAATGGTATAGACTGACAATACATATTTTATTTTATTTCATATTTTATATCCATGAATTTATGAATTTTACCATATATTTGCTATTTAAATCTATAATAAAGATTTTGAAGCTTCAGACTGTGACTTACAATGTACAACACAAATACAATAGAAAGACTAATTGGAAGCAATCTGTTAACAACAATAACAAAATTATTTTTAGTAGCATGTCAGGGAAGTTGCAATATATTAAAGGTATTTCTTTTTCATACAAGAATATATGCAAGCACATTTGCAGTTGTAGATTTCTATTTTAATATTTAAATGAAAATGTTCTCTTATTGAACCCAATTGAGAAATGGAAAATAAGAAGTATATATATATATGCACACACACACACATGCACACACATACCACACACAGGTCCACACAGACAGGCATGCACACACCCTCAAGCTCTGTAAGTACATTACCAGTAAAAGATCATGAAATTCCCTCGGTTCACATGCAGCTCTCTTTCCACTTTCCAGTTCAGTTCAACTGAATGGACTCATTAACATCAATCAAATATTATAGATGATAATATGAAATAAACAATTAAAATTAAATAAATGCATACTTTTAAAGAGCAAAATAACCTTTAAAATAAGAAATGAAAAAATAGGAAGCTGGATATGTCAGGATATACTAGTAATTCCCATCTTCACTTTTGATATTGAAGCTAAAATTTGAACCCTGGAGGCCAGCCTGGCTTGCCAGGAAGATCTTATTTTAAAGATAAACAAGGAACAAATAATCAAACAACAAATGGAGGCATAAATTTCTGATTATTTTAATCATATATTATAACCATAAAATTTAAGGTATACTGGTTAGTCAATAATATGAGATATTTTGTAGCCTTAAATGCAAATAAACCATTAAGTACAAATTTCAGCAAAGGCAAGTACTTGTATTAATGCTGCAAGAATTTTACCCACATGGCTTTAACCTCTGTCTCATCTCAGAAATTCCTCCCTGTTGTTCTGTTACATTTCACACATAGAACATTGAAAACTTTTATGTTGCTTAAACTTCGTCTCTGATTAGCTTCCAATATAAACTTACTATGTGCTACCAGAGAAGCAAAACCAGTTATATAGCAATTCCCTCATCTATTTCAGTTCCACATGATTCCTTTGTCATCAAAGATCTTTGCTTTCATGGAAAAAGAACAGCATCTTCAACAAATGGTGCTGGCAAAACTGGATCTCCACATGCAGGAGATTAAAACTGGACCCATACTTGTCACCATGTACAAGACTTAATTCCAAATGGATCAAGGACCTTGACATCAGGCCAGAGACTATAAAAACCATAGTTGAAAGGATAGGGAACTCCCTAGAGCTGATTGGGCTAGGCCAATATTTCCTAAACAGACATCCAATGGCACAGTCACTGCTACCAACTCTCAACAGTTGGGATCTTGTGAAATTAAAGAGCTTCTGTTCAGATAAAAAGATTGTAACACGAGCTCAAAGGCAACCCACAGAATGGGAGAAAATCTTCACTAACCACATATCTGATAGAGCTCTACTGTCCAGAGTGCACGAAGAACTTAGAAAACTAAACATCAAGGAAACCAATGGCGCAATTAAAAAATGGGCCCTGGAACTTAAAAGAAATTTTACCAGGGATGAAATTAAAATGTCTAACAAATATCTTAAAAAATGCTCCACTTCTTTAGCCATCAGGGAAATGCAAATCAAAACTTCCCTGAGATATTATCTCACCCCCGTCAGGATGGCAAAAATCCACAATACAAACAACAACAAATGGTGGAGAGGATGTGGAGAGAGGGGAACTCTCCTACATTACTGGTGGGAGTGCAGGCTCATACAGCCACTTTGGTGAGCCGTCTGGAGATTCTTAAAGAAATTAAAGATTGAAATGCCATATGACCCTGCTATTCCACTTTTGGGTATAACCCCCCATATAGCAGAGGTTCACCTCGATAGCACAAGCACAACCATGTTCATAGCAGCACTGTTTACAATCGCAAAGACATGGAAAAAACCCAAATGTCCAACAGTTGACGAGTGGATAAGGAAACTGTGGTACATCTATACAATGGAGTACTACTCAGATATCAAAAATGATGAATTACTGGAATTTGTCGGGAAATGGATGTCATTAGAAACAATTATATTAAGTGAAGTATCCCAGACCCAGAAAATTAAGCGCCGTATGTACGCCCTAATAGGTGGCTCCTAATACCAAACCCACCCAGCCCATCTTGAGACACTCATAGGTAAATCTATGTATTACCTACAGTAATTGCAAGGATTACGAACAGGAGGGATGGGGTTGGAGGGCCACACCAGAAACAAGGAGAGAAGTGACCATGTTACAGTAGAGAAAATAGGCCTCCATCAAGGACTGCAAGAAAGTAATGTGACACCTAGTTAAGTTCACAATTCGTTCCTGATCATTTACAACTAAGGGGGTATGAACTCACCAGAAGGGTAGGGCATATAGTCCGGCATATTAAAAAGTAACCATTTTGCAAATGGGTGATTGACCTCCCATTGCCAAATGCCATATGACCCTGCGATTCCACTTTTGGGTATAAGTATTACATCTACCCTTGAATGTGCTCTTATAATAAGACTCCAGTTTAACAGCTTTCTGTCTCTGGCCAGGGGGTGACATACAGTGCCCATCACGATGGAGTGAAGGGCATTGCAGGAGCAACAAAACTGCAAAAGAAAATCAAGGAACCACTATCCAGAACTTTAGAGACTCTATATCAACCACCTAGAACTAGGGCAGACTAATCTCTCTCCATCCTGAAGCTCAGGGACATTTGCGGAAGAGGGGGCGGTAAGAGTGTAAGAGCAAAAGGATGGGAAAAGCAATGATTTGCAAGATACTCCACACAAGTTAGGGCCAAAGCAATACATAATTGGACATTGCATGCCCGGCGCAATGTCCAACACACTATTGACCTCACAAAGTCTAGCATCTGCTAAAGGCACCAAGATCCTTGGACGCAAGGGATTGACAGCCACAGTAGTGTTCCTATGCTTAAGGGGAACACATGAAAGGGTTCAGGGAAATGCCACTGGGTCCTTGTACGTCATCGGAGAGGAGGGCCCAGAGGAGAGTCAGGCATGCACAAGAAAGGACTCTGGGAATTGGGGCGGGAGGCACGGGGGGATGGGGCGGGAGGGGTGAGGGGAAGAAGAGCAGGGGGTTCGGGGGGAGGAGGAGGGAGGGAGGGAACTGGTGTACCTATTAAGTTTGTATGAGCTGAAATAATAATAAAAAATGTATTTAAAAAAAAAAGATCTTTGCTTTCAACTTTTCTTCTAATCCTATGCAAGAGAATCTTTTGACTCCTTTTTCCCAACTTTAAGCTTCTGGAGACGAAGACTTAGTATAGTTGCTTTAAGACAACAAAAGAAGTTGAACGAACTTATTCATATATAAGGAGACAATGGTTGAAAGTGTTAGAACTTGGGAATGGGGTTGGGAATAGTATCCCTGTACAAAACATATCAGAGAGCGACTTGGCTCATTTCTGCTTAGGACAGGCAGCATGTACCAATCCCCAGACCAGGAAATTAACACTTTGCAGACACGGAAATGTTTACAGATCAGGTTCTAGAACTATCAGGAATAAATTTCTGTTATTTAAATTATCCACTCTATGGCATCTGACTGTAGCATCTTTAGCTGACTCTGAAAAATTAAGTATAATAATAAAATATATAATTCTGTCCTGGATAATAGGAAATATGATGCTAAAGTGATATTTAAACTGGCATTTTAGGAATGTAGAGGATATAAGAAAATATTCATAATAGATAAACATCAGAGATTTTTATGCTTAATTTAGCTCTAGTTTAGCACCTTTAGCATTTCAAAGAGGGAATCACAGGGAAGTTAACACTTCCTTTTTCTTACTTCTGATACCCAAACACTATAGGAATCAGTTCACTAACATTAATAGAATGATTATCAAGCTACTAATTCTTCAAGTACATTAATCACCCCTCCTATTCCATTGAACACTTATGTGCCTAATTCCATCATTTACAACAAAAACTGAGCTAGTTTACTCAATAGGTTAAGAAAAATCTGGGAAGAGATGGCTCTGTGCTTAGGGTCTACCTAACAAACAAAAGGCTTCCCACATCCCCGAAGCCAATGGCTATAGCATCCTTACTGTGATTTTCAATCCTGGAAGGCAGAGATTTGGACCCTCCAGAGAAAAATGGATTTTTTTCTGAATTTAAAGAAGTAGATTCAAAATGCTAAATTACAAGAATGATTGAGGATGACTCCACTTATCACAACCATGCCTTCACAAATAAAAACACTCCCTTATTCTCATGTGCCTGCTCACTTGCCCCCATCCACATGTAAACATACACATACCATGTGCACATATATTGAAGAAAAATTTAAAAAGTAAAATACAGTATACTCTTAAAATAAAGATATAGATTACTCTAGTGATTAAGAAATTAATCAAATAAAATTGAAACCGAACTACCTCTTCTCATGTGTCATTAATTTTTTTCTGTTGATTTTACTTCTTGCTGCAAGTTACAGATACCACCATCCCTCATGTCTCCATTGATGTTCATCTTCTTGGCCATTACGTTTCCTACAGCGGAGATAGCATTGTGACTGTGGGTAACTCTTTCTGAAAAGAGCAACAACATAGAGAAATTACATTAATCTCAACAACAGCAACATAGATCATGATTTGTTAAGAATTATATCCACATATTTACTTCATTTGATCAAATTCTGGAAGAAACAGTTGACATCTGAAAAATGTAAAATCTAAAGTCAATGTATGCTGTGGTATAGTAAAAAATAGAATACTACAGCAGATCTAATTTAGAGGAATACAACCCCTACATTAATCAGTTATAGCAGTTCCCTTCCCACCCACAACCAGCAACTGTCCAACCCCTCATTGGCGTAGAGGGAAGATGTGATATCATGCATACCATCACAGAGTGAAGAGAGTCACATTTTTCAGCTCCATAGATTCTTCAAAGCCAGCTGATGGGGGGTTTGCAAATTGCATTTGCACAATAGAGTCAAATAGTGTCAAATAAAAGACACAACTACACCTTTAATCTTGAGCACTCATGGCTTCAAAAGCCTAGTCACTAAAAATGGGTCATGTCATCTGCAAATTCATATTTTGTCAGTTCAAACCATGTTCCTAATGACATCATTGGATCAATGCTGTGATGAACAGTGGAATGATCTTCAGCCCTGACAACAGGGTATGGGGATGCCAGGAATTGCAAAGGTGTCATCCAACTTCAGCAGGGGATAGAAAGAACAGTGTGACATATTTTCCATGAGAAAAATTCTCTTCAAAAGAAAAAAACAAAACAGCAAACTTGAGCGGGATGGAAAGAAAATTTGTTCTAAGTTTCTGCTAATACCTTTCATCTATCAATGTACCTTTATCCTTCTGAACTATATAAAATACTTACTTTAACTCCTTTCATTTTTTCATTTCAATAACTATTACCCTAAATCCATAAACACAAAACTTCAAAGAACCTGAAAAATATTTAAATAATAACAACAATGTAGGGTTTATATTGAAGCTATAATTTATAGAGAAATGACTAATCCCACATTCAAATTTTTATAGGAGACAAATTTTTCAAATATTAAATTGCTCAATAGCTGTCTTCCAATTCAATCAATAGGAAGAAGGCAAATAGTGTGAGCAGAACTTTTGGAAAAGCCATAGGTATGTGGCCAAATGACTAAAGCCCTGTTTTGTACATGGTCAAATTGACTTTTTACTTTGAAAATTTTTGTGTATTATCCTGTGATTATTTTATAATACCTTTTTGACTGAAGTTCTTACTTTAAAATTGTCTGCTACATAGACATTTTTTTTAACCAAAAGTGATTATTCAATTAAAAAAATAAGAACCCAGAAATTCAGTCCTGTTGCATCCTACAAAGCATCTGTGTAAAGGTAATTTAGAAGAAGGCAGGAAAATATGAATTTCTGACCTTATTTGCTCTGTGTATAAAAAAGGAATTTCTATCCAATGTTTCTACTTTTCTTTAACTCTTCTTTGTTGTCTTGATTCACACCTAAAAGATCAGGAGAAGCAATATTGTTTTGAGGTTTTTCAAGTTCTTAGACACTGAGAATCCTTGCAAATGTGAACAGCATTCCCTACCCAATTACTATTCTCTACTGACTCTTGTCCTTCTACAAGTTTGAAGGCTATATTAAAGGTCAGAATATGCCTCTTTGGGGGGGAAGTTCACATGTTCTCATGAGCAGAAATCCCTGAATTACAAGATTTATTTGGTCTACTTTTGACATGTTTGTTCAAGTGTGTATATGTGTGTCTGTGTGTGAACAAGTGCATACATGCATGTGTCTGATGTACGTGCATGTGAATGTGCATGAATACAAGCTATGACATGGAGTATGATTACAATATGTCTTTTTTAGTGATTGCCAACTGAAAAAAATTCATAATTGACTATCTGAATTAGCACCTACTTTATCAAAGTAATGGAAAATATTTTATAATTTTCTACTACTCTGGGCTTACTATTAAATATACAGATTTTGTACCTCCTTTACTTGTAGAGTTTAGTCAATTTAGCTTTTGACAATCTCAATGTTGCTATGTGTGTGTGTGTGTGTGTATAATTCCAGTGTTTTTATATTGCAATAATAACTTATCCTTTTCAATCTGTTGAACTTTTCATAATCCTGTAATTACATGTATGTTTTCATGAGCCTACCTCAATCCTCCCTATCATGTCACCTACAGAGAATAGTTGGTTTCATGAAATACTAGGATAAAAATCTATAAGGATTTATGAAATTGAGACATCTCTTTCAATTATGTGAGCTCCAGAGATTGAACTCAGGTTATCAGATTTGTGCAAAGGTGCCATTACCCACTGAGTCATCTCCCCAACTCTCTCTAAGTGTCCTTAAGTTAATTCACTCACCAAGACTATCCTGTTCTGGGACCTCATCCTCTGCTCAAGATAAACCTTCAGAACATGTGCCTCATTTAGTCTCTGATCTCACATTTCCTTCCAGCTCACAACCTGTTCCATACAAAGGGAGAGTTTATGCAATGTCCTATTTTAGTTTTGGTCGTCTGGATTGTTAGGTGAATATAAACTCCATAAATGCCTACTGAAGAAAATTTGTCCTGATAATTTGTAATCAAAAAGAAGAAAAATACTAGGAAAGAAAATAAAAAGGGAAAGGGGCTAGGAGAGAAGAATAGTGGTTGGTAAAAACCATCTTCTGTGGTTTGTCTATGCATATATTCAAATATAATTCAACAACAACAATAGAACAACTGAATAATTAATGTATGTGATATTAAAGTTAGATTAGGGAATGTCACCAGTATGGTTATTTGCTTGAGAAAAATGAGGCACTCCATCTGTCCCCTTCTTTACTATTTTCTAATTTTGGGGATCCTGCCTAGTTTTCATAGAATTTGGACTATTATATTTATGATATTCTCTTTGATCAGGATTTTTAGCTGCACATTATGATATAAGTAATATATTAAAAGTGGTGTTAATATCTGCAATCATCATTAATGTTATATTCATATTTTGTTTGATGCCAGATCTTAAAATACATTTGGCTTAAAATTACTATAAAATTTCAGTAATATAAAGCCAACTGCCATGTTTTTTCTTTCAGACATCAGCAAAGGAAATTCATATATTTCTGTAGTCATTTTAATTTTGCACTTTCTAATTCAATTGAAGCATAAAATAGTTCTTTTATAATCACTAATTTATTGACTAATAAATTATTATTCAAAGAATGGGTGTATAATTTTTAGCAGATGGTTAAAGACAATATCTAAATAATTTTCTGCATCAAGGCTCAGGAAGCCTGGCAGAACAGGAGGCAGTAAGAATATGAGAGCTGAGTGTGAGGAGCAGTACTGCCAACAGTATCTCCTTATTATGATGGGCTGCTGCCTCCAAGAATTCACTGCAGTTATGTCTACTTTACCTAGACCAGCACAAGAGTATCAGCCATTTACCACAGACAGGGGAAAATCTCAAGAGGGACTACATATCCCTGAGATACCATCTGAGGTTAACACCACACATGGGAAGGGAAGTTACTAAGTGACTTTTCTCAGTGATAAATCACACATTCCCAACAAGTACTCAGGCACCTGTCAGATGAAACACAGTGGTGCCACACATGCAAAAAGATGAAGGGTTTGGAATGGAGAAAATGTAGAATGTGAAAAGGAACAGGAATTACATTGGGTAATAAGGGATGAAAAATTACAAAAATATTTCATATCCATCCTTAAAAATGTCAAAGAATAAAAAACACAAAAATGTTAAATGACACACAAAAATGTGATGAACAACACATAGGAATATTGCTTCAGATGAATTTTCATGTGTTTCTGCCTTACCCTCTTCACTAGCAGGAAATTCTGAAAATATTGAATTTTTGCTTTCTTTTAATAATGAAGATTTTAAGACCATGGATTTGAAAGCTTATCATGTGCTAAATAAGGAAGTAACTATGTAATGCTTGAAAATATTTATTGTACAGTAAACCAAAAGTAAGTATAAATAGAAATATAGCTATTTCTAATATTAAAATATGGAGTAACACTGGTACTCTTTTCAGGTTTTTATAAAACTGGTAATGATGTCATTTACAATGTAAAAGTATTCCTTAAGTTATTAAAGATTAATAATCATAATTTTCATTCATTCACAAAAATGACATTACAATATATAGATTTCTGAAAGCTAGAAATACCCATGCCATGATTCAATAGTTTAAGACATAATTGAAAGTTGTAACAATAATTTATAGAGGAAAATTGGAAGAATAGTTCTTTGTTCATCTCCAAAGAGTTAAGTAAATAAGCCAAATTTGCTGAAATTTCAAATATCAGTAGTTTTCCATCAACAAATTATATTAAAAAATATTAAAGACAATCTGTCAACTAACCATTGTGCTGATGTTTTAATATTAAGGGAGAGAGTAATCTGTTTTTCATGGAAAATTTCCTTCTGGAAAGAACAGCTTAAAAGTTATGCTTGGAAGTGTTTCCAACTTTACATGATATTGTTGCAAAAATTATATTTAAAACTCTAATGTGACAGTTGTAAAGCACTGAAAATATTTTTAGGAACTAGATAAATTGTAAATTTAAATTTCATTAATTATTACTTTGGCAAAATAAAAAATACAAGATTTTTAATCTAGAAAACTACCAGGATTAGGGAAAAATGGAAATTACTACTTTCTTCAGCAAAGACATGTATATGATTAGAAGACGAGATTGAAACTAATGTAGTAGTTTCGATGTCACAGATTACAAAGCTTTTTCACTTTGATGGTTTTAGTGAGATCTTTTTCTTTAAATATCTAGAGGAGTGCTTAAATTACTTATTTGTTAAAAATATGATATATAGTAGAATCCATAAATGCATATATAACAAATTAAACAGCAAAATTTTTGAAACTTATGAAATAATGAACTCTTTCTTCTAAAATATTAGCATCCAATGTGACAAAACCTGTACATTCTTTTCAAATTTCAGTTGTGATTAAATATTTAATGTCTCAGATATTGAAACTTTACTATTCAATAATTATATTTTATAAGTATTCTATTACATTGGTTCCTTAAGTATATATTGCATTGATGTTTAAAAACAGATTAATAGTATGGAAAAATTTCACAAGTAGGTATAATAATTCAAAACCTTGGCCATTCATGGAATAAACATACAAGAAATTTATAAATAAATAATATTCATTTTTCATCAAAGAACATATTTAAAAACCCCTCCTACTTTTTTGTTACGTGTTTTCATTTTAGTAACTTGTGATTAATTGGAGACATTTTCCTACTAAGTTCTTCTGAATTGTTTCTTGGGAATTAACCCTAAAGGACATCCTATGCTACTAATGTCAAAAAATGTCTTTTAAAAAAAGGAACAAGAATGGGTACTGAAGAAAACGGGGGAAAAAAGCCTTGAGCTGATCCACTTAGAACCCAGGGACAAAATTATACTGGAAGTAACAGGATAAAATGTTAGTCAGAGAGATCTTAAAGGCACCCAAATGTGGCTTTTGCCAGTGTTCTTGGTTCCTCTCCAAAAACTGTCAGTAAGACCCTATTACTGAAGGTACAACACAAATGGATCACAGAACATGGGAAAATATGTCAACTGAAATTGGTCTGAGGACCAATTCTCCTTATTGGATAGTTTACACAGAACCAAGGCATACTGTAGAAGCTGCTGGTGGAGAGAAATAATCACAAGCCTCATCAACAGCATGAGATCTATAAGTTGCAATGTAAATCACTATGGCAACAGGTGATCACTAGTGTAATATTGGCATGATCATCAAGGAGACAACCAATAGCTTTCTGATTTGATTCAAGACCCACTGGTCAGAATGGTACACATCCATTCAAACCAGAACACAAACCTAAAAAAAGGAAGGAAATAGATAAAGAAGAAGACAGCCAATGAACCTTTACTTTAGGTAGGAAGACATTACATCAAACTGCTCTGTAGATAGCTTTTATTATATTGTATATTCCATAGAATGGGAACTTACAGTGGAAAGCTTTGGATCTAAACCTGGAAGAGTGAAGGGAAATGGACAAATCAGTGGGATAGCCTGAAGGAGGTAACTTGATATACCATGGATGCCTGAGCCCAAACAGAAGTAGAGAAAGCCAGAGTGAATCCTGGGGTCCATAGAAGCATAAAGGCAGAAGGATGAGATGGAGTAGGAGGGATTGGTGAAGGGAAGGGAGAGGATGAGAGGAAGGGAGGGATGGAAGCTGAGATTAATACTCAATATGCTTGTAAAAGTAGAAAAATATTTTTTAAAAAAATAGGAGTGATCCATTCTCAAACTTGTGAGAGTGTGTGTGTGTGTGTGTGTGTGTGTGTGTGTGTGTGCATGTGCGTATGTATGTATGTGTGTGTGTGTAGAACCGCGGACGAATTCGGGAACCACCATGGACGCCTTGCCCCGGGATTCACAGGCTCCGCCCTACCAGGACCAGAAACGCACGCCGCCCCCGCTTCTGCCTGGCGTCTACACATGGGGTCTAGGATCCGAACTCAGGACCTTCCGCCTGCAAGGCAGAGGCTTAACCCCTGAGCCACCTCTCCAGCCCCTCTTTCATTATTTCTTAAGTGTATGCAATGTAACTTTATTATGCTTATTCTCCATTACCCACTAACCTCCTACTGTTTCCATCCATCAATAAATCTCTCTAACTTTGTGTTCTTTAAATAAAATAACCATTTGAATCAAATTAGTGTTGCTTTTTTACACATGGGTGTGGACAACCTGTAAATGGCTGACACCCCAAAGAAAAGTGACATTCTTTTGCCACATAGTTATCTTATGAACTGCAGATGTTTTCTGAATTATGATTACGGCAAACATGTAAATGCAAGTAACTTGGGTTAGCACCATATCCAAAAAACTGATATTTTCAGGCCACCTGGTCTTTCCTTTGGGCTGACCACTTACTTTCCCCTAGTTTTCCTTGTGGATGCTCTCATTTCTGAGATCGCCATCATTTGGATGTCTCATGTACAAGTTAGGCTTCAACCTTAAAACTTCCTCCATCACCCTTTCAACTGTCCCTGCAGAATCCTGACCCTATCAGTCATTTCTTGGCATTCCAGGTATTTTATCTATGATCCTATATCTTTTGTATTCTACATGCGAGAGAGTCTACTACCAGCTTTTGCAATATTTAGAATATTTGAGACTAAGATTTCAAGGGTCCCTGTGTACTTTGAGGGCTAAGCACAGTAAAAATACTTCTGTATTTTTTTTAAGTAGAGAACCTGCCAAAAGTACTTTTTATACCATTTTGCCTTCTACGTGGATTTGCCAATTTCTGATAAACTTCAATAAATTTTTGTATTTTTCAAGCAAAAACAAAGTCTCTTTTTTGTATTGGCTGTGAACTTGTGACTAATGTTCCATTTGACAACATTAAAAATGTCCTTTGTTGCTCCAGACATGCATTTCTTTCGATAACAAAACCAGACTTATTCCCTTTTCATTCTTAACTGATGTTCGACAGACTATATAATTAACAAAATATTTTTGCCTCACATTCTTATTGTAATGCACCTTAAAGTAGTCATAAATAATTATATTTAGCCTGAATATTGTGCTGACCTGAAACTTCCTCTGCTATATTAGTTAGTCTATCAACTTTACACTCAAAAGTATTGTGATCAAAGCAAAGGCCTTGCATGTGATAAACTAATACTCTATGCTAGACAATCACTCTAGGACTATGAATGGATATTAGAAATAAATCTAGAAGCGAAGCATAATTTTGTATCATAATAATTCAGTCCGATTTACATCAGGAAAGCTGTTATTTACATATAGAAAAGGGGTTAAGTGTCATATTCATTATATTCATGTATGATATTGCAAGGAATGAATAATAAAAAAATAAAGAGGAAAATATCGAAGTAAAAGAAGAAATAAAGTAAAATGAGTGGGCAAACTAGATATTTGCACTGACTGGTGGTGCAGAAGACAAAGACAACACAGCAAACACTCCTTAAGTCAAAGAATAACTTTTAAAGATTTTTTTAGTATCTTAGAGATTATTTTTCCTTATTTTTTAAAAAAGATATTGTTCATTATAATGAGAAATCATGTTATACTTTATAATCAAAATTCAAAAGACACTAATTCCAAACTTTCTTTCTTGTTACTGTTCCCATGTGCTACCAAAATGTGTAAGAATGCTGCAGATGAGACTAATGTCTACTCGACATCATCTTTGCTTAGGTAGTAGGCATACATGAATTTTCTATTTCTGTACCCAATTCTGCTCCCAAAATCATTGTCACAAATTGACTTATTCAGGCATCAATTGAATTGGTAATCTTCTGTCTCAACTATGATATGACCAGACAGTGTGTGACTAAAGAATATATCTCCTTCATAAACTTTACCTTTCGAATCCCATAATCTATGCACTATATAGACATCAGGATACGATCTTATCTTACTCGAGGTTTAATGTAGATACAATTAGATCATATGTAACATATGTTCAAACTGCTTACCAATGATCTTATATGTGACTAACACTTAGTATCCACAATGCGAAATTTTGAGTAGAAATCAAATTGTTTTATTTCAAGGAGAGGATGATTAGATTATTTTCATTAAGTAGTTCTAAGAAAGCATAAATATTTAAGGTAAGTTTTCATTATTGTTAAGAGCCAATTAAAAGGCCCTTTTGTCTAATAAGTGACAAAATTTATCAAAAAGGTAAAAATTTACAAGATAACCAGAAATACAATTTAACAAAGCAAAATACTGAAAAGTTATTTAAATGCATTGACAAGCATTTAAATTATTTCTAAAATTTCTCTTTTACATCACCAGACAGGATCAAAGAATGAATTTTTATATTTCTACTCTTATTCTGGAATTTTGTGATTTTATTATGTACATTTTATTATATATATATATAGTTTAGTGTTATATACTTGTCATTTGTTAAAATTTGTAGCATATATAATGAAAACATGTACTACGTATTCATAGTATGCTTTGATATGTAGTCTAACCAAAATTTTGAAAGGATTATTACCATTTTCTTTCAATTAAGTGAAACATAAGCTTCAATATGTATAAAAACACCTGTAGTATACATGCACAAAAAGGTCAAAACATTGATTACTCTATGACTGCTAAGAACTAAACATTCAAAACTGTCAGGAAAATACTGCTTTAAGTTCAAGAAGAAAAACAGAAATTACCTCAGTTAATTAAAGAAAAATATATAGATTATTATTGTGAATACAGGTTACTAAAATATAGTATGCTTTAATTTTACGACAGTATCAGGACATACCCTTAAGGCATCTTCAACAAGAAGGTAAAAAAGAATGTACATGCAAAGGGAAGCATAGCAACTCTGGACAGGTGCATCCAACAGAATAAAGACTGTCAAAGTCTTGTGAAACTCAAGGATTCCACTACTACTAAATTGGGAATGAAAAATACATCCAAAGATAAATCACTACAAGTTCTACTTAAAACCATTACTATTTGACTCTTGATGCTGTAGCTTCCCCAGGGAAATTCAGTTACATAAAAAAGACACTTTTTCCCATTAGTAATGATAATGGTGAATCTGAAGACACAGGCAGCATATGCAGAGCAATTACTCTATAATGAATGTTAGGGTGAAAAATGAATTAATGGGTATTTACTTGCTTATTTGCTGTTGTAGAATTGGAGAGTTGTATAAAATTTCAAAATTTTAATTTGTTTGCTTCTACAATTTAAAAGAAGTGACTAGACAAAGAAATTTATTCATATTTGAAATATATAAATTGCAATAGAGTAATTGTGAAGAATGGCAAATAGGAACCTCAATAATCTTTATTATAAAAGACTCATGCAATAGAATACGGTATGTATATTATCTTTTTTGAATGGTCTTAAAATCTTTGTGATTAAGAGTATGTCACTAATGACTATGACTAATGACTATGACTAATGTCCCATAGAACAGGCACACATATTAAAATAACTTGAGAAAAGTTGATGGATAAAATTCTGCTTTACTATTTCCAAGTGAATAAACTAGCTACTTCACTCCAATATTGATACAAATCAAGGATATTATATACCCTTCAACCTTTTATAGCTTTCTTTAAATCTTTGCTGACACCGGGGATTGAAGGAGGGAATTTTTGTGTCCATTCCCGTAACTCTGGGAATGGGCTGACAACTGCCCTTTCACAAGGTGCCTGATAGGAAGAATGCCTTCCTTGTCCTCAAATGCAAGCTGGTATCTCCTCATCCTTTTGTGTTTCAGAGCACCAGAAGTCTGTAGTGAGCTTCTTACCTTGAACCTATTCCATAATCTGTTCTAGGTATGTTTTGATAAAAGATTCTCCTATACTTTGATTTGTCTAGTAATAAACTCCGGTAAACTCTGCTGCAACTAGAGCAAATAAAGGAGCCCACAGGACATCACTCTGGCACTCCAGAAGTGTAGCTACTTGAGTCTCTAGCATGTGGGGGTCCATGTGATCTCAGCCAATTCCTCTTCAGCACTGGTCACACTAGAACACTCATGGATATTACAAGATAGTTTATACATTCAACAATCTGGCCATTAATGGATTTTTAGTAGATATACATGTTCTAGAACCCACCAGGAACTGTTTTTTGTTTGTTTGTTTGTTTTGTTTTTTGTTTTTTGGGTTTTTTTTTTTTTGCGAAGGACCACATATAGATACAAAGCAGTAGACATCTTTATATGACAATAACACTGCATTAAATATTTACAGCTAGCATGTTGTTCTTATGGCTTCTGACTTTCTGCCAAGTGTGAATAAAAAGCAGCAGAGCATTTCCAGACATCTGGAAAACTCATAAAAAGGGTTTACAAGTGATTCTGTTGATGATTTTGTGTTTATTTTTTAAATTGTTACCTAAGTTCTAAACACATAGGACAAAATATTAATATGCTTAAGGCATTGAAAATCATCATTTTATGTCTAAGAGGATAAGTGTACTCATTCATTTGTTTTAAGTATGTCTTCAAAAGCAAATGAATTTCAAATTATTTTATTGGATTAAAAATTAGGGTATACTATCAATGTAATGTCTGAGTCATTGAAAGCTGACTACTGAGAGATGGTGCTGCTTTTTGACACTACTTACCTTTACTAGAAAGGCTTCATTAGAGGAACAGCTCCAAAAGAATACTAGAAATCACAGATTCCCCATTTTATCCTTACCTCCAGCTCAAATAAATCTGATAAAACAATTAAATGTGTTGGAATAGCTGAGATAAATTGTTTGCATTTCAATTCTTTAACTATTCAGTGAATAATTACAATTAAAAAATTCTTGAAAGTCTTAGAGTTTATTACGTATATGCGATTTCCCCAAGAGAGGAGCTTTTATCTGTGAGCTTCGAGTGTCATTATTTGTGTCAGTAATCTTCAAAGTTAGCTCCAGACAATTAGTTTAAAGGACACTAATTTTCAGGTGTATTTTTCCTTCTATTGAAAACAAATTTATTTTTTCAAAGTTATCAATACATGCAATTATTGCCTATTTTAGACTGTAATAAAATAGATTATTTTTGTACATCTTCTTACATATAAAATGTTTCTGTGAATGGTGAAACCACATAAGTCTCATGACTGTTTTTTTCAGATTCCATGAAGTTTTCAAACATTCCAAACTTTTTATTTTTTAAGTTCTTTGCTATAATAGAGATTGTTTGGAAATTATATTCATATAGCCATTGGATTATTTTTCTGCCTATTTAAAATGAAATGGAAAAATGAAAAGTATGATTCTGAAAATATCATGTGATTTTAATGGACCGTGTTTTATTACCTTGACTGCACATAACAATACAGTTGGCATTATGAGGAAATTCAGGGCAGATCCCTTAGTGTATCTTGAAATGAACCATGAATGATATTGCAATTAGTTTCTTTTGCTGTGAAACAATACTTTCAAACAACCACTTAAGTGAAAATGGAACATTCATTTGGCTCATGGTTCCAAAGGGGACATATATTATGAATAGAATCACATAGCAGAAGGTATGGCTGAAGGCAGAAACAAGAGGCAGGTGTAGGTCACAGGGGCCATCAGTGGGCAGAGAGGACTGAGGAAGCAGATCCTGGCTGACAAAACCTCAAAGCTCCCTGTGAGATACCTTGCATCAGTTCCTTCAGCAAGTTTGTAACTCTTAAAGGTGCTACAACCTAACCAAATAATAACATTGTCTAAGGGTTGAAACATATACCTATGGGAGACAATTCATATTTAAACCTGGACATCAGTCTATTGTCTATTCTATAATAAGTAGTCATTATTTGTAGATGTAAGTATAATAAAGTTAACTAAGGCTTGTAAAATGGTATCGTATTCCCATAAATACTTATGGCTGTCTTCATTTAATATTTAAATGTACAAACTCATATCTAAAATATGCTTATTTTTCAAATCTATTTTTCTTAAATCTATGAGTTGTGAAAACACACTATGCCAGGTGAAGCTCATACCTTCCTCTCAGCATTGCTTGATTTTTCTCACTTTGCTTACTTAAAAGAAATATATTAATCTGTCATGATCAGTTTATCCAAGAAATATAAATGATTTTCTACTTTACTTTCCATTTTTGGATATGTTAGCATGCAAATCAGCTAGAATTTTTTAATATATTGATTGTAAAATGCAGGACACTTTCAGAATCATAATGATTTGGGGGGAAAATCTGGTACAGTCTATTGGTCAAAAAAGACTGCATTTCCTTTTATTTTTTTTAATTTTTTTAACTTATTTATTTATTCAATTGTGCGTGTATGTGTGTGTGTGTGTGTGTGTGTGTGTGTGTGTGTGTGTAGAACCACAGGCGAATTCGGGAACCACCATGGACCTCCTCTGCCCCGGGATTCACAGGCTCCGCCCTACCAGGACCAGAAACGCAGACCGCCCCCGCTTTTTCCTGGGCGTCTATACGTGGGGTCTAGGATCCAAACTCAGGACCTTCTGCCTGCAAGGCAGAGGCTTAGCCCCAGAGCCACCTCTCCAGGCCCTGCATTTCCTTTTTAAAGGATAAAATCCGATATAGCAAAATACGACTACTTAAAAGGTAATGGTTCAAATACATTTTAAAATTAGCTCAAAAATAATGTAAAAGTACACATTAATAATTTGTATATGCTAAAATATTCAATATGATTTCACTATAGTGGATTACTGGATATTAGTGTTCTCATGTACAGATGACATTGTTAAACTGTTTGCATACTCCTCAATCTCTGTCTCTTTTATTCTTCTTATTTTGTTCCTCCCTGTTCCACAAGGTTATGTTTGGAGTGGGTAATATACATGTTTCATTTAGAGCCTATTTTTTCTGCTGTAACATGATCCCCTCTCACCTTGTTTCTGGTGCGGGCTTCCTTCCCCATTCCACCTGTTTATAATCTTTGCAATTACTGTAGGTATTACAGAGATTTATCTTTGAGTGTCTCTAAGTGGGTTTGGTACTAGGATCCACCTATTAGGGAGTACATATGGTGCTTAATTTTCTGTGTCTGGGATACTTCACTCAATATAATTGTTTCTAATTCCATCCCTTTCCCGGCAAATTGCATTAATTCATCATTTTTGATGGCTGAGTAGTATTCCATTGTATAAATATATCACATTTTCCTTATCCACTGGTCAACTGTTGAGCATTTGGGTTGATTCCATGACTTTGCTATTGTAAACAGTGCTGCTATGAACATGGTAGTGTTTGTGCTATCAAGGTGAATTTTTGCTGTATGGGGGATTATTCCCAAAAGTGGAATAGCAGAGTCATATGGCATTTCAATCTTTAACTTTTTTAAATATCGCCAGATGGCTAGCCAGAGTGGTTGTATGAGCTTGCATTTCCACCAGCAATGTAGGAGAGTTACCCTCTCTCCATACCTTCTCCAGCATTTGGTGTTGTTTGCAATTGAAAGGCATGATCTCACCAGAAGGGGAAGGCATGTAGTCTGGCAGATAGAAAGTAACCATTTTGCAATGGGAGACTGACCCCCACCCTCACCGCAGTCTCCTACTTTATTCCATCTACCTTTGAATATACTCTTATAATAAGACTAATTTAACAGCTTTTTATCTCTGGCCAGGGGGTAACATCCAATACCCATCAGGATGGAGCCAAGGGCATTGCAGGAACAGCAAAAGTGAAAAAAAAATCAACATATCATAATTCAGAACATCAGAAACTCTATATCAACCACCTGGAACTAGGCCAGCCTAATATGTCTCCATCCTGAAGCTCAGGGAAATTTGAGAAGAGGGGCAGTAAGATTGTAAGAGCCTAAATATGTGGAGGAGGAACGATATGGAAGATACTACACATAAGTTAGGGCCAAAGCAGTCATAATACGACTTTGCATGACGTGCCCAATGACCAACATTTTATTGACCCCTTAAAGTCTAGCACGGACCAAAGGCACTAGGATCCTTAGAGGCAAGGGATTAACAGCCACAATAGTGTTCCTATACTGAAGGGCAACACAAGAAAGTTCTAGGAAATGCCACTGAGTCTTTACACCTCATTAGAGAGGGGGACCCAGAGGAAAGTTTGACATACATATTAAAGGATGCTCCAGGGATGGGGGGTAGAAGGCACTGGGAAATAGGGAGGGAGGTTGAGAAAGGAAGGGGAAAAGGTGGGAAGGGAGCAAGGGGTCCAGGAAGGGGTGGAGGTAAGGAGGGGACCGGAGCATCTGTTAAGTTTGTATGAGCGGAAATAAAAAATAAAAATAAAAAAAATAAAATAAAACTCCTTTGTTTCTCAAAAAAAGAATCTTGACTTCTACACCAGCACTTTGCTCAGTAGTAGCACATGTTTAGTCCTTTGGATTGAAACCTCTGAACTTCAAAATAAATAAATAAATAAATAAATATGAATGAATGAATGAATGAATAAATGAATGGATAAATATGTAAGTAAATAAATAAATAGATAAATAAATAAGTAGATTAGATAGATAGATGATAGATAGATAGATAGATAGATAGATAGATAGATAGATAGATAGATAGATCAGAGGGAAAGAAGAAAGAGCAAATGGAGAAAAAGTGTAAGGAAGGAAGGGAAAAGGAAAGAAAAAGGACGGAGGGAAAGAAGGAAGGAAGGAAGGAAGGAAGGAAGGAAGGAAGGAAGGAAAGAAAGGTTAAGTAAAAGATTAAAGAGCAAAAGAGAGAGAGAGAAAAAATTTGTTAACAGTTCATATTGATTTTGACCTTGATTGGATTGCAAGATATCACCAGGTTAGTAGACATGTCTGTGAATATGCTATTGAACACACATTTTCAGAGAATATCAGATAATGCTAAACTTTAATTGATGGTTTAATGCATTGATGAATGAAAATTCATCAGAATACTGAGAAATCTTGGAATTGTGGAAGGTGTGGCCTAGTTGGAGGAAAAGAATTACTGGAGACATGATTTCAAAGAGAATGTCTTGCCTCATTGATCCTATTCTATCTATCTTTCTTTTTCTCTCCCTTTTCTAGTCTCCCTATGTTCCTATTACTTTGACTCAGGCCTAAAGCAATGGCTCCAGCTCTCTTTATGCTAATGCTTTAAAAACTATTGGTCAAAGGGAAACTTCTTTTACATTTATTTTCTCCAAGTATGTGTGGCACATTGACCAAACTGAATAAAAATAATTCAGCATTGAAGTTTTTTCTTTGAATTATAACATTTTTCCAGTAAAACTTTTAAATGTATGCATATAAGCATTAAAATTTTTCTCTACCTGTTCAGAGTTTTAAAATCTTATTTTAGATATTATATCTAGCATATTGAACTTTATCTTACTTATCCTGAACATTTCAATGTGTTTTTTCGGACAAAAAATAATTGCTTCTGGTATTCTAAAATTTGTTTATTTATCATTTTCTCTTCATAGAGAAAATTAAATGATCAAACAGATTAGCATGTAAAATAAAAGGATTGCACAGATTCTATCACAGGGAGATAGATCTTAGAATGAAATAATGAAAAGACTATCAAAGTTCTGCTATCAGGAAATGTTATTTACATGTTATAATTCCCCTGGCTGCTTCTAGGTATCTTCCTAATGTTTATTAGAAAAATCTTATATTCTTTCATTCTCGTTAATTACATCATTCCTAAAATTGTCAATGACAAATGCTTTTCATGAAAAGTGCCTTTCTCATAATAGAGTTGAAGGAACACTTCACTGAATATGAAGTGTGCAGTTTGAAGGAATGGTAGTTCTGTACTATGTCCAACTTATGCTTGATATCTGTGCTTCTATTTTTTCTCCTCTTGTCTTACAATGTCTTTTTGTCTAAACACAGATGAGATACTAGGGATAAGCTTTCAAGTCTGAACAGAAACTTTTTTATTCACCAAGAAATGTCTTGAAGCACTTGATGTTAGTTACAAATGCCTTCTTGTGGAGAAAAAGATTTTCTTTTCTAGGAAGAAAAATTGATAAAAGTGGTACTCCTTTAATTCCATTTGGCAATAGCTGTATCAGCAATGCATTATGCATTTTACAGGAAATGTTTTCAAAGAACAGACTTATAAAGCAGAGTCATTTATTAGTTTTCCTGCAGCACAGCAGACTAAGTATTGCTCAACATATTTCAATCCTCTGGCATTTGTAGTACATTTATTTACCTACCATGTTATTTGGTCAAACAAAATATCTGCTTTCTGTTTTCATTTATTATGATGTTTGTAGATAAACCAAAATGACTCTTAGAATAAGACTATTCATTTTCTTTATAGTGTATATGGTGTGAAATTATTCAAAGTGTGGATGACAAATAAAATTAAGAGAAAAAGTCAGAAAGTGTATATATGTATATATACACACACACACACATATATATATATATAATCAATACATGTTTCTACAGTAAAGTAAAAAGTATTATTCTGTAGCAAATACAAGATTTGTGAAGTTTCCCATTGTGCAGAAGAAAAAGAAACGATGGACAGAAATCAATTTAATAAATTTAAAGTAATATTTAACAGACTGTAAGAAGAAAAAACTCTAATGCAAACTAAAATGCATTTCTAAAGAAAGGCATTCATGTATTATCTTGAAAAAGATGTACAGAATGTATGCTGAGAGAAAAGCATTATTTGGAAAGGGGAGAACAATCCTTCATGGAGAAGATTACCTTCTTATTTAGGGCAGCAATGAAATTCCTTAGAAGGTGAAAGTACTCAAAACAGGTTATGACACAGTATCAAGGCCAACATGAGTAAGGAGTATCACAAATTCAGGTGACAACTAGTTTAAAATGAAATCTAAGAGAAACATCTTATATGAGTGTCCAAGTTTTAGCTCTGCCCAGTGCTGCCTTCTTCGCTCTTAGTATCTCCCTCAAATTTCTATTTCCCTTCAAGACTTTGCTCAAATTCCATTTTCTTAATTATTCCTTTGTGTTAAAATATAATTCCTCATTCCATCTCTAGCTCTACCCTTTCATGACTTTATATTATCTTTGATTTACATGTCCTCGATTTTATATTTTTTCCACATAGTAGATTCCATGGTTACAAGATTACAAGATTCCGTGATTTACTTAATATTGAGGACCATTAATTCCAGGAACTATGAATACTCACTTCCCCACATATGGCACCTGAGCCTTTTCCTGAGAACTTGAAAATAGTTCTAGACTGCTTTTACCTAATGAAATACAAAGGATTTGAAAGGAGTGGCTGTAGTATTCTGGGAATAATGATAAAACATAGTCCGTACATACTCAGGAAAATTGAAACTTTCATATACCTTCAATCCATGGCTGAGTCATTCATAAATTCAGAATCTTCCAGTATGGAGACTTGGCTTTATTTTACTTTGTGAATATTTGTCTATCATCTACAACTTTATTACAATTCCACAGAAGCAGAAATTTCAATATTATCACCACTTTTTCCTTAAGTGACACTTGGTCATAATAAGCATTGCACACATACTTATTGTGTACACAAGCAATCATCATTGAAATACCCATTTCCTTCATTTTTATATGCAATGAACTATTATGCCTTTATTTTGCTTTCCACCTATATTTTCATTTTGCACACACTTCTTCTGGTATCAAGTGATTATCATCTCTTCAGTACTACAAACTTGTGCTGTTCTCAACCACCTCCTTTGTTCATTACAGATCTTTCTCTTCACCTTAACTAGAAGACACCTTGTCCAAATATGCGAGGCCCCACACCCATCACAAATAAACAGCTTCATCAATGTTGATAACCTCCTGTTTTGCTATTTTCTTATTATTAATATGGGCTTCTCTTGTTTTGCAGCTGTCTAAACTCGTAATGGTTTTCTTCATTTCCCTTTAGCTTTTTACAAATTGCTTCCAGAATGTATCTTCATCCTCAGTTCTCCTTAATATATAGATTCTGGTTCTCTCAATTTATTTAGAGGAGAATCTATAACCTTCAGAACTTTTGTTTATGATATTGCACATGTCACTGAACTTTATCAGTCATAATCTTAATTGTTGTTTTCACTTTTGTGAGATTTTATACACAATAGTTGTTCAAAATAAATAAATAAATAATATTTAAAAGTTCAAATAAATAATATTTAAAATAAATAAATAAATAATATTTAAAAGTTCAAAAATAAATAAATAATTAATATTTAAAAGTTAATATTAAATAAATAATATTTAAAAGTTCAAGGATGGATGAACAAAGTCTAATCCTATCAAATAAAGAGACAGATAAGGTTAAACAGGATAAAAAGATAATTGAAAACTTGAAAATGTTAAGTTGACTCAGTGCCTTTCTTCTGATATTGATTCATAACATTGATTTATATAAGCTAGCTCAATACTGCTGACAATGTAAGAATTTTCAAGATAAATCAGTATGCAAAACTTGTGAAATTTGTAAGATTAAACACAAAGAATACCGAATTCAATAATTAAGTACATCTGAGTGATATTTTTCCTCTTTTTACTATGTTTGACATATTTAAAAGATGTGCTACAGTCCATTAGTGTGATGCTGCATACTAGTATGATGCAATTGCACTTATTAGCATGAGAAATTTAAGTTATAAGTGTGTTGAGATGGCTCACCTTAGTCATGATGCTGTGTTTGTGACTAAGTGAGATGAAATTGTGTCCAAGTACTGAAGAAAGTTGTAATGATATATGAAAGGAAAATTCCCTGCTCATACTATAACAGAAGACACTCTTGGTAATCACCCCTGTATTATTTTCTAAAACCTGCCCAACTACAGAGAATAAAGCATTTATGTCATAGACAAAAGTTGCAATATATGAAACAAAATAATAAAGAAAGGTATTTGAGACTTCAAGTCTTTTGTATGGGGTGATAGAGAAGAATAATTTTTGATATTTATTATGTTTTATTGTAGATTATAAATTTTAGATAACATTTTTTATTTTTCTGCATCCAAAATATTCAATTTATAATCATTACAAAATCTCATTTTCAGTCTGTGAGACAACACACACTATATAAAACTGATTGCAGTGACATATTCCTCTATTACCAAAATGGGGGAAGTAGAGATGAGGATCCATAGAGCTCACTGGCCAGTTCGTTTCCTAAACAAGCAAGTTCTAGGTTCAGGTAAAAATCCTGCTTCAAAAAATAAGTCAAATGGGGGATATAGAGATAGTTCAGGGTTTAAGACATCGCCTTGCAACGGATCTTAGATCCCGTGTAAAAATGCCAGGCCAGAATTGTAGCAACCTACAGTTCTGGCCCAGGAAGATGGAGCCAGCACAATATATATCATAGTCCTAATTAGGTCAATGGTTTTATATATGTAGATCACTATCAAAATAATATATATATAGATTTTTTTTTACTGTCAAAAACCTGTGGAAGCCATGGAATAAAAGACACATTAATTTTTTTAATGCAAAGGAACAGAAACAAGAATCAAAAAACATTGGGGAATAAAATGTTTTTCTCTGAAATGAGACTTTTCAAGTTGGTATATCCAATAAAAGAGATATCCAAACCATCCCTGCGATAAACATGACTAAATTTTCTGTTGAAATATCAAAAAAAAAAATCTCTTGAACACCTTTGAACTCTTGTTTTATCTTTTGAAAACATCTTATCAGGAGCTATTGCATCAATCCTGAATCTCTGAATAGGAAGTCAAGAGAATCGTGCCAATGTCTACTTGGCACTCATGCCTTTGAATCTGAATACCTTACAGATAATGAAGCCATTATCACCAGAAGGTCTCCAACTAGGAGCAAAGAACGACCCACCATGTAGCATCAACTACACATATTGTAGAGACAAAAGTCACTGACTTCATAGTCAAATACACACTAGCAAGGAAATCACCATCATCCACATTCATTTTTGTGGGAGAATATATAGAACTAAACATATCTGTGGTTTGGAAAAAATTATGCAGTTGTTTCTTCCAAAGTATAGGCCTTTACAATACATGAATTCAACATACTTGGACCTGAAATATTGAGAAATTTGTCTTGTATTTTGAGGTTATATTCCTTTATTCTGCTTAGAGTTTCTAAATATGGCATACATACACAGTAAACATTTTTTATTCAGTGCATTGAGCAATTTGTAGATAATGTAAAGTACGTAAAAGAATTTTCAGAGGTCAAAATGTGCTCTACTTGATATGTGTGGAGGTGGAACAATTCCCAGCAGAATCTGACTATATGGAGATGGCAAAGGAATTGATAGCTCTGCCCTTATTAAAAAAGTTAATTTAATTTTTTACATACTCTTTTTGTGCTGAGATAAATATATTAAACAATATTTTTAAATAAATTTGCCTCATTCTTTTAAATAAATTTGCCTCATATGTAGCACGTGTGTGTGTGTGTGTGTGTGTGTGTGTGTGTGTGTGTGTGTGTGTATGCAAGTGCACATGCACATATGAGCATGTGGATATGGAGATAGAGGTCCACCTCAAGTGTTCCTCATTAGGGACCACCTAAGCAAATTACAGGAATCAGCTTATCTCTTGTTTGTTCCCTTGTGCCGGGACGAGTGGCTATCACCACAATCGGGTTTTTTTTTACATGAGTTTTGAAAATCAAACTAAATTGCTAACATTTGTACGAAATATATTACTAATTGAACTATGTTCCCAACAAATACTTTTCACATTTGCACTTTGATGAGCTTACTGAAATGGTACATGCATGTGCATATGTATAATTACATGTAAATGTAAGTGCCTATTCATATGTGTGTACATGCATGCATGTGGCCCATTGTTGACATGTAGCCAATTGTTCTGAAGGACTCCAGTCTCTCTTCTGAGGCTAGAATCACAGATTCAATGCAACACTCATCACGCATTTACCTGGTATCTGGACTCGGACTCCTATCACTTTGTGGCAAGTTATCTGAGAACTATCTCCTCAGTGCCCTTTTAATAAAGGTGACACTAGCATATTCTATGGATGTAAACATAAATAATTGTAAAAGAAAAAATGTGAATAATTGGTTGTCTATTTTTGTCTATAAATTTCCATAGGCCGAGTATCCTAAAAATACTGGAGCATGGGCCAGGAATCTATTCTTGACAGTACAAGAGTCTATATTATAATCAAAATACAAACATCTTTTATTTATTTTTGAACCCAAGAAATTTACACAAAATATGACTCTTTGTCTAGTTTCAGAATTGAAGAATGTCTTCCTTAATAGTATCTTTGAGCTGCTTTATTAAATAAGTCTGGATAAAGATGATACAACTCTGGTAATTCTCATTTTCAGACTCACCGTCTGTGATTCACTAATAAAATCAGTTTATTATGGCTGCAATTTGTTGTTATCCTTAGAAGACACAGACTGATGACACTTATAGTGCTAAATGATTTTGTCTCCAGGCCTAAAATAATTATGTGCATATGTAGAGAAAGAAGCAAGAAGACAAATGAGAAAATTGGAGGTTATTATCAAACACAAAGAAACATCTCAAAGAGGGACATAAAAATATTTTCACCAAATAAGTAATTAAATGTTATGTTAATGGGAGTCTTTATTTACAATGGGTTATGTATGAAATAGATTATGATATACATATAAAGAAAAATAACATTTCAATTAAGAATACTATATGAATTTACTAAGCTTTTAAAATATAGCCTTACTTATTAGAGTATTCATATTTAATATTTTGCAAAAATCACCATACAATACAAGGCAAAGTTGAATTGGATACATACAAAGTTTCTGATTAAAAGACTCTTTAACTATCTCTTGGGATTCTGTTAATATCTGACTTTGATATAATAGTTTACCAATATAAATCACTCTTAAGAGAACAGATAAGAATCTGTTTAGAAATAAAATATATTTCTTTATGTTTAAGATTTGGGAATATAACCTCTGAGATTGCATACAACAGAAAAAATAATAATACAAATATAAATAAATTTAAGCAAATTTTAAGCCATGTGAAAGACAGATTGATGAAATAGATTTAACATATTGGGGGTAAGGACTCAAAGTGTTTTCCAATAAATGTGACAGGAATCTTCTGTTTTCTTCCAAAAGAGCTTTGTTCTTACAGAAATCTATTATACTCTTCTGATTTTAAAAACTTCAGGTTTCATTCCTTCTTCACAATGATGGATAAGTGTCAACCTCACTTGAGTAGAACACTCAAATAACTGGTGACACTGCGGTAGCGAACTGAGAGTGTTTACACAGAAAATTGCCACATGTACTAAGAAGTAGTATCTCATGGGGAAGGGAGAGGATGGAGTTACCTTTGTATGATTAGGAAAAAAATAAAATATGGGAGAAAAAAATAAAAAAAAATAAAATAAATAGTAGTATCTCACTGGACCCTAAGTTTCCAGACCTTCTAACAGAACCTAGGCATGTTTTTGGCATGGTATTTTTTGACTTAGAGAAATCCTGAGAGTCCTCAGATCCCATCATCACAACAAGGAATTCACCTAATAATTTACTTTGATTTACTTGCATCTCTATCTTACTGATTCTGTTTCTCTGGGTAGCCCTGGGTAGCATACAGTATGGTCCCAAGGAAGTAAAAGCCAGCAGAATCACCCTGTATGAGATGAAGAAGAGAGGAGGAGCCCAGTTTCTCTACTTGTATCAAATGTTAGTACATAGTGACAAATGATGATGCAAGTTAAGTGCACTGTCACCAGACTATAGAGTGGTACCCAATCTCATGATTCTTTCAGCTTCTTTCTGATCTCTGTTGACCCAGAGAGTTTGTGCTCAGTAGTGTATAATTCAAGTCATTCTCAGATTAAAAGTTGGTTACACAGAGAGATAGATCAATATCAATTCTATTCTAACTTTATGGACTCCAGATATCTCTCCTCAGCCCCTTAAACTTTCTTTTCCCATATAATCTCTATCATTCTTTCATGGCTCAACTCTGTTTCCCTTACATTCCAACATCAAACTGAGAAAAAAAAGTGGCCTGTTCAAAAGTTAACTGGTTTATCCATCTTGCAAATTGTGTAAGGGTAAAGGAAAAAACCCTCAATTTAGACAGATGTACTAATAAATATGTATATGATCAAAATCTCACTTTATTCATGTATACATTTAGAAGTCTCTCCTTTATATGTTAATAAACTTGAAAGAATTTCAGATAGGACCTCTAGATACAGTAAATATGTATTTTGTTCCTAATATTTATCATTTTATTTGCCTGATAACAGCAAGGATCAAAATTATATCTTTCCAAAAACATATTTGATTGGCTGTTTCTGTGATGTTGTAAAGAATGCTTATTTACTTTAATCAGCTATTCTTTTACCAAAACTCAAGTTGCCTGAAACATCCATCCCCCCACACACACACACATCTTGTTTTGATTCCTGGGAAGAGCTGTCTGAAGTTGATTGTAAAGTTTAGTCCTTGTCTATGTTTTTGGTACTCTCCCCTGTAATCTAGTCTGCTTTGCCTCACCATGTTGGAGTCTTGAACTTTGGTCTGGTACACTGGTTTTTCATTCTGAATATTTCCCCTAAGTATTTTGTGATTTGTTGTTTTGCATTTGATCCTGATTGTACATTTCTCACAAGGCTACTTAAGGATGTTTTAACTCAGCTGGGTCAGGTCCAGATGGGTCAGGATGGCAATGCTGTTGTTCTTCCAATTCCTTGGTACTTCCAATGCCTCCCATTCACCTCCATCATGTATATCTGGTTGATGTCAAGAATAGCAGAGTTGTGGAAGGCTGCCCATCTACTTACTTCACTGCACAATTTTCACAGTTGCCACTCGTTAGCCCAGATCTTTCTTTCTATTGTTGGTGTCTTGTCTGTCCTGATATACAATAGATCTGGTACAGATGCTCATATGGACCGAGATGCAATGGACAAGGAAATCCAGACTAAGCACATCACAAAGAACCTGATTTCTCAGTGATCATTCTAAATCTAAAGTCTTATCTGAGTGTTGTGTTTCTGTGTGGGTTGCATCTGTCAGGATGACATTATCATTCCTGCCTCATCTCTTGAATCCTGCATGATAATTAAATAAAATAACATAAATAAAGGAATATGCCCTGGAACATTTCATTATTAATATCTTATGATTAAATTAGAAATCTGTTACTGTATCCCAAGGGGGTGAATAATTTAGAAGACTAAGAGTTTTGATTAGAAAGGAATGAAATGTCTGACACATAGTCTATTTATCAGTCATTATGGTATTAAAATACTCTAATCATTGCAGCACCTAAATTAAGACTTCACTGCCTAAATGTCACTTTGTTTTGCTTATTTTGATTTGCTAATGTTTTATGGGCTTATTATCTGTGAATATGTATGCATGTGGCTTACATGCCTGCTGATCTTTGAGTGGAAATAATGTGGCAATAAAGCTACTAATACAAGAGGCTTTGTACTTCTTCATATTTCAGCAGGAATGAGGAGTCATCCTAGAATAAGTTGGCAAATATCAAATATCTAAGATGACTATGATGTATACTGTGTTTCTGTTAAAAAACAAAAATTACATATTAGAAATCATGAAGTTTTATTTATTATGAGACTGATTTTTTCTATACCCAAATATTATCAATCATGCCATATCATTAATTTCAATATTACTTCTAAATTTACAAATCAGTAATGGAAAAAAGAAAACAAGCAATACAGGTTTGGTGAATATTTATCCAGCAAGCCTAATTAATCTTATTATTTCAACTATGAAAATATGTTAAATATTTTAAATTATAGTGAAAATATAAAATAAATGACATAAGCAAATATTTTTTGGTTGGTTCAGTAATTTTGTATTGATCATTTTCAATATACTTAAGTACATGTAATGAACAATGATCAAGTCTTAATAACTAACTTTGTTAATTATTTTAGGTGTCATGATTCTTTGATTGCTCTTCTCTGGTTATTATGAAAGGCATAAAAAGTTATTATAGACTCTACCCAAAAGAAGTGTAGAATATCTAGTGCTGTGACTATAACCATTTATGTTTGATATATATCAACTTGGACTCTAGCTTAGAGTACTGGCTTAACTGCCATTGAATTTGCTTTCCATTGGGTTCTTCACCAGAGGATGGTATTTGCTTAGTTAATGAGGAAATAGAATTTTTAAATACTTTAATATATATCTAGCTTTCCAATCCCTTTCCAGCTGCCTGGCTACTATGGAAAAATCAATAAAATTGAGAAGTTAATGCTATAGGAATGAGACAAGTGATGATCAGAGACACTCAACATGTTGTCAACTATTAAGGAGTCAATGAAAAGAAGAAATTGAGACAGTCAAGGAATAAACAGAAGTTCACTTCTATCTTTTGTCATTGCCAAAATTGAAACTAGAAAACATTGGGGAATGGGGATGGAGATATCTATAGTTACCTCAAAGTAAAGAAGATCCAGCTAAAATTAAATCAGTTTCAGCACTTCTTAAGATATGAGGCATAAGGAAGAGGTTCTGTTAAAAAATTTTTTATGGTTCCTGTTGTCCTGCAAGAAGAGAACAAGAAGAAAAGTTAAACAAGAGAGGATGCCTGACTTGCATTCACCTCTCTAACATGACCAAGCAGGGTTTAACCAGGTTTCCAGAGAGTTGTTGGTTCAGCCTTAGAATAGACATTTTCAAGGAACTCAGGAAAAAAAAAAAGAAACTTGTTTCTATTCTCACCTCAGGGTTCCCTCAAAATCTAATTCCAGCATATGCTGGAAACAATGTCAAACCAGTGATGCAGTGTACATTTTTATGCTGTGAAGAACTCAAAGAAAGGTCAGTCTTCAGTTTTGCCCTTCTCTTTCAGCTTTTTTGGGTCCTATTGTAACTGGTACTTATCTGGTTAGGTTTGCCTGCTAGATTAAAACCTGGCATGAAGCCAAGGGCGAAAACCACTTTGCACTGCAACACTACCGACATTTAAATTCTGCAGGCATATTGTCATTTCACGTTCATTTTTTTTATGTGGAAAACTTGGCAATGGAAGGGTTAGTGAAGAAGAGTGTGACTAGTCTCATGCAGATGATGTCCTGTTCCTTCAGACTCTCACAGTCAATAGAAGGGCAAAGGATACATTTAAGGATTTAGTTCGCGAATGTTTTGTTTCATTGTTTCTTTTCTTGTTGCTTAGTAAAAGACCAGTGTTTCCAAAAGGAGGCTTCAGGGGATGGGAGAGAGGAAGGGGGAGGCCTTAGTAGAGGTGGAGGGAGAGAGGAGGTGAAAGAAGTTGGAAAGGGGGGAGAGTGCAAGGGGGAACTGGAAAGAGGAGGGAGGGAGAGGAGAGGACACCTATTGAGCTTTATGATTAGGAAAAAAAAAATTAGGGAGAAAAAAAACCAGATTCTGAGAAAGGGAGCATGGTTAGCCTCAAAATATATCACTAGACATTTGATAAATGAATAAAATGAAAGCAAAGTTACTCTGTGTGATTGGAAACAAATGGGCAGGTGTGGCCCATGAAATTAAGTATGATATCAGTAATAGGAAAGGAGAGAAAGGATTTCAGGAACAGTCATAAAAACAAAGTTGTCTCTGGCTGTAAATTTAATTATTATTTGAGTACACAAAAAGAAAAGTGATGTTGACTTGGAGAGCACTAACATTATGCGTTCTGCTCTAAATCCATGAAGAGCTTATGCTGCCTTGTAAACATCATTTGCAGTTCCCCATGGATCAGACATGGGACAATGATAATGCTATTATCTCTTTTTTGTTTTTGCCATCATAATGTCTTCTATGAGACATTGTTTTTGTCCTTGGAGACATTCTGGAGGAAAGCAATGAGAGATTACAGTAATCTCTATTCACTGGACAACAGGGGACTGCTATAACTACTTGTCTCTCATATGTATTTAAAACGAAATTTCCAGAGCTGGTCTATGAAGATTCCATATATACTCCCTTACATAAAGATATGTTCATACTCAGAAATAATAAAGATTTGTTAAATGGTTAGTTCTGCTCCCTCCCCCAAATCATGTTAGTTTTACATTTAATGTAGTGAACAATAAACATTCTGTCAGCTTTGTAATGAAAAATTAACTTATTAAAGTGTAATCAACATTATTGCAAGCAATAATAAATTCTGTGACTGGCATAAGAATTAAAAAAGACTGACAAAAGTCCAGAGAGATGAGCATCAGTGGATGATTTTTAGGAAAGATATATGTTATCCTTAGCCTGATTCATAGTGATGCTGATAAAAACAATGCCTTCGGTGGAGCTGACAGCATTTGGCATGGCTTCCAACTTCTGTAGGAGGTTTAATACACAAACGAGGCTCTGATTATCAAGAGCTTTTTCAGTGAGCCCTGAAAGACCTAAGAAATTTATATAAAACTTTGATCTTTCCCAAAGTGTCCAAATACATGCAATGCCATTCAAATTAGGTGTTGGAATTAAAAAAGAGCTTAATGAACATGTAAAGTGAAATGCTAAATTTTCTTTAGAGCCCAAAAAGGAAATACTTGTTGAAGTAATCCTTGCATGTTCTTTTCACATGCTTTTTTAGGGTTTAGGTAAGAAATGTCTCATGCAAAATGTTTGTGTGCTGGAAGCCTGATTCCCAGTTAGGGACACTACTGAGAGGTACTTGAATCATGAGGGCTTATGGTCACTAGTACATAACCTGTTGGCAAGTTCATACCTCAATGAGCTACTAGAGGTAGAGCCAAGTTAGGCAAAACAGTTCTCTGGTCACATGCTTATAAAGTATATAGCTTGTCCATGAACCTTTTCTAATCCTCTCTTTTGCGACATATAATTAGCTAAGGCATGCCTTTCTGCCATGATGCATCTGCCTGGTACAAGCCTAAAGAGTAATCCTGAAGCTATGAAAACAAAAAAAGTACTTCTATCATTAAGTTACATCTCAAACAATCTATCAGAAAGAAAATAACTTTTAACATAGGCGTCCTCCTCTTCATTGCAGTTTATATACTGTGTATGGTATTTGCAGGTAAGTATAATGGTTGATATCACCTGGAAGTTTAATCCATATACAAGAACTTATATTTAGCAAGGTTTTATGTTATATCTGTAACTAACACAAGTTAGTAGGACATTTTCTTTGATTCTTTGAAGAGAAGTAAAACTTACCAAGTTTTTAGAGCTACCCAGTAATGCAATTTCTAAAATTTATATGGATATCATAAGCCAATTTTTCTAAAAATATGTAAAATCATATTAGACTGTTAATATATGACACTGAAACATGTTCTTAATCTTCTAAGTAATTTTAGGAATCAATGACAACCAAAAGTTCTTTACCCTCAGTGCACACACTAAGGCAACAGTCCAGACACATCATAGATTATCAGTCTCTTGTAATCTCTGTCCCCAGTCAGGCACAACAGATGTTCTCTCCTTGAAAGTGACAAGCTTATTAACAACTTCTTCAAATGTAGTTTTGGAAGAATCTTTAAACTTGACAGTTCTGAAGTTGGTATCATCTCTTACAGTAACTTATTTATAATTTCTTTTATGTATTCTTCAGGATCTTGTGAATCCCATGTAAAACTGTCTATTGCTGTAAGAATCTCTATTACTAGCTATCTCAGGATAATAAATATGCTTGATATTTCATTCTCTATATAATTAATGTTCTTTTAATACTAATAGAGAATTTTCAAGTTACAAGATTCCCTATATCTCCTCTTTTTCTGTCTCCATATATATATATATATATATATAATGTATGGAGCACCCAAATTTTTCTTTTTATGTAGATATTCCAGTTAAAGGTTTATGGATTAATGAGGTTGAAATCATTTATGAATATGTTACCTTCTAGCTCATCAAGACAACTATCTATTATATATATGGTGAGAGAGAAAAACATGTATATCTGTAACTATCATGTATATGTATATATATATATATATATATATACACAAGAGAGAGAGATCACCCATACTCACACAAGCAAGGCGTTTATTCAATTTAAAGAAAAGTAAAACATGTAATATTACCACAGAGTGTGAAAATGTCATAGAGCATAAGAGAGTGGAGAAACTAAAAATGAAATGTCAGGTAGATAATAAAAAGTGCAGTGAAGGCAAGTACCAACAGTTGAATCAATTGTTAGCTAATAATATGGTGCTCTGTGATGTTGCAGCAATTCTCACAAAGTATAAATGTAGTAAGCCTTTTGTGTCTTGTTAGAAAGAAGGTTTTTTGAACACTGGAGAACTGCAAATATAAATAAAATGGCACCATTTTCAAGTTTATGAGGCCTTCACAAATTTATTTTCAATAAACAGCAAAAAATAGTAGAGGAGACACTAAATTTGAAGAAAAAACAATAAGGGCCAACATTCAGATTACCAAACAACACCAGAATTACTAAACAATACTCAGAATTTCCTTTTACTACAATCAAGTTTTCTTGATTGTGATAGAACTTACTGATGCATTTGTCTGAGAGAATGCTATTGTCTTACATTCACTTGTGGAATGGAGAAAGAGTATTGATAGAAATTTTTGTTACAAGTCCAGTTATTAGTCACCTAATTATCATAGTAGTTTATAGTGATGAAAGCAATATAACTGAATTTGGAGAGAATTATTGTAACAATAGATTAGATATGAATTGTTTAATGATTGGTAAACTAGGACTTCAAGAACAATGAATCATAGAGAGCATTAGAGAACCTAACTCTAAATAGACATGCTCCCAAGAACTATATATACTGGCAATATGAATTAGGGGAAATAAGTCCTTGGCTTTATGAAATAGTAGAAGAACATACATTGGATACATCTTATGATTGCAAAGAAATTGTAACAGCATTCAGTGACAGACACCAATCTAATGCATAATCAAGATCTTGATAAAACAATGGAATGGAAATATTCCTATTGATTACCTGTATATATTTGAAAACATTTGTGTAATCAGTGAATATTTCATTTTAAATATAAACTTAATGGATGGCTGTAAAGAAACCATAAGCCACAAAGGATAACAATGGAAGTTTATAAACAACAAATTAGCAGTGTTAACTTCAAATTAACACACCATTATCTTCAAAAGTTGAAACAACCTTAAATTCTTGGATTATATTCCTCATATCTATTTTCTCTCTCTCCTTATTTCTTTCTCTCTCTCTCTCTCTCTCTCTCTCTGTCTCTGTATATATAATGTATATGTATATTTTTCAAGTAAAAAGTGATGACTACTTTTGGTTACTTTCTGTTCCTCCAATAAGTATAATCACAGGAATTCATTATATTCATATTAATTTATATATATATATATATATATTTGGAAGAGATATCTACTTTTTTGATTCAGAGAAAATAAATTGTTCTTCGGGTAAAGGAAATGATCCCATTTAGTGATATACATTTTTAGTGATATACATTGTGATTTCTAGATATTATTGGTTAGAACTTTTAGAAATTGGTATTGATCAATAACACAGGACTTCAGGAATATATTCAGGCTACTGAGTAGACTACTTTGCTATTTTGGCCTCAAGCTCTAGTACATTCACTGATATTTTCAAGCATTTGCAAATGCTTGAAAGATGATATGAAAACAATTTAAGGTAGAAGCACACTATGTATTTCCTTGGAACAAGGTTATGCCATCTTTCAGAGAGCTATTTTCTCTGAGAAATGGAGTCTGACTTACAAATGATATCTAATAGAGTTAGAACATTTGAACACGAACCCCTAGGTTTTCATGTAAAATGAGTAGGTATTATATAGCCTACCCAGCAATAAATGTGGATTTGTGTTACAGCACTCCACAGATTGAAATTCAATCAGGAAAGTAAACTGTGTGCGAACAGATATTGAAGAAGCACATAATTGGAAAAACTGACCAAGTCTCACGAGTCTCCATTCCTTCTATCCTGGTTATTTCTCATTAAACCCAAGCAACCTCACTTGAGGAAGTTGCAAGGGGCTGAATGAGGAAGAACAAACCATAGAATGGTTTAGAAATACTAAAAATCACAATATCATAAATCATAATCAGTGATTCACATCAAGGGAAAACAGGCTGTTACTGCACCCTCATTATGCTTTCAACACAAAGGGATTTCTGTGATTTCTCTCAGTATTCGTTTGCCCAATGGCACAATTTAATGGAATGTTACAGCAATAAAGGCCATTTGCAGCTCATAGCCTTTTGGGAGGGGAGGTTTGAATTATATTTTCAAGTGAAAAATCATGACCATTTTTGTGTACTTTGTACGATTATAATCATAGAAATTAATACCTTTAAATCACTTTATTTGCTAGTGGTTTTTGATGACCTTTTCAGAAGTGATGGCTGTTACCTTTGACTCAAAGTAAGTACAACTGTCCTTAAAGTAAAGATAATGGTTTCATTCAGTGAAAATGGGTTAAAGTATTCTGTTTCAAAATACACTTTTGTAGACTGTCTTGAAGAACATGGAAAAATCAAGGCAGTTTCAAGATAGAGGGAACATTAAAGCATGGAATATGAGATTCCCATCATGTCATGAAGAGCAAAGCATTTCATGACAGAAAAACACATGAAATATTTTAAGTATTCTCCTTTTCATTATCAGTAAATAATCAAAATTATTTGGTGTTATGAATTCTACTTTGGGGCTTACAGGATTGCTTGTGCTCCAATTTATGACCTGAGTTCATCTTCAGCACTTAAATAAAGAAAACTTACTCCATAATGCAGTCCACTGATCTCCTTCGCACGTTGACATGTACACATCCATACTCATATGTATGTATATGCATACCCACCACTCATGCACACATATACATTATACACATACACATATACATGGAAAAGTCCATCCTCTGAAGAATCCTGTGTGTTTTAATATTTGTAAGTAGAAATTAAACAAAATATTTTAATTAATTTATTACTTTTACAAGCATATTGAGTACTAATCCCTATTTCCCTCCATACCCTCTTCCTCTCTTCTCCCTCCTTTTATCTTTTCAATCCTTTCCAATCCCTCCAACCCTTCTTCCTCACCACTTCTATGAACTCCAAGGTTCCCTCTGGCTTATCTACTCTTGTGGGGGTTCAGGCCTCTGTGACATACTAAGTTGTCCCTCCTCAGACCACGCCACTGACAGGAGTGTGTTTCCCTTCACTTATCCAGCTCTAGTCCCTAAGGTTTCTACTGTGTCTTTTTCTTCCTCATAGTCTAAGGGGGCTTGTTGGTATTTTAGTCATTATTCAGGTCTAGTAAGGACAAGTCTCACTATAGTGAGTTCCCAGATGCAACCATCCCACTTTGAATGGAGTGTCTTGTCCAGTGGTGGACCTTCCCATCTTTAGGTTCTTACACACTTATGACCCCCTTTTCCATGAGGTTCCCTAAGCCTTACGGTGGGGAGAGATTAGGATGGCCTACTTCTGGGTAAGCATTGTGGGGTCACCGATGATCTGTATTATGGCTGGCCATTGTTGTCTACTTCACTGTTCTTCTACTGGCCTAGGCTGCATCCTGTCAGGGTGTTGAAATTCTCTACCTTTTTTAAACAAAATAATTTTAAACTGTAATTATGAAGAAACTTATGAAAAAAATTCTGCGAACCAATATTTCTGAAACTTAATCAGAAACAACAAAAGACTCCTTTAGTTCTGTATAATTAATGTCGTTTTACTGATTTAATTCCCCAGTGTTTAAATTAGATATAATGAGAGTGATTCATATTTTCAATAATCATATTATATAGATGGAAAATTAAAGCTGTGTTTTCAAGTGTTCCAACATCTAAAACCAATGAATCCAAAATACAAAAGAGTTCACATTATAAGTTTATATTATTATATAAATGCCCACTATTTACCTAACTATCTTTCATGAGGAACTCATCATTGAGATATCAAAATATAAAATCTACTGCTAAAATTTAGTCACCAGTGTAATTGATAGCAAAGTGAATTTCTTCTTGCTCAATTGTTTGTTTTTGATAGAGTTTACTAAGATTATCAGTACATTTTAAATTATATCCATTAATTTTGTAGTTTCAACCCTGAGTTACTATTTACATGTGTTCAGATTTTTTTCAGTAAGTTCGTTTCTAGCATTTGTCAGTAGAATTCAAATAAAATAATTTTATGCTGCATATGTGAATCAACTTATGAAGAATCTTAAATTTTAAAACTTTCTTATGCTTTGGCAATTCTTACTTTTATGCACTTCAGGACATTCTTAAGATTAAAATGAAAGGAATTAGGGAAGCCAAAATGTTAATGAGAAAGCACAAAGTAGTTGAAAAGACAGAGTAGAATGAAAAGTCTTGCTTCTAAGATTGCTTGAGTATTATTTACTTAGTCTTCATGAAAAAATTATGGAAAGTATATACTTCATCTTCAATCTTTTCTACCGTGCATACATATGTTATCAAGCCTTTCACTGATGGAGATATTCACCAGGTGTCAGCGAGTATCAGTATGTAAAGCTGCTGTTGGGAAGATTGTCTAGTGTGACTGACCCTAATATCTACCTATTTTAATTATGTTTTCAACAAAACTATGGTTACTGCAAATTAAAAAATTATTTTATGGAAAGCCTCATGTAAGATTCATTTACACAAATATTAAACTAGTAATAAGACTGCTTCTTTTTAAAAGAACTGTGTGTTCCTTATTCTTATTTGAGATATACATTTTGAAGGGCAAAATGGGAAATGTTTGCCTTGAACTATTTAAAGATATTGAAATCATTTCATAAAAATTGGCAATTAAGCATGATACATGGAATCATTTTAATGCATAAAGAATTACTTTGGGGGCTTAGGGATTTAAAATAAGGAATAGACCTAATCTAGCTACTTTGTCAATATCACTACATATATAGCTGATAGAAAAGGAAAATTACATGAGTGTAATAGATTTTACTATCAAACAGTCCTAGTGGAAATCAAAGTACGACTAAGTGAAATTGTGTAGTTTTATTTAGAAAACCAAGCAGTTAATTTGGCATGTAAGAAGTTAAGACAGACTTAGAAATAAAAGAATGTTCAGCTCTGAAAAATTCAAATGTAATGCTTTTTTTCCACTTTCAAGTTATCTGAGAACGAAGTCTGCTCTTTTATGTCATGGCACTAGAACTTTTTTTTTTTATTCAATTGTTCATGTATGCGTGTGTGTGTGTGTGTGTGTGTGTGTGTGTGTGTGTGTGTGTAGAACCAGGGACGAATTCTGGAACCACATCAAGGACCGCTTCCACCTCCTTCTGCCCCGGGATTCACAGGCTCCACCCTACCAGGACCAGAAACGCAGGCCGCCCCCGCTTCAGCCCAGCGGCTATACGTGGGGTCTAGGATTCAAACTCAGGACCTTCCGCCTGCAAGGCAGAGGGTTAACCCCTGAGCCACCTCTCCAGCCCCCACTAGAACGTTTTTATATCATGGCATTTGAACTCAATGCATTCTCACACACTTCCTTTTCCCTTTGATCTTTATTTGGGAGTTTCATTGTCGTTATTACTGTGTAAAAAAGATTCATAGGACAGCAAACAAAAAAAGAACATTGCCTTTGGATAGTCTCTACTACTGAAATGTACCCTGTCTTGACTTCTAAAGAGTTCATTGTCCTTGAAAAAATATGAGCATGTTTTGTGCCTGTAATACAAGGAAGGGAGCAAATGAATGAGAGAAATACAAAGTAAGATCACTCTTCCCATCCTCTGTATTTATTATCTTCTGGTTCTATTGTACTTACTGGGTATTTATGGTACTATGTTTGTTCAAAAGGAATATCACTTACAAAAACTAGCTTTACTGACATTTGTTTTCATTTATTCTACAGTCTAGAATGGCTGTTTACAAAGCAGTGCAGAAAAATATATGCAAGATGATGTGATATATATATTGTGATGTGATATATATAAACATGATTTAAAAGATAATTAATAATCTTGTTAATACTCTTGTTAAATATTTTTATTATTATTATTTATTCAATTGTGCGTGTATGCGTGTGTGTGCATGTGTGTATGAATGTGTGTGTATGTGTGTATGTGTAGAACCATGGGCGAATTCGGGAACCATCATGAACCATGGACCACCTCCACCTCCTCCTTGTTTACTCTGCCCTACCAGGACCAGAAACACAGTGTCTGTACATGGGGTTTAGGATCCCAACTCAGGACCTTCCACCTACAAGGCAGACAGAGACTTAACCCCTGAGCCACTTCTCCAGCCCCCTGTTGTTAAATATTAATGGAAACAACTGGCAGGTATTCCTAATGGCCGTAAGTACTCTTCAATAAATACTCTTTGACAATATATCTGTAACAGTAGTAGCGAAAGATACTTATGATATCTGGGCTAAAAATCTATTTCACAAAATTTTATATACAAATTATGTTACTAATCTCAACTCTACTTTTTTTTTTAAACGGGAAGAGATCCTTCCAGGATTTCATCTTTCAGGTTTTATAACTATAAACTTGGGTATCTGGAAGCTGAGTGTACTAGTTACTTTTACTGTTGCTATGAGAGAATACTCAAAGTCAGGCAACTTAATGGGAGAAAGGCCAATTTATTCAGTTTATGGTTCCTGAGGGGAGAAACAGTTCTTTCATAGCAGAAGTGGCATGATGGTGACAGAGGCTGGAGTAGGCCTAGGTCACCGCTGACATGTAGGAGGCTGAGAGCTACTACACTGCTTGCTTTAAGAGTAGGGTTGTCCAGGAAGTCCATCCCCCAAGGCCTACTCCCTTCTTTCAGCAAGGCTGCATCTCCTAAGGGTGTCAGGACTCTCCCAAACACATAAGACTGTGGAGGAAACATTTCTAACAGAGAATCACTTCAACTATAACTAGAAAAGGTGCGGTGACCACTTCTTTCCTGTGATAGATCTTGAATAGTTATGCAAATTAATCTGTAAAAACCTGAGAAACTGTTCAAAAAACATACTATTCATTAACAGAAAATGCAAATAATCTAGATACAAAGTTTACATGGAAATGCGACAAGTATTATGTTTTGATAAATCTTACGCATTTTTGCTAATTCTTCTGGCATGCATGAATAAAACTGACTATGGTTTTTGAACTCCTTTCTCATGCTTACATGTCTTTTCAGATGATTTTGAGTTTTACTTTCATCAGTGGCCACTGCTTCATGTCTATTAGCAATTATAAAATGTGATGAATGCATTCTAGTAACAACATAAACATTACTGTGTTGTCTTGTAAATTCTGTTTTATAGAACAACATTTGCAGAAAAATACCATGCTGCTTTGAACAACATTTATCATTATGCCAAAGGCCCATCTGGAGAGGAAAATAATCAACACAAACGATTATGACCATGAAAATACTCTGCTTTCTAGGCAATTAATTAACATGAAAATAACAATATGAATGTAAACCTACCTCATAAAGACGGTTCCATATCCCTGAAATTCATCTATCACAAGCTATCATGCTTTCCTTTTCAGCTGCCATTTGGACACTCAGTATTATGGGTCATTTACAGTCCTAACATCTGTAATCATTTGTAATGATATTATATATTCCTCAAAATGAATACAAATATTTTAATAATATCATTCTCATATTATCTATTTGATTTTTCCATCATTTAAATTGTTAAATAATAATGCTGTGATTTGGAAATAATTTGAGCAGAGATTTTTGTCCTAGAGATTTTGATGTGTTGTATTTTCATTATGGTTCACTTCTAGGGAATCCTGGATTTCCTTTTGGATTTCATTCTGAAGCCCTTTTTCATTCAGCATCATAGTGTTTAATCTCCAAGAGTTAGTATATTTCTGTTCCCCACATAAACACACACATGTGTACACACACACACACACACACACACACACACACACACACACACACACATACTATACCACACAGGTTAAATAAAAAAAAAAAAATAGTAAGCAAACAATTTAAGGAAACAAGTGGTTTTATTCTGGATTATGATTATTGTTGCTCATAGTCTAGCATGGCAAGAGCATTTATACTAACATCAAGAACTAAGGGAATTGCCCACACCATATACTCAGGAATTGCTAAGAAAGGGGCAAACTACCACACTGTGAATCAGCTAAAGTATGTTAACCAGCTCTTTACCTTATCTACTTGTCTAGGAAATGGTCCCACTCACTTATGGACTAGATCTTATTAAATCAATTAGATAATCTCCTGCAGACTTGCTTAGGGTTTGTTATAATGAATTCTTCCCAGATGAGTCTAAAGTTCAGTCATCCATTGTCAAGTTGACACTACTTATCAACCATTATCTCTCAGAAACCATCTGACCACTGATAGTTAGAGATGGAGCCTTTGGGAGGTGATTAAGTTTCAAGTTATAAAGCATAGACTGTTAAATGGTGACTTTAATAACAAAGAGATAGAAACAAGAAAATCCACAAATGCATTATCCTGGTATATTGCTGCACATTATTACTCACATGGCTGGGGGGAAAACTGCTAACAGATGTGACCTCTTATTTTTAATTATATTAAAATGGATTTATATATTTTCCTTATCTACTACCTACCCCCATCTATTAGAGATCACTATGTACTTCATCCCATCCCACCTGCTGTTCCCTCCAATCGGTTTCCCTCCCTTGTCCTCCTGCATGTAGGATACATTTGATACCATCTAGGATGCCAGCACTGGTTAGTTCCTAGATGACTCCCCCAAGGTAAAAATGGTTCACCAATTTGTAAACATTGAGTGAAGAAGCTCCCTTCTGTCTTGTCCAGGAATGATCCCAGATAGTAGTGTGAATCTCATTAGATCTTCCAGTCTCCATAGGAAAATATAGATAAACCAGTCATTGTGGAGATATAGTAGAAGTATACATTGTTATCCTGATTTTGGAGTATAATCAGTCTTGATATGAACAGAAGTTACTGCCTAACACTATCTCCTCCTACCCTTAGGCTCTTACATTGATATTGTCCCCTCTTTTCCCCAGTCTTGAGATTGATGTTAAACCATTTTTTATAAGAAGTTTGCCTCCATGTTTGTTATGGTAATGCAAAATGGACTCATAGAGATTATAAAATATATTCAAAAAGTAAAGATGCTTAGTCCACCTACTAGAAATGTTGAAAGTACAGGAACAGGTACAAGCAAATAGATGGAAAAGAAAGCTTATGGAAATATCTTACTTTGAAAATACACATAGTACTTCTCACATTAATATGACAACCAAGGGTATTTTTTAAATATCATATTCAAATTTGAATACATGATCTGTTTATAGAGAAATATTGGCATCTATGCCAATCATATTTCAGTGTTCTTATTTTTGATATATTACCACTTCACCTCTAAGAAAGGGAAGTACATTTTAAACATAATTGCTAGCTCTTACAATTGAAAGAAAAATATCATATTCCTTTGAGATGACTCAGTAGGTTCAGCTGTTGATGGTAAAAGCATGAGGATCTGAGTTTGGACTTCTGGAACTCACATGAGAGCCTCACATGTCAGCATGTCTATAATTCCACGCTGGGGAAGAAGATAGGGAGAATAGCAGGCCTTTTTGATCACTTAACTTAGACAAAAGAACAAGTTCCATTTTTGATACCCTCTGCTGTTCATGCTAAAGTGTTGGCTGGCTTGGTTTGTAAAGATAATTGAAGCTTCAATGAGTGCATGTGTGCAATACCACATCATGTCTGGAAAACACTGTGTGAAGGCCTTCCTACAGATCCTTCTATTATTTATTCATTTTTATTATTTCTGCTCATACAAACTTAACAAGTACACTGGTCCCCTCCCTTCCTCCATCTCCCCCTCCCCCAACCCCCCTGTTCCCCGCTCTCCCTCCCCATTCCCCAATGCCTCCCTCCCCCCAATCCCCGGAGCATCCTTTAATGTGCATGCCAAACTCTCCTCTGGGTCTCCGATGAGGTACAAGGACCCAGGGGCATTTCTCAAAACCCTTTCCTGTGTTCCCCTTAAGCTTAGGAACACTACTGTGACTGTCAGTCCTTAGCCTCCAAGAATCCTAGTGCCTTTAGTCCATGCTAGACTTTGTGGGGTCAGTAATGTGTTGGACATAGCACAGGTCATGCAAAGTCCTATTATGATTGCTTCAGCCCTAACTTGTGTGGAGTATCTTGCATATCATTACTCCTCCCATCCTTGTGCTCTTACAATCTTACCGCCCCCTCTTCCGCGAATTTCCCTGAGCTTCAGGATGGGGAGAGATTAGGTTGGCCCAGTTCCAGGTGGTTGATATAGAGTCTCTGATGTTCTGAACTATGGTTTGTTGATTTTTTTTTTCAGTTTTGCTGCTCCTGCAATGCCCTTGGCTCCATCCTGATGGGTATTGGATGTCACCCCCTGGCCAGAGATAAAAACCTGTTAAATTAGAGTCTTGTTATAAGAGCATATTCAAAGGTAGATGGAATAAAAGTAGGAGACGGTGGTGAGAGAAGGGTCAATCACCTATTTGCAAAATGGTTACTTTCTATCAGGCAGCCTATATGCCCTCCCCTTGTGGTGAGATCATACCCCATCTGTTGCAAATGATCAGGAAGGAAAGTTTGTGAACATAACCAGATGTCTCATTACTTACTTGCAGTCCTTGATGGTGGCCTATTTTCTCTGCTGTAACATAGTCCCCTCTCTTCTTGTTTCTGGTGGGGCCCTCCTTTCCTATCCCTCCTGTTTATAATCTTTACAATTACTAAGATTGATACATCCTCTAGATAAATTAATCAAAAGCAAGAGAGAGAAAGCCCAAATTAACAAAATTAGAAATGAAAATGGAGGTATCACTACTGATTTCTTGGAGAATTATAATGTCATATTTCAGATCCTTCCTCCTCACATTCACCTAATCTCAGCTTTTTGTTCTAAATTTCTGCATTGACATTACCTACTGATTGAGAATCAAGCATCTCTGGCCAAGTTTAAGAACAGAACTCATGTAAATGTATGAAAATTAGTAATTAGAAAGCAATTTGACAATTAACTGTTTAACAACAATAACAAAAAAATAATGTGTTCCCTTTTAGGTCCCATGACCTAAATAGATTGGACTTTTGAACATATTTGAAGTATCAGTCATTAGTTACTTGATATGTAGTAGCCCAGATCTCACATTTGATCAGAAAATAGTTGCCTCCCCCACATCAGTCATGCCATGATTGCACCAATGAGCACATATTTCCTGAGAGGTCAGCATTACTCAATGTGGGGTCTAGCCCACTGATGTCTGTCCTCCCTCATAGACTGCTAGCTAGGACTTTCTGGCACTGTGAAAGCTGGCCAGTACTTAGAACTTTCTTGTTCAGTTTAAGATTTTATTCTCTAAGTCCTTTAACCACAGTATGTGGTATCTTCAGTCATAGGCTGTGATGAGAACAGCCTGTGCAGTGTTGGGGCTTCTGGTTACCCCTTGACACTAGCCCTTAGGGAGCTATCTCACTCCTGGCACCGAGACTGTGTTTCAATAAGAGCTTATGGGGTGTTATATTGCCCATCTTTGAAGCATTACTCTGTTTAGATAATTTTTTGAAAAAAAATATGTCCCTTAAATTTGCTCACAGACTACTGAATTTCTGTTAAGTTCCTTCACACATCTTTGATTTGGCTTATTTCTCCCTCAACGCTTCTCTCCCCTTCCCTCTATTCCTCCCTTACTAAACAACAATATTCCCACTCTGTTCTTTCATACTAAAGTGTTTATATACATTTGTATTTATAGGTCAACTTTTATAAGAAGAATATTCATAAGTTAAAGTATTAATGAAAGAAAACTTGGATTTTCTAAAGTTTTCTTCTTTAGTGGTTAATATATATGACTTTTGTCATATTCAGGACAATTATCACCTAAAATCAGCACCTTTCTTTTTTTTTTAAAGAATACTCCTTTTGTACAAACACAGTGAGTGATCGTCTCTCACCTCTCCCTCCCCTTCTTTCTCTCTCGTCCCTTCTTTCAGCAATCCTTCCCTTTTCTTCCCACCCTGGTGACTGTCCTGAGTTCCTTTCAGATTGTCTACTCTACTAGGGACTCTTCATCTCCTTTGTCTTCTATCTGAATTACTTTTCTTCCTAATGATCAACATTTGATAAGCATTACTATAGTGTTAGAAGCAAGTATAATATTCTTGGTCAGTTACTTTAAAAATTGAATACAATTAGGGGCTGGAGAGGTGGCTCAGGGGTTAAGCCTCTGCCTTACAGGTGGAAGGTCCTGAGTTCGGATCCTAGACCCCACGTATAGACGCCAGGCTGAAGCAGGGGCGGCCTGCATTTCTGGCCCTGGTAGGGTGGAGCCTGTGAATCCCAGGGCAGAGTAAACAAGGAGGAGGTGGAGGCCGTCCATGGTGGTTCCCAAATTCGTCTGTGATTCTACACACACACACATACATGCACACACGCGCATACAGGCACACACACATACATGCACAATTGAATAAATAATAAATAATAATAAAAATTGTTTTAAAATTGAATACAATTAATTCATCAGACCTTTTTTTGTGTTCTTGTGTGGGATTAGACTATCAGCATTCATTCAAACTCCCTTTCTATTATCTGACCCCTAAAGTCCCCACTGCATGTAGTTATTTCACTTTACTGATCCATGGGGCATGTTAATACGTCAGCTATTGTATAAGTCCGGTGAGAGCAGGTCTCATTGCAGTGATATTCTAGATGTCGCAGCCCTAGTCACTAGAGTGACCTGACCATCAGTGAACCTCCTCATCTTCCCTTCTTTCCTTCAGGCTCTTACAATCTTACTGCTCCTTCCACAAAATTCTCTAAGCTTAGCGTGTGAGGCGATTTGGTAGGCCTGAAACTCTTAATAGGTAATTTTTGTCATTTTTACTATTAACTTCAAATATCTTCTTAAAAAATGAAGTACTTGTGCTTTTGTCCAGCAATTCATAATCAAGTAAGAAAATCAGAATTTTGAAATGAGAAGTTGTTGATTACTTTTAAATGCTATGTTTGAAATTCCATAAAACCATGGCCATGCAAGTCAAAAGGGAAGTTGCTATATCAGTAGTTTTTCTAAGTCATTGGATATATTACAGAAATAAGATCACAGACAAACAAGATCAAGCACTATCTGCTTCTAACAATCTCTATTACATAGTTTATTTCCACAAATACCCTCATGAAAGTAATAATGCCACCTATACTTGTTCACCCTCACAAGCCCAGAGGCACAGCATCTTATATTGAGTTGCTGACCAGTTTTTCTCATGAAAATTCATTGGATAAAAAAGGAAAAAAAATCTTAAAATAAGGTTAGCTCTGTGTGATTTTTTTCTTTCCCTCTGCATTATGTAGAAGAGTTTGTGTCTAGCATTTGAGAACTTGCAGCTACATTCCATTATCAAAGACATATTTGTTAAAACATGCATATAAAAGGATTGTAATTGAAGTACAGCTTTGATATATTTAATAGGATGTAAAACTGCCATCCTATTTTAATAGGCAATGCTTTATGTGCATTAGCAGTAATATAATAATGCCTTTTCGTGTGCACTTGCCATTAGCACTTTTCCCTCCCTTTCTTTTAGCTAATCTTAAAACTTTAATGTAATCCAAACACATTAACATCTTTTTTTCTCCCCTCACTGTTCTTGAACAGAAAGGAGCTTTGAAATGAACTTTTTGGGTATTCAGGGACAGTTGCTCTTCAAATTGCTCATCAGTGATTTTCCCTCCAACTCTGCCTTGTCAAATTGTGGCCTGGATTCATGTTGACTTAGAGAAATGTCCATGGTATTTGAAACTGTTGAACAGGAACAGGAAAGGATAGAAAATTGGCAAAATGTGGAAAAACAGCAGGAAAGGAAGTTAATGCATTTAAGAAAAGCAGCATCCCCTTATGTCTTATTGGGTCAAGCTGTATCTAATGACCTTGAGTTGCAATAAGAAGCAGTGAGAACATTACTGTCTGACTTACAAAGTTAGAGTTACTGGTATTGCCACAATCGTTCAATTTATAGCAACAATACAGAAATAAAATATCTAACCTCCGAGGAGTGGGAAAATCTACATGGTATAATGGTCTTGAACTTTGAACTTTAACAAATATATCTTTAATTGAATATTTTTACAGAAACAATTTTGACATAATTATTCTCACAAAATAAAACTAGAAATCATGAACTTTAAGACAAATGGATAGGTCCTTCCCTTAAATTCCATCTGACAAGGAAAAATGGCAATTTCTGATGCCGAAAAATAATTTCGAATTGTTCCATGCATTAAGACAATTGTATATATCCTGGAGGAAAAATCTAGTAGTGTGATTACTATGAAGAAAAACCATGATGCCTAGGAAGACCTAAATGCTAGGGTTTCTTAGAATTGTCTGAGTTCTGTAAGTTTGCTACAGTAATAATCAAATTGAACAACTTCAGGGAACAAGAGGATTTTCTCTCTTCATGCTCATTTCCAGGCCACAATTTGACATGTCAGGTGATCTAGCAGGAAGAGCCAAGGGAACTGCTCATATCCAAGGGGAGAACAAAGGAGAAGAGCTCATGCTTATCCCTTGCCAGATATGTTAATCAGCTACCTTCATCTTATCTCTTTGCCCAGGAAATGGCTCCGCCCCTTCAGGGTTGGGTATTACCACATCATTCACACAATTAAGAACAGCTGCAGGTTCGTTCAGAGCATGGAGTTATTAAATAATTCCTTTTGGATAGACCCAAATACTCACATCAGAGTGTCAGGTTGATAATTGAACTCTAAGAAGTATCCTGGGAGTTTCCTGCAAGGGGCTGTTTAAAGTTTAGAAGATATATTCATTCATTTGATCATGGTTTTATGCTTCTTGAATATTCTATCAAATAAGTTGAAGTTGTTTATCATATAAGAAATTTACTGACTTTTATCAACTGATATGTTTTCTTCATGTAAACTTGAAAATTAAAAGTTGCTTTATCTAGATCTTATCATCGTTTGCTTCAGGATACAATTGGCAAGTCTAATGTCTCCTTATTACATGAATTCAGTGTCCAGGCATAAATTGGTCCTGTTACAGACAGATATGAACAGACAAAAGATTTGCTGCACAGAGCATCTCAGACCCTTTTGTTGTTATTGTTGGTAAAGTACACATCACATTCTCCCAAGAGTAAGTTGTATGGTAAACAGTAGTTGCTCTCAAAACTGGTCTTATTTCAGCATTTAAAGACAAAATGATTGTCTACTCATTTCAACATTTTCAGCATAAATAGTGGTATAATTCTGCTTCTAGTTCCTCACTACAGTACTAGCAATAAAATTCAGAAATAAAAATTATGTGATTTATCGATTTTCCATGTCTTTGTTTCTTACTGTGTTATGCATATAGATGCAATCATATTTTCATACAAGTGTATAATGCCCATTGAATATACTCCCAACTTATTCTGGTGCCTTCCCCTCTATTTGCCATGTTTCTTCCCCAAAGGCTCTTTTTCTCTAGTTAGTTTCACTTATACATAAATGTTACACATACTTATATGATCTTTTTGTATTCATCGTATTTACCACTCACAAATAAAATACATCTGATTTTGCATTCCTGAAGATAACTTAATTCACTTAATATGAACACCTCCATTTATACACATTTTCCTGAAAACATAATTTAATTCTTTTTTTATTATTTATTCAATTGTACATGTATGCATGTGTGCGTGTGTGTATGTATCTGTGTGTATGTATGTACGTGTGTGTAGAACCACAGATGAATTCAGGAACTACCATGGAGGCCTCCACCTCCTCCTTGTTTACTCTGCCCCCAGGATTCACAGGCTCCGCCCTACCAGGACTAGAAACGCAGGCCACCCCCGCTTCTGCCTGGCGTCTATACGTGGGGTCTAGGATCCGAACTCAGGACCTTCCACCTGCAAGGCAGAGGCTTAACCCCTGAGCCACCGCTCCAACCCCAATTTAATTCTTTATAGATAAAAAATAGCATTCTATAAATGTATCTTTATTTCACATACAAGCCTCATTTTCTTTATTCACTCATCTGATGATTGACATCTTGGTTGTTCAACAATAAAGTTGCTATGAACAGCGTTTCAATAAATATTTAGATGTAAGTTTCTCTGTGATATTCTGATTTAGAGTCTTTTGGATAAATACCCAGGAATGTTATAGCAGGGTTTGTGGTAGGTCTATTTTTATATTTTAACTATTTTTTTAAAGAACTTCCTCTTCATTTTCATAGCTAATTAACTAGTTTCTCATGAGCAGCATATGAAGGTTCCCTTTTGTCCACATCCCCATAGATGTTTATTTTTTATGTGTTTTCTTGATGACTATCATTAAAATTAGAGGAGATGTAAATCTCAACACAGTTTTTATTCATTCATCTGGTTAAGCATGTTTTAAGACTTTGACTATTTGTGCATCATCATTGAGAACTCAACCTGATTTTGAATTGCACTAAACACTCACAGTAATTTAAAAGCAATTTCTCACATGTTTATTCAGGGATTACCTTAACTTCTAATTTTCACAAAAATACCCATTGCTCAATTTTCAACTGTCAATTGGCACCTATATTTAATTGCCATATTGTGAAAATATACCATAGAAGCATAGAGATTGCATAAAAATATTTGATTTTTATGCAGAAAATAGTCTTCAAAAGCTTTGGGGGGAGGCTGAAGGGGAGTTGGAAAGATGGCTCAGGGGTTAAAACTCTCCCTCCAAGCAGAAGATCCCAGGTCCCATGTAAAAAGACCCGACAGAAATGGCAGCCTGCACTTTTGCCTGCACTTTCAGTCCTGGTAGGTGGAGCCTAGGAAATAGAGCAAAGGAAAAGGAGGCAGAAGCAAACCAGGATACCAGGATGATTCCCGAAATTATCTTTGTTCCTCCACAGGGGCATGCAGTGTCTGATACACACACACACACACACACACACACACACACACAGAGTAAATAATTAAAAATAAAAAGGCTTTGGGGGGGGGGGGTCAAGGGATGGAGAGACAGTCCGGAAGTTTAAGACTACCTTAAAAGCAGATGAATCTGAGTTCTGATACCAGATCCCACAACCCATATGAAAATGGGCAGAAATGTCAGTGGCCTGCATTACCTGGTCTGGAAGGTGCCAGAGTACAGGGGACACATACACACAGGCACACAGTATTTAAAAATTGTAAGGGAACAAAATCATGTATATAATATTATGATTTAGTCTAGTATTTAATTAATATAACTTAATGAAGAACAAATCAATTATTATTTCCATAGTCACAAAAAATGCATTTCAGGAAATTCATAATGTTTTCATTACAAAACATTTGATCTAATTAAGTATAGAAGTGAACTTTTTAATCAAATGAGGAACATACAAAAATACTTATAAATAACCTTTTATTTTATGTAGAAGAATTAAATTATTTTTTCTTTAGATGTGAGGCTCCATGAAATACTGATATGAGTTCAAAGTCAGCCTAAAAAGCCCATAATAATAGAAAAAATAGATATATACTAGTTGGTAAAAAGGTGCAATTGATTTCACTTATAGAAAATCTGGTCATCTACATGGAAAAATTCATGAAATTCAAAGAAATTTTAACAGAAGTACAGCATCAATAGTCTGTCTTCACAGAGTGTAAGTGCATTAAAAAAATTTAGTGAAAGTTAACTGTATTTCTATAAAATTGCTATTAGCAATGAGTAATTTAAAATATAAATAGTGACATGAGTACTGATTCCCAGATTCCACATAAAATGCCAGACAGAAATGGCAGCAGCCTAAAGTTTCGACCTTGGAAAGCTGAACCTGGGCCTGAGAAATCCCAGTGTTAAGCATTAAGTGAGTAGAACAATCCAGAATGATTGCAGATGTGATCCTTGAACTTATACACACATACATACACACACACACACATACACATACACAGATGCACTTACACACACAGAATGAAATATGTATATGAATACAATGGTATATTAAGCAATTCTTTGTAGTACATTTACTATAAAACTCAGCAAATTTGTGATGGCAAGATAGCTCAGTGGTGAATATGCCTACTTGCAAACCTGATGATTTGGATATGATCCTTGGAAACTCACATTATGAAAGGAAACATTTGACTTCCAAAAGCACATAATCTGTCAATAAAGCATTTTAACTTAGCTTTATTGAATGAATGTTCCACTTAGTTTTACTGAATAAGTATACAGTGCATCATCATGTTAAAATTGTTGGGAGAATCCCTGCTTACATATTTTTTGGAAATCTGTTCTGAAGTTCCATTTGGTAAAGAACTTTGAGTTTTAAGCATATATTAAAAACTATTCTCCTACTCCAATCTTACAATGACTTACAGATGTAGCCATGACTGTTTAGATTCCCCTTGAAAATTAGGTCACTCTTCCTAGGTGGCAGCCTGATTTTAAAAGCAAAATACCTTCTTTATTTCTATTGATTCTTGTTTCCTCAACTCGACTTGTCTTAATATCTCCTACTTATGAACTATTGTCATATTAAAATATCTCTTAATAAATGAATGTGTCTCCAAGAGCTACATGCTTTCACAAAGTTTAATATGAAGCTAAATTTCTATGCTACACTAATATTTACAGAATACTTTCACAAGAAATGTCTCAGTTTATTGATACAACTTTGTGAAGTAAATGGCAGGCAACTTCATTTATTCATTTCATAAATGGTACTGAAGAGACTCTTAAATGATAGAAGGAGATTATTTTATTGTGGTAATATTGCAGCTTGATGAAACAGATATTTCCATGATTGTCCTGGGAGCTGGATAGATGGTGATGCTTTAAAAGCTACTTGTCCTGTGAGTAAATTCCATTAGGAAGACAGACATGCATATTTTCTTTTATATTTATTCCATCCTGAATATGAGACAAATAGTTACTTAACAGTTTTATGCCAAATATCCAGTTTTCATATATTAAGACAAGTCTTAAAAATAAATTAGTATACCTATAGATAAAGTCATAATTCTGTGATCTTTCCTCACCTTTTTGGAACATCAGGCTCTGAGCATAGCAAACTTTGCTCTCTTCATCACAGCCACTGTTGTGACTATTCAAGTTTAGAACTTAGGCATCTCTCTTAGAAGGATCTTGGCGGGGGGGAGGTATGAGGCCCTCACCTGAGATTTCAACCTCCACTTCCTTCACCTCCATGTTGCTGAATGCAAGACTTTCCCAGATGTACATGGCCCCTCCCTGCACGTGGGAGGTGCTAGAATACACAAATACACAAATAGTGGATGTTAATGGAAATACTTATACCACTGTGGGGAAGTTGTCATTCATGCAAGGATGAGGATTTTTTGGAATTACAGATATTTTGGGTAATCTTAACTCCTGTAAGTAGCACCTCTTCCATGCTCTGCAAGTAAGCTCATTGCACTTATTGGTTCACCAACTTGTAGCTGGGTAGAATCATTACTTTGGTCTGACATTGGTGTCCTATTTGGGGTAAAGACACTTATCAGGATCTCCCCAGGGAAAGCTCACACTTTCCTTTTCCTCTTCAACCCACTCATACAACAGCAAGAACTCAAGACATGTCTGTAAGCTTTGATAGTTTAAAGCTTTCCATGTTCTCTTTCAATCTATCAGACTGTGCTAATTTTATGGCTGTGTTGACCTCCTCAGTGACAGACATTATGAAAGTGCTGAACAGAATAGATTTTGATTAAGACAAAAATGATTTTAAATAGAAAAAAGATCAGCAATTCCATAAAATGCAAAATACAACTTCAGAGACAGGTAGCACAAATGGAAATGCTCTTACTCAAGGATGGATTGTCTAAAGAGAAGGCTGCTGTTGACCTTCCCTTCTGCTACACTGGAAACAAGTGACACATGCTCCACTACTCTGGGAATTAACTATACAAATGAAATCATTTATATGACTATAATATCACATCCTCCTCAAATCAAATCATTTAAGAAACTAGATAGTCATTCTATCTTTTCTGAATTGAATGTTGGCAAGCAGGGTTATGCTTGAGTTTTTCTCAATTTTACTTATGTGAAAGAAATATTTTTTAAAAAATTGCTTTCCAGTAATTGTTACAAATTTTTGTTAATCTTAAAGTTCCTTGAAGACACGCAATCTATGCTTGGTCTGTGTTTTACTAAATTGATGTCAAAGTCAATTCTTTTGTGCCTTCCTTATTTTTAAGAATTGGTATGGGTAATTGACTCTTGACAACCAAATACAATGACTTTGTCTTTACACCTATTCTGCTCTGTTTCTTCCTGCAGCACATTGATCATTATTGGTCTTGTTTTTCCAGGCTCTTTGTTTCTTGGGAATCATTATATTCTTATCCTCACATTTTTGCAGGAAACTAGTGTCTTTTCTGTGACTTCTATATTCAACATTTCTCAAATAAAGGAAACTTTATAGAGTCTACATATTTTTTCTCACTCTTACTTTTGTAAGTTTTCTTCTGAAAGCATGGGTTATGTATGTTTATTTGCTGATTCCTAATCAATGACAAATGAATTTTTCTAATTTTATTTCTTCACTTATTATTCATTTAAATCATTACTATTCACTACTATTCATCCCTGAGCATTGGAGCCAAAGTCTGACATATGCTGTACAATCACTCAATCACTGACTGACCTATGTCACCAGGCCTTTTCCATTCTAAATTATTAAATATGCAATATCAAAATAGGATTTCTTATCTTACTTCCCAAGCATTTCTGTAAGTGCTCTCCAGTTTATTATACTTATCCAGGATCTAAAACAGTCTTTTTTTTTCTTTTTCCATTCTTTAGATCAATGGTTTGGTAAGTCCTGTTACTGTCTTTAACATCTTTTGAGATTGTCAAATTTTCATTCTAATATGGCTTTTATTTCTTATACTGTAGAAGATTCCTCAAAATTATTTTCCTGAAATATAAACCTTGCTATTTTATTATATAAATATTTTAAGCATGTAATTAGCCACTTAAAAGATTCAGAATAAAGCAAATAGCATTCATGATTGCCACAGTTTATGTTACATTTTGATATTTCTTTTTATAAACCTGTTACTGTCAATCAACTCTAACCACTCACTATTTTGAAAATCTTCAATTTCCCAATTCTCTAACTTGATTATTTTGCTTGTTTTTTTGTTATCTCAAATAACTCAACTTTTCTTTTCCTTATTTTGTGTGTAATCTTGATCCTTCTTATAAATATCACCATCACAGTAAAGACAACTTATAGTCTTCTTAAATGGATTTTATCCATTTCAATGTTAACAACTCAAAGAATTATAACTATAAATTCTCTCTCTCTCTCTCATCTTTCTGAGAAATTTCAAATTCCTTCAGCCATTCTTTCTATGGCCCACCTGAGTGATTCATCTGTGCTCACAGTCACTTCCTAACTTTATTTAAACACACAAAACCGAAATTGTGATTTCTCTCCACAGATACTTTATGCCCTAATGTGAAAAAGTCAGCTAATTATAACACCAAAATTTCACACATCCCACTTCAAATTATTTCATTCAACAAATGCCTAATTAATGTAAGTCAGTCTTACTCTTTTGTGATTACTGAAAGTTGTCCCCTAACATGATTTAATGATTAAACCACAGCAATAGATCTTTTCTTTTATGAAAGAGGTGGATAACATATTTACCAGTATATTTTTGTAACCCATTTGGCTGTGATATGATAAGAAATAAGAAAAAAAATAAGGATACATATTATATTATTAAATTATTATATAGTATATAATAAAATTATATATTATTTTTAGAAGTATAAATTATGAAACTGTCATTTTTCACTTTTCCAAAAGGATATTAGACAAGACTGGTAACACAGAATCTACAGAAACACAATTTTAAAGAGGAAAATTCACAGAAAGAGTCGAGCAATGGCTAAGATGGAAGATTTATTTAGCAAGCTGGGGAGATGGTTCAGTGTTAAAAAAAAAAAAACCTTGACTTATATGCAGAAGAATCTGAGTTTGGATCCTAGATCCCACATGAAGCAGGTGTGAGGGAGTGTGTACAGGTTTGGGAGTAGATATGGTAAAATGTAGTTCTGTCCCTAAAGTCAGAGCTTGGGAAACCTCAAAATAAAGCAATAGTGATAGAACAATCCATATGGTTCCTGAAGGTCTCACAAGTACACACATTTAAATACCCTCTAACACACACACACGCGCACACACACACACACACACACACACACACACACACACACAAGATTTACATTTAAAGCATGCAAGAGTCATGTACATTATATTACATCATAAACTAACACACAAAGAAAAGCAACCAACTTCAACTTGTTATGTTACCAGTGGTAGGGGATCAGGTGTATCTTGGTTCTTCAAAAAAAGAAATAAAGGATCATACAGATTGCAATGTAGCAAGAAACTTTAATCAAGAAAAAATACAACAGTTCAGAAGTAACAGGAGGTCTAAGAGTGAAGACACTGAAGAGACCCAGGTTATTGATTGGGGTCACTTTTTAGGGTTTCAAAAGTTAGTTACTGACGACATAGCTTTGAGTGTTTCTTTTTTATTGATATAGTAGGTGTTTAATATTATATTGATATAGTAGGTGTTTAATATTTTATTGATATAGTAGGTGTTTAATATTTTTTGTCCTGAGCGAATCACTTCCCATAAAACATTGGATTGTACTTACATGCATATTCAGTTACACATAGACATAAGATGGTAAAAATGAGATTTTCCCTAAAAGTTTATGTTAAGCTGAAGGTCCATTTTTATATTATTGTGAATGCACACTTGATCATTTCAGGCCAAGGGGAACATTTAAGTCTTTTACTTAGATATAAGAAAATTATAACTAGATTGAGGATATTTCAGAAGAGAAGAAACTTATTCCAAAGTTCAAAGTCAGGTTTGTTTACACCGAAGCTAGAAGGGATTTGGAATTGCTAGTTTTGAGAGGGTTGGATGCACACAATATCTTGAAGTAAAGGAATAAGTCTGTCATGAACATTATTGAAATAGAGGGCTGTTTATAATCCAAACAAGTGGGGGAATTGATATGACACTAATAATATAGTAAAAGCAATTTAATAATTAAGGAGGTGGAGAGAACATAGAACAATTCACAAAATTATTAAAATTCACATTTATTATTACTATAAGGAATGTTTCAAAACCTACTTGGATATGTTAGTTTTGTTTATTCATCCCACTTTGTATAACCTAAGGAGAAATAACATTATCCAACAAATAAATGCATTAGTCATTTCTATTAAAGGTAAAACAAGAATAATTTTTACCTTAAAGAATACCTTAAAGAATATATAAAGCTTCAGAAAATTCAGATACATAATTGGTACTTGAAGTACCTAAAATTCTGCTTTAAAAACACATTTATACAATGTATTCTGTACTTTTATGCTAATTATTTAACCCTACCATGTGAACATAGGATTTAACTAATCATACAAAAGAAAACTAACATGAAAGGAATGAACCATAAACTACATCAAAATATATTCCATTTTAAAAATACAAAGAATGAAGAAAAATTGAACATTTAGAAATTAAAGATGAAAAACCATTTCAAAATGCTAATGCAAATGAGACAAAATGTAAAAGATAAATAAGTAGAGCCACAGGATTAATCTAGGCAGCCTAACATTTTAATAATAAGAGTTCCTGTGAGAGTAAACAAATAAAATCGAAGAGAAATTGCCAAAGAAGTACATCATTTCAAAGACCAGAAATAAACCATGTTTTCAAGATTAACAATGTCTGCTGAGTCCTCAGTTTAATGACTTCTCATGCTGAGACAAAATATAATGAAATTGAGTAGCACTGATACTACGAAGAAAAGCTTCTGAAATTTTCCAGAGGAGCAAAAAATACAAACTGATTTGATAAAAATTGTTATTTGGGTGGTGTTAGACTTCTGGGCTGCATACACTAATGCCAGCTATGAGGGAGCAGGAGAATGGATACAGAAAGAGAATTTTCAAAACATTATTAGATATAAAGAAGAAGTGCAAGTATGGGATAGTTATGATTACCATATGGATGCTATTGTAATTCACATGCAATCATTATCAGTCTAAATCTATGGGGTTAATGTTATGAATCAGTTGATAAGAAACTTCCTTGGCATGTATAAGATCCTTCATACTTAAGGCAGTTTCTGCAACTCTGTTCATCTCACAGAAATTGCAATAGAATAAAGGAACTCAGGATAGAATGTAAGTAGAATGAGTAGTTACAAAACTTGGTTGTATTTGAAAGCCAAAGTAATAATGGCACAAACATGTATACTAATTTTGCTTATTCCTCCATAAGAGCAATTTGCTTAGACCAAATTGCCTTTTATTTCATGCAGGAGGTTCTGCACTTGAAGATCCAGATGATTTAAGTCTTTCCTTCCATCATTATCTTGGAGTCACCAGAAGAAAGAGTGAAAGCATTTTTTCGAAGGAAAAGATAGTTTTCTAGCTGTAATGGAGTGGAATATCTAATCTGTTCAAACTAGAAAGAGGACTGACACCACGGAGTCTCAAAATAATTGAGAAAATGAGAAATTTGAAAGAGATAATAGCTCAGCTAAAAGAATGAAGCACACAAGTGACATGGTAAAGTCAAGTTTTCCAGACAAGTTTTATTAATTTTTATATTAAAATGGTTTTTAATGGTGAAAAAAACACAAGATAGAAAACCTAGTAGAAGTACATAGTTAGTTATGATGTCTAAACTTAGAACTTGCAAAAATTGAGGTATTAGAAGAAATTATATATGAATTTTTGAAGACAAAAATTTTTCCCCAAAAAAAAAGAAAACTAGAATGTGTGTGTGAGAAGTCAGGATTTTAGTTTAAATGCATGGGAATAACATTTTCTAATTACTCTTTATATTTTTGAATTTTTAAAATCAGGAATCCTAAGAGAAAATAGAAATCACAAAAGAAGTCCTATCTTAGCAACTTGGTTCACTTAGCAACTTGGTTCATGAGTCAAGATTAATGGCTTTCATTAGCAATCTTATGTTATATGAGGAACAAAAAAGCAACTTTAGGAATCAGCTTGAGGAGAAAGGCACTATTTCTTAGGTTTACAGAAATGTGGCTCACGTTTCATTGAATTAGACTGATTTTTTTTATTCCTGTCTAGAATATCAGTCTGATTTCTTTTGGGTTTGAAAGATATTTATTATGTTTATTTTAGCCTAAAGTAGTCAGAATTGTTTTCCATTTTGGCTGTAAAGTATACTATCAATCTTATAATTCAAATACATATATATTTATATGTTTTTTGTTATTTCTTACTACTACTAATACACTGGAGTATAAGAATATACTGTAGTATAAGAGAACAAATTATTTTTAGCAACAAGATTAATGGTGGCAATAAAATCTATTTGAACACTTTTCAGAGCCAATTTGTTAACACTTCACATCCTTTATCAGTATGATACCACTCAGTCTGGGAATATTCAGTGCTGGTTTGGGGATTACTGGGTTTCTATTACAAAAAAAAAAAGAAAGAAAGAAATTCCCTAACTGCTATAGTCTTAAAACCACCTCAAAATAAAATAAACTCTCATGAGCTTGATTTTTTATTTTTCCATTTTCATGTGTGGGGGAGATGGACACACATGTGTTGTGGTACATGTGCTTGTAAATGTGCATGTGTGTATTAACATGTGTGTTTGGATGTGTGTGGATATGTGCATGCGTGTATGTGGATGTACATGCATCTGAGGATCCTGACTCACTTAATCTTGATTCCGGAGCAGCTATTTTAGCTTCTGAGCCAAAGTTATTCTATGAATTTTAAAGCAGAACTTATTCTTATAATAAATTAACCTGTTAATAAATGAAGCACCTGAAAACTGATTCCAAATTGAAACATATATGACAACATTGAAGAACCTAGGTCCCTCATAGAGACCATCAAAGTGAAATCTTTTTGAGACTCACATGCACTTGACTCACAGGACAACATCCTACTCCTGCTTTCCTTCATATTGGAGTGCTAGAAGAGTAAAGCACTTGAACATTAGCTACTGCCTAAAACTCAACCTTGCTGCAAAACAGAATGGAATAGGACCTTTCCAAATCCCTGAACATGGCAGGAGGTTTCAGAAACAACTTATAATTAAAGCAGCACCTGAGAAAATGTAGTCTAGGAAAAATGTGAAACTTGGAAGTGCATTTTAAGGACAATTAATTGTAGAACGGAAGCCTACTCAACAGTAAGTTGAAGTTTATAATCATCTGTTGTTTATGGCTTCTCATTATTGCTTGTCAGGTAGTGCCTTCCAATTCAAGGTATCAGAAGTATGGTGTTTTGTTTATATAGTCATATAATACAGTACTCTATGGGTCAAATTTTAAAAGTGACTTATTTTTTGAAACCTATTTCTTTAATGGATAGAATTGTGCAAATTATTTGGCTTCTGGATCTGTCTTCTTTTCTATTAAATAGTAATAATACTCCCTGGTCTTCAAAATATAGCATAGTACAAAGCAGGAACACTAATAAGATTAATGACTTATTTACTAATTTACCCCCATTTTCTTCTTTAAAGCTAAAGATGGATCAGTTGAATTTAAAAACAAATAGAAGAGCTTCTCTGATTTCATTTAAAATGCTAATTGGTCAACATATTATGTAGACCATTAATTTTATATTAATATTTCATTTTTAATGCATATGGATAAGCTTTAAAGTTGATACCTTCAAATTTCAACTTTTCAAGCTGCTATCTAAAATTTGAAGTGTTATAATGTTTCAATTATATGATCTCTATATATGTTTATTTTCTGATAGCTTCTTATTGTCATTCGGCATATAGTTGTGTGATTTATCCACTTTAGCAATAAGATGACAAAACACCCCAATGATCCTTTTTGAAAAAATAATGCTTCCCTCTTCTGTGAAGGAAATTTGCAGCTTTTTCAAATTAATGTCCTCGTTGTGAAACCCAATTTTGTTATGCATGTTGAATATCAAAAAGTCTTTATTTTATATTGTTTTCATTATCTAAAGGCTTTTTTCCTTCAAAATGATTTTTCTATGATTTTATTATATAAGTTCAGAAGTTGTTTGTTCAGTCTTCTCCTGGAAATAAAATCATCAACTAATATTAATAACTGAGATATATATATAAGAGTAACATTTCAAGGACTTCTCTTTCCACAATAAATGAAAACTTGTACCATCATGTACAGCATCAATATATTCTTTTAAATAACTGTAATTGCCCTGGCTAATTCAAATATTAAGTTCAGATATCTAAAGGTGAACTTTACAACTATATGCATATAATTCAAAACAGTCTTACATATTTAATTTTATATGAATCTATTACATATAAACGGTCTTTTTAAACAAAAATAATGTCTAAAATAACATTTTCATGAGACTCAAATATTTAAAATATAACCATTTTGTTAAGATCACTGTTGTTCCAAAGGCACTTAAATAGGAGAGAAGACTCTCTGACTCTAGATACAAAGACATGAGCCTTTGTTTTCAGTCTCATCACTATAGCAGCATCTGTAATGATTACAGGAATGATGTAGGTGATTTTTTTCAATGTCCCTCAAAATTCCTTAGTACATGGTCCTGGAAGGATCTCCAACTGCAGAATGATGAAAGCCTTGCTTTTAAAGACTATGAAGTAACCAAAACATTGGATCCTACTAAGAAAGCATGTCATGCTTTGTTACTGTGTAGTAAGTAGAGCTACCAATTGCTTGCTCTACCAAACAATTCTTTTTTTAATATCGAAGAGGGATTATGATGATGATGATGATGATGATGATGATGATGATGATGGTGATGATGATGTTTGTCTGTATCAGAAGGCACTACATATCCCTGTGGAGGACCAAGGGTGAATTTGCAAATGATTCTGGATTGCTTGTACTTCTTCTGTTCTGGGATTTCCCAAGCTCTGCCCATCAGGCCAAGAAGTGCAGGCCGCTGCTGGCATTTATAATGTGGATTTCTACCAAACAATTCTTGAAAGGATGATTTAATGGTATAAAGAAGAAGTGATCTATTTTATCAGTGACTTGATTTTTATCTATGTACATTTCCACTACTCTTTATGATACAGTGTAGAATTTCTCAACATTAGACTTCATATGTATAACATGAAGGTCTTGTGAAAATACAGATTTTGACTTAACAACTGAGACTTAGTTTTCAGAACCTGCATGTGCAACATGATTCTGGGAGGTACTTGTGTTCCTAGTATATGTAGAGTTGGCCCACACATCATTTGAGTAAGCAAAGAATCAAGGAATGTTAACATAAAAGGAAATTGATGTAAAAAAGATACTTTCTTCTTTAATAGCTATAAAATTAGCCTATAAATACTTTCTTAAAATGTTTAGAAAGATCATGTTTTACTTCTATTTGCTTCTATTTTCTTAATTATTCTTCATATAGGAATGACTACGGTTTTAACAGTTTGGATATAGCTAAGTGTCTCCTCCTCACAAGTTGCATGCTAAATCAGATTAAAAAGGGCGATGGCACATACAGACCCACATGGACATATATATGGATACATTCTCTGTGTGTATATATGTGAATATGTGTGCGAAAGAGCGAGCTAACTTATGTCCAAAAAGGATAAATGTATATCTATATTATATATATATATGTATACATATATATATGCCAAGCACCTTATTTAATCATTGTATAACTTCTATAGTCTGTATTTCCTATTAGATTATTCATTTTTGGTATATAGAAAAGTGATATTTTGGCATATGTTAGCAATTATTTCAAACTTATTCTAGTACTTGCCATCTAGATGAGTGAGATAAAGGGAGTAATTTACTTTCTAGGTTTCTGTTGAACCATATAACTTTATTCTACAGAATGTTGTTAAGATTTTAAATGATGTACCACAGTAGAAATGATCTGTCACAGATCTTACTCTTGTAAGTAAATGATAAGGAATAAGTCTCTATTAACTTGTTTTGTCCTTTGAATATTTTCTTTTTCCAATTCAAAATACAGAAAAATATACTGAAATATACTAAAATGATAAGTTAAAGTTTATTATCTTTTATTGAGGGATAAAAAAGCAGCTACCAAATCAATTCAAAATATTCACATATATTGTGGAAATTTCCCACAAATGCATAACTCAAAAAGAAAACTTTCCATACTATGATTTTTAACTGAATTGACGAATTTTAATTTTGCTTGCAAAACCATATTCTGGCTTTTGTTTCATTGTTTCAATGCAGAATAAGAGGAAAAATAGAATTCATGCTATGATTGTGAAAATTTTATTCTTTACCACAGGCTAGTCAGAATGACAAAATGTTTTAAGAGCTAATAAAACCTAAAAATAATTTGGAAGTATAAATTTTTGGAAAACAATCACTTTAATGAAATTATTTTCCAACGAATTCTCATTTTTTATTTTTTTGTGATTTTCAGTTGTGTATGGTGTGTGTATGTGTGTGTGTGTGCAATATGTGTGTATATTGTAAGTATATTCTCTTGTGTTGAGGTGAGAGGAAATTTAATTTTGCAGGAGTCATTTCTCTCCTCCTACTATGTGGATTCCAGATATAGGTATCAGGTTATCAGGAGAAGGAGCAAGAGCTTTTGTAACATGAACTTTCTCTCCAGTCCTTTACCAATTCTTAAGCAATACTCACATAACATAAAATTGTTCCATTTCTCAAGTTCGTAGAAACAACACAAAGATGGACCTAAGACCTCCCTTTGTTCAAAGTGTGGCTTTAGTTTCTGACTAAAAAGTAAGAAAAAAGTGTGTAAATGATGCTGTATATCTACATAAGTTGGTTTTATTTACAATCCTGCCACAATTGTGGGGAGTTATAATGAATTGATAGCTATACTTACTCTCACCACTACACTTGTGGATGCCATCCAGTTCCAAACTGAAGACATCTTATTTTGAGGTGGATGTAGGCCCAAAACAGAAAATCTGTGTTACAGATTCTTTGTATGTAGCCACCACTTAATTTGATACTATAATAGTTGCTTTCTTATATGTTCACTATTCAGATTAATTTTATATTGACATATCCTTAGACTTAAAATTCATTCCATGTGCAGCTATTATCATTTGAACGCTATCAGTTGTTTTTCTCCAGTAGTCAAAGAAATGATGTGTCTCTAAATTTGAATTCTCCTGCATTATTTTTAGATTTTATTGCCTGTTCTGTGAACTAGAAAGCATTCTCTATCTGAATATGCTGTCCAAACAGAATGCATGTTTCCATTGGAAAAAATATAAATGTCTTATATAAGGATCTATCAAATAGTTTATTTCTATAGTCGTCATAATATAAATGTGAGTACAAATCTATAGTATTTTCCTTAGGGAGATACATTTCTTTGCTCTTATTTGATGATCTCATTTGCTGTATAGGCAGAATGCATAATTTTCTTTTGCCTATATCAATTTCACCATCTGGAAACAAGGCTATGTTTAATATACCAGTATTGCAAGATATGTCATACTATGCCAAAGAGAAATAAAAGATATCATTGATTAAATTACTATACCTCATAGCAACAAATAACATGTTTCAAAGCTATACCTACAATGTTATTTCTTCATATGCCTCATATGCTTCAAAATTTCTATCAAATATTCAAGCCATTAAATCATTCCTCCTGTTCACTACTTCATTCATGAAAATCAATCCTTACGTATATGTCCAAGGAATGAAAACACTATGTAGTTTCAAAGATTTTTCATTAGTTTCTTCCCCTATTAGTTTGATAAACATTCAGATGAAAAAAGTTTAGGAAAGAAAGGGTTAACTACAGATCACTATTTCAGATTATAGTCTGCCATGTTGAAAAAAAATCATAGCAGTAGGAGCCAGCAGCTGTTCATATCACATCCATAAGCCAAGAAATAGAGGGAATGAATTCATGAATGATTATTTACTCAATTCTTCTCATTCTGCTTATCTTAGGAATGCTCTGTTCTTCAATGGGTGTGTCTTCCTAACTCAGTTAAATCCAATTGAGACATTCTACCACAGGCATGCACAGAGGCTAACTTCAATTTAGACAATCTCTCAGGAACCTTAAGGAACATTTAGATAGATGATACTTACCATCACAATAGCAATCTCCACAATTTATCACATAAATTACTTGAGGATTTAGTTACAAAGAAGATTCTATTCAAAAGATTTGGGATGCAGGCTGAAATTCTGTATTTCCACACAGCTTCTCTCTGGTCTAGATGTCACATTAGAAAAAGCATAAGACAGTCAATGGAAGCTTCCAGGAACATTAAGAATAACATCATTCTTCAAATGACACATGCCACCTATGACTGAATCCTGCAATTCTGCTTCTGTGCTTATCTGAGTATAATTTTGATTAAAATGTTAATTTAAAATTTATTGTGAAATGTTCTGACTAAAGTTATGTGTGAAATAATATTGTTCAACAGCATCTAAACCCCAGACTTCTTGAAAACAGTGTCAGGTGGGAAATCCTTAAATCATTCTGCATCCCAAAAAGATAAAGACAAAGGATCAGACTTCATTGGTATAGTTAAAAACAAACAAATAAACAAACAAAAAACCTGCCTCTGCCTTCCTCTAAGCTCTTTGGTTGCCCTGTGTGTCTGGAACCCCACACTACCTCCTTTACCTTCCTTATTGATTAACATCTGTTGCAGTATATCAAAGTATGACTTCTTTTCAACTTCTAGGTATCTGTGAGAATGGCTCTTATATCAAGGAAGTCTGCCTCATGCTCTCTTTTCTTTGCTTCTACATAAGCTTTTTTTGGGTAGTGTCGGACAGCATCTTTGAGTAGTATGGACAGCATCATTTGAGCCTCAATAAATTTCAAGGCATCTGTAGTTCAACAGAGTTTGTAAAAGCGGCAAGGGAAAGTAGAAAGCATGCATGCCCATGATATGTCTGCTTGGCATACTGAACATGCGTCTTTTTTTTATATAAATCTTTTTTATTATTTATTCAATTGTGCATGTATGAGTGTGTGCACGTGTGTGTATGTATATGTGTGTGTGTGTAGAACTACAGACGAATTCGGGAACCACAATGGACCTGGGCACCTCCCTCTTGTTTACTCTGCCCCAGGGATTCACAGGCTCTGCCCTACCAGGACCAGAAACGCAGGCCGCCCCCCGCTTCAGCCCTGCGTCTATACGTGGGGTCTAGGATCCGAACTCAGGACCTTCCGCCTGCAAGGCAGAGGCTTAACCCCTGAGCCATCTCTCCAGTCCCTGAACATGCTTCTTTAACCATCTTGGAAAGAATATTAGAACCAAAGCAGAGTTAACCTGAACTTGAGCAGCATCTATGAAGTCAACTATTTTCATTCTTCATGTGGCATATTTTTGTACTCCTCATGACAAGGAAAAAAGGCTAAAAAGAAAAAATATTTTGAAATAAATGAATGGCACCAATAATTTTATTTTATATCATATAAGAATAACTCATGATCTCATGTTCATTTCAGTTATATGATTCATTACGTGGATCAAGTGAGGGAAAAGTCCAATGAATTATTTATTTCCTATTAATTGTATTAGTGAATGCCATAATGAATATTCTCAATTTCAGTAATAAAGGTCAAAAATAACAGTAAAAAAAGTTTGGACTAAGACCATTTTTATTAATATGTTTTAATCATAAATTACCCTTATCATTTATGTGCTTTCTCCTGAAAAACATTAACAGAACTATATTATTATGTATTTCAGGATGTGAAATAAGTGTGGCTATTATAGCTCTGATTTTTTTAAGCTCTACTTCCAAAGATTTTGCTAGAGACAACTCAGATTATCTTATTTAGTTACAAATTGCAAAAGATTAAATTACTAGTTTAACTAATGCTGCCTTTAGTGGGAAGTTATCATGTTTCCATTTTTAAAAGTTCAAGAGTGAAATACCTTCCTTTCAAAACTTTGATTCACAGAGTTTCCTTTTAAAACTGTGATTCCTAAAATATGGAGTTAAATATTTAACTCTGGTTAGATTTTGTTCTGAGTGACACCAATTACTTAAATCTAAGGAGTCAGTCTATGGATATTCAAAGAATGTCATCATGAATATTGAATTAAATTAAAATGAGAGGATCAATACATATAAATATTTCATTTGAATCATGTGACTTTAAAAAGACTAGGCTTTGATGAGGCACAACAGTTGATAACTTCAGCAAAATATAAAATTCTAAAGCTCATAAAAACACAGCAGTGCAAATAATTGCTCTTGTGTACATTCTCATCTGCTTTAGCATCAACTTTTCTTTTACTTGTTACTCTGAACATATGCATGTCATGAGTGATACGTTAATTGTATGGATTTTGGGAATCTCAAGAAAGAAATGCAAAAGATATATAAATTTTTATGGAAAACTTTTCAGTTTTTATAGCATAAACACATCATCAAAATGTATCTGAATCTGGTGGAGTAATTTTTAAAGCCTTTTCAGTTGTAGAAAAATGATAAGGATGGAAAATTATCTCACCATGTAAATACACAGACTAATTCCTTTTAGAGAGAACCAATAACAAATGTGCATACTTATTTGCACATTTATTTAATGTCTATTCTAAAAATGCTATGTTTGGATGCTCCTTTCAATTAAATTTAATACCTACCCATATCTTCATTACTTCATGCTCATTTATATGTTTACCTGGAAATTTCTTTTTAAAAAGTCATTTTTGACAAGGCTCCAGTCCTTCCCACATTTTATTCTACCATGCATAGCATGAATTTTCTATGCAATTATTTGAATATCTCTTCCCATTATTTTTTTTCAATTTCTATTCAGCAAAGCTGAGGAAAACAGAAGTCAAGACCCCTGAGATAACTCCAGGGGGGAGATGCTCTTCTCGTCCATTCATATCTCATGGCCAGGTTGAGTCTGGAGGAAAAGGGGGGAAGATGCTCATTTGTATTTTTTGTCAGGACAGGCACGCAAGCATCAGCATACTTTCAATTCTTTTCTTGAAGAAAAAAAATGAGTGATGGAACTTGACCAATAAGTAAGTTGTCCCACCATAGTTGGTGAGATAGAGTGGCCCATAAAGCCTTTACCTTCCCCTTGACAAGAGCTTCAGACAACCTTCTATCTCATGGGAAGCTGATCTTTGTTTGCTTGGCATAACTTCTTTAGAAATTTGGTAATTGTAATAGTTTTCTCTGCTCTTTTGAGATATAAATCTGTTTTTTAAATTTCTTTTTAATTTTCTTATCAGTAAAATCTTTGTCAAAGGCCAGAACAACTTTGTTTGAGTTATAAAATCTGTGAGAACACAATAGTGTAACTTTGGCAAGCAGCCATTAAGAAGCTCACACTTCCCACTGACAACCACGCTTCCCACTGACAACGATCATTCCTGTGAACTCCAGCATCTTTGCTGTATAAACTGCTTTTGCATAGAGCTAAGACTACTGTGGAGTTTTTTCCCCTTCCCGACTGTAGTATATCTAAATGAAGACTTCATTGACAGGTTATCATTGTCCCAAGTGATTTTGCTTGGCAGGAGATTGAGTGAAAGCAGATAAGCCAATCTATTAAAATTATTTGGGAAGCATTATCATGGAGGAAAGATACACTTTTGTGGTGAAAGATTGGTGACATTTAATTAGATGAATATATAGAGATTCACATTCCATGTAAATGAAATAGCATAAAATTTAATTAAGAGGACTCCTTCTCTAGCATGATGATTGAGCTACAGAATACAGAAGGAAGCACATTCAAATGCAAAAAAAAGGTATTGGGTAGAATGGCTTCAGCATAGAATTAATTAAGGAAATGGCAGGAACTGAAGTTTAGAGCTTACACCTCATTTCAGAATGTACCTCTTTGTTTTTAGCATATTTCTGGTCTACAGAATGTCTACACATTTTCAAAGATTTTAAACTGAGATTTTTTTTGAGGGATCAATTTTTATCAATTTATAGCATACTTGAATTGTAATAAATAGTTGACGCTACAAGTAAGTACTTGGTCATACCTGATTGCTTTGTTTTATGTCTTTTTTGAAAGAAACAGTATTTGAGATGTTAAATAATGAGAGGGGGAAGATGCTAGCTAATTGGTCCAGGAGTTACTAAATTTAATTTTCTTTACCTCAGTTTCCCTATTTAAGTTATATATGATTATATAATTACATTAATATGTATATCAGTTGTGTCAAAGCTGATCAACATGATACAGTATGAGATAAAACATAGAAATTAAACTGAAAACACAAATATTTATTAAACATCTTTCAAAACCTATGAAAGTCTTTGCAAAATGAAAATTTAAAAACACTATATCTCGCAAACATATTGTGATGAAAAACAATAATCCATTAGAGTTTTTTTTTTTTACATGTTTTGTGGCTGATAGTGGAGAAAGGAGTAAAACAAAGCATAAATTCTTTTCCATCAGAAGGACAAAGGACACCTTCTCAAGAACAGATAAAATAGAAGAAAAACAAACAAAAAGCTTATATTATCAAGGTTGCTCAATATCCTGTGGAATATTAATGCTCATTTTGTGCTGATGTGGCTTTAATGTTAATTAGTAATCCAGAGTCTTTGTGAATGTAATGAGAATTTTTTTCTCATGCTCTACTTATTTGTACCTGACAATTGCTAAACTAATTGCTTCCAATCTGAGCTCACTGTAGCTTTTAACCCTTTGAGTTTTACTAGAAGAGGAATAAAAATATGGTTCTATGATATTCTTTGTATAATAATTTTATAGGTAAATATATAGAAAACATTGCTAGAAAGCTCTTGAACAAAATTATATGGATGGTAAAGAAAAATTTGAATGTTCTAAAGGCATGTTTTAATTTTACCAAGAATGTCAAAGTAACTATTTAATGTTGATATTTCTTGGCTTCCATATTCACATAAAATATGGTTAAAATAAAAATACAACAGAATACATGAGCTACTATTTATATTTAAAACTTGCAGGTCTATTAAATTATTAGAGAGATATAAAATTTAGATGAGAAATATATGGGCTAATATTATTTTAAAAGTACCAGAAATTTTATTGATTGATAATAAAATGGAAAAGAAATTCTTACATGCCTTCTTTAGTCTTCAAGTGCTTCCATCATAAAATATGTTTTTTATTCATTGCTTGACATTTTGGTGTTGGATTAGAATGAATAGGTCACACATGATTATTAATAAATTCATTTAAGTTATATGATTCATTAATGGTTCAGCATTGCAAGTCTATTGCTTTCTCATAGCAGTAAGGCATGGAGGGAATATATATATAGAATAAATGAATACCTAAACACGTTATTCAAAGTATAATAAAACAGAAATAAATGACAAATAATGTATTATTCCAATTATTACAACAGTGGGCTTAGACAAGAGGAGTATAGGAATTTTTATTTAAAGATCACAGAGCTTATTTTTTAAAGGTAAAATTAAGACAGCTGGTAATGATGAAGATAAATCAGTGTGTATGTGACTAATGTTATTGCACACTATGTACTTCCTAGGGACTAGAGAGATGGCTTAGGAGTTAAGTAAGGCCTTTGCCTTGTAGGTTATAAGTACCTGAATTACAATTTCAGATTCCAGGTTGAAATGGCAGCAGCCATTTCAGTCCTAGCCTGGGAAACCCCCAAAGCAAAGCAATAAAGAGGTAGCTTAATCAGACAGATTCCTCAAACTCACCTTTGGGACTCCATAGGCAAATAAAGTGTGTTGTTCTAGACCACACACACATGCACGCACACACGCACACACACACACACACACCCCTATATATGCCCCAAAAGTGTTGATTGTGTTTATATTTTAGTATAATAGTATAGTGTTATACTAAATAATTAGTATAATACATATTTCTTTAAGAATTAGATTCCAATATCCTTTGTAAACAATTGAATGTGGAAAAGTGCTAAAATCATAACCAAACATTTCTCCTTCAAAAACTTTTATTTTTAAATCATCTTTATTCCAAAGACATTAGTTTTTAAAGTATCTCCATTTTCCATTCTTCATTTTTTATCAAAGAGGATTACCATCTATCTGAAACTTATCCAGTCAAGAGGCATTAGTCTATTCATGATATTTTTAATGTATTTATCACCTAAAAAATGAAGTCCCGGGCTGGAGAGGTGGCTCAGGGGTTATGCCTCTGCCTTGCAAGTGGAAGGTCCTGAGTTCGGATCCCAGATCCCACGTATAGACGCCAGGCGGAACCGGGGGCGGCCTGCGCTTCTGGCCCTGGTAGGGCGGAGCCTGTGAACCCCGAGGCAGAAGGTGGTGGAGGCGTCCATGGTAGTTCCCGAATTCGTCCGTGGTTCTACACACACACACACACACGCGTGTGCACACACATTTGCACAATTGAATAAATAAAAATAAAAAAATTAAAAAAAAAAAAGAAATGAAGTCCCTAGCTTTAGGCAAGTAACCAAACTTGAAGAATGATCAATAGATAGACAGATAGATAGATGATAGATAGATAGATGAAATGCTATCTACATATATAAATATATACATAATACAATTGTGAGTGTGTAGATATGTAGATATATTGATGCAGGTATATATAAAACATTTTGTAAATACATTTATAAGTAAATGTACATATATTCATTCTAGAAATACATATATACTTTACAGGATTTATAGCATAACAACATAAATATTACATAAGTAGTTGTAACAATATAATAAAGAGTAATGACAAGATAAATAGGCTTTTATATCAAGTAGACACACATTTTGTCCAGATATTTCATATCTAAAGATAACACCTCTGAGGGTAGAATCCACAACACAAGAGTCTTAACTGGACTTCATTCACAACCACAGGAGACTAAAGATAACTGATTACAATAAACGCTCTTATAAATGTTTGGCACATTGTTAGCATAAATATATTAATTCTCACTTTTTAATTTCTCAGAGAAAAGCCATATAAAAAGTATTTTCTTACGCGTCCCGGCGGCAGCGAGCACCCAGGCCGACTGCGGCTTGGCCTGCGCCCCTGGCCGGGACCGACCCCAGCCCCCTCCGC